>VWZX01003430.1:881-174636 GCA_013399015.1 Galbula dea
GTGAGAAGGTTTTTTTTTTTTTTTTTTTTTTTGATAACACAGTATGACAAAGGTCATTTGTCTGGGAGGATTATGTCAGAAGAAATGCTACCCAAATTCTGATGAGTGTCTGGGCTGCTGCTTTTTCCTAGGGCTTACAAATTCAACACTACTTAACTTCCTAGGTCTCTAAATTATATTAGGTGTCATGCTAATGCAAACATATGTCAAGCAGTTTAAGACAAGTCCTGGAGGGGGATGTTGACCAAATTTCCTTCCTACTAAGGAGCAGGTAACTGAGGAAGGGCACTGAAGGAACTTGGGGCATGCCCCACCTTCCTCGATGGAGTTGTTGGCTGGGCAATCCCCTTCAGCAGAGCCTGGGGAAGCTCTGAAGGGAAGAGAGCTGGGCTGCATGTTCAGCACATAGGATCATAGCATCATAGGATTGTCAGAGTTGGAAGGGACCTCAAAGATCATTTAGTTCCAACCCCCCTGCCTGGCGGGGACATCATCCACTAGATCAGGTTACCCAGGGCCCCATCAAGCCTTGTCTTAAAAGCTTCCAGGGATGAGGCTTCCACAACCTCTCTGGGCAACATGTTCCACTGCCTAACCACCCTCATAGTGAAGAACTTCTTCCTAATATCCAACCTAAACCTACCTTCCTCTAGCTTACAGCCACTTTCCCTGGTTCTATCACTGTCTGACCTCCTAAAAAGTCCCTCGCCAGCTTTCTTGTAGGCCCCATTCAGATACTGAAAGGCTACAATAAGGTCCCCTCGGAGCCTTCTCCTCTGCAGACAGAACAATCCCAACTCTCAAGTGGTCCACTTCAGACTGGCAAAGTGATGGGCAGGAGGTAGGGAGCTGAGGACTGAGAGTGTTCAAGAAACCATGATGGGCTATCAAGATGTTTACAAGATTATTACAATAATGTCAGTTTTTTTGAAGTCCACCCCAGTGCAGGTTTTCTTTATGGATTGAGAACTCCTAGGAACTCTAGGGAGCATTTCTTATTTATGTTCACCAACTCAAGACTGGTAGAATTAGAGTTGTTTTGAAGTGAGCTTTACACCTGCTATCCAAACCTGCATTCAGAAAACAAAGGGTCTGTGAAGTTAAGTGCCAATCATTTCAAAGAGGGTAGAGTTATGTGCATGCTCCTTTTGACTTACTGTTTCTTCCAATATTAAATCACTCAAGGCCCTGCAAGCACCTTCTACGATAATTTACTTACAGGTGGTCTAGTGTTTGGAATGGAGCACATCTATGCCAGCCTAGTCTCCTTAACTGTAGGATCTTATTTGTGATACAGATATAAAGAAATAAAGTGTTGAGTGGTGGATTTATGGGCCATTGGTAAGTGACCAAAAGCAGGAAATAGCCAAGCTTCCTGAACCACCACCATCTCTGTTATAAATGTGATTTTATGTCTTTTAACATACATTACTGGTATTTATTCACTCTTCAGCATGTTTTATTCATTCATTTTAACATAATGCCTGATCCTCACAGAGGAGAAGGTGGAGTTTGGGGTTTTTTTCCATCCTTGATGTCAGATTTTTGCTTCCTCACTTACACCATGATTGTTTTGCGTGCAAATAGCCAAATGAGTAGTTTTGCTCCTAGCAGTGACTTACAGGTCACAAACATCAGTTAGGCATAGTCATGGAATGATGTTAATGGAACTGCTGTTCTGAAGCGTGACTTGCTCACAGTAAAACTATCTGCTCTGTCATGTGAAGGCTGATACCTTTTTTTGTGAAAAAATGCCAATAGTTATCAATGAGAAATGCTCTCTGAATATTCTCAAAACCTGGAAGCTTTTTAAAACCATATACAGAGAATTTTAAATTTTATAGAAAATGTGAGGGATAGCATCTTTCCTTCCAAGATGGAAAACATGAGCAGAAATAGAAGTGATTAGCTGTGTCCTCCTGTGAATGAGTATTTCCACTCTCAGAAAATTTGTGGCTGCTTGGAAAAGCTTCTGTCTGGGTAGAATATCAATAAACATAAATAAAACTGAAAGAGATGCCAAGACAGTGTCATGTATGGCTTTTAAAAAGTTTCTTTAGAAACTGGAAAAAACCCTGGTTTTTATAATCCATAGATTTAGTTTCTTGCTCAATAAAGAAGACCAGGATCAGTCACTGCTCTTTGGAGCATGAGTGACATATGATCACTCTGTAACAGTGGGGAAAAGAGTAGGGGGTCTTACATGACCGAGACTGTTTCTGGAGGCAGTAGCATTGTTTGATCCATGGCACAGTCAGTATCTTTGACATCATCTGAGACCAGGCTGGCAGGTTAGTAGCTATTAGATTTTCCATAAAGAGGCAGCAGTTGTGCACCCTAACACTTATTTGACATGCCAAACCAGCAGAATGAATGCCCTGTACACAGGTTATACACTGCAGCATAGCCCATAGCCTGAAGAATTATATGTACCTAGAAGAAGTATACGCACTTGGCTACAGAGGGGGAAAAACAAAGGCAGGTACTAGCAAGCAGGCTGGACCCAGAGGCCTGTTTCATTCTTGCAGCTGGGCTAATGTCAGCAGTGCTGTGTTTCTAGGAGTAAAAACTGCATTCGTTCTAGAGTGGGACAGTGCTAGTGCTTACAAGAACCCCAGACCAATACATTGACTTGCTTGGGGTCCTTCTACACCCCTCATAGATGGGGCTGTATGTCACACACACATGTAAAAAATATTATTTTGGTTAAAGTATATTTGCATCATAAGCATATTTGAGTCTAGAGGGCAGCATTAGAGATTTGGTTATCTAAGGCCACCACCAGTTTGAGGTCACCTCGTGAGACCTTTTGTGACAAAATGCAGCTGATATTTGCTTAGAATTCAGCAAGTTATTCATGTGGACAAAGCTTTGCAGAACTCCAATGTGCCAGTACTCTTGAAGGGAACAATGCTCCCACTTGTCTGTCCTCAGATCCCCATTTCTGAGACACATCTGTGTCTAGGACTGTCTGGAAATTGTAGGTTTTTTAGGGCTAGAATACCCTTTTTAATATTCTGTCTGAAGAGGGTGTTTGGAAGGGGTCCCAGCTACAAGTGCACTAAGAACTGTGACAAAATGGTGTTGAGTAGATGATGAGGACCAGTGTTTACTGTGCTGTTAAAAGTTCCTTGAGACCATACCACTCCACTTCTACCTCCTTTTGCTTCCCTTCCTGAACAAAAGTCAAGCCCTACATAGTGAAATAGTAGTTTTACAGGGTAGTGGACTTCATCTGTCTCTATTGATTAGAAAACCCATTTAATATGATTAAGAACTTTTCAGTTGTTCAAATATAACATAATTGCTTTGGATATGTGATTTTCCTGGCCACACAGGCAGGGTTTTGGGCATGGCAGTGATGTGCTCACAGCACTTTGTTGCTAAGCAGAACTGCAGAACTATAATTGTTGCTTGGTTTCATATCTGCTTAAATAATCTCATTGTGTATGGCTCCCACTTCCAGATGTGCATTTCAGTGGTTTAAATTCAGAAGTTGTGAACGTGTAGATAACCCTAGTCATACTTGTCTCCAGGGCCAAAATGGTGATGGGACAGATTTGCATTGAGATAAATGCTGAGAGAAAAACAATATTACTTGACAACACCTTAATACTGGCATTAAAAAATGTCTTGTAATGGAACATCTTACTCTAACTAACATACCACCAATGTATCTTTGTAGACATTAAATTTGTTAGGATCTCCAGATACACCTGTTGTCCTGAATTTACTTAGAGAAGCCAGTCCTTTTTGTCCTGCCTATACTCCAGAACTCCAAAGTTAACTCCTGTTTACTTCAGTTCCATAACCAAACTGCACCTAATTAATTCCTGATGCATTTTCATAAACTTCAGCACAGTGTCATCAAGGATTAGCATGCTCTGCTCACCATCCCTTAAGAGAAAATAAGTCCACTTAATCAGATAGAAATGACATAATCAAACAACTTGGGTAAGATCCTTCCATACCTTGATGTCCACTGTCTTGATAGTCTAAAGATGGCATGAAGTGACCTGGGCAGTCTCAGATGCTTAAGTGACCTCAGAAAGGTGTAAGTTATACCTCACAAAATTGAAAGCCTTAAGAAGAAGAGACCAAGCAAGCACCTTTTATAGTTTTGCTGTTTGTGCAACAAATTCTCTCTTTGCAGTATGTCACAATATGAATTCTGATGTCTTTCAAGTGATAATTACTCCAAGTCCCAAGTGTGTTTTGCCTTTTTCTTTTTTTTTTTTTTTTTTCTACACCATGGCATGATGGATGTTCCATATGAATGACTCACTCAACCCTAAAATCTTCTGGAGTTGTGTCACTGCACAACAGGATATTAATTGAAAAAATCTGTCCCTGAACAACAAACCAAAGTTGTACTCTTGGGTTGCAGACTCACAAAAATAGGGGCTGATTGTGATAATGCTGAATGATGAAGTTTGAAAATTACCTCTGATATTTTATGTATATTTATATATGAATGTTTTACTCATGGTATAACTTTTGCTGTCTTGAGAGAAAGCACAAAAAAGATTTGACTCCTCAAACACAAATGTGATTTATTATTCAAATTGGTCAATGAATTTCTGATGACAGAACTCATTACTTCATCTACAGTACCAGAAGTTTTATTTTGCAATTCCAGTAGAATCAATGGACTCAACTACATAAGAAAAAAAGAAAAGGAAAAGGGGAAAAAAATATTCCTTTATTTATGGAAACTTAACCATGATGCAAAAAGGTCTCAATTAAAACATAGCAGAAAAGCTCCTGAGAATAGACTGATACAGATTCATTTGATTACTTAAAAAGTACCTACCTGGCATACAAATATTATTCTGGAGAAAGTACTGTATGGGACAGTCCTCTGTTACCAGAAGGACAGGACTGAAAACTTCTCTCATTTTCAGGTAAATCCTCTATTGTTCTTTTTTTCCAAGAACTGCTGCAATGAAGCTCCCTACTAGGAGCTTCTCCATATTTCCTATTTATTAGAATTGCTTATTTCTGAATGCCAACTTGGGACAAAAAACCAAGGACTGTCCCTATAAAAGCAGCATAGTTATGTGCCCCTTTTAATCCTGCCTCATAGGATGTGAACAGCCTGTAGGAGACAAGCTTCTTCACTCCCCAACAAGCTAGTACAGAGTGTTCAGCCCTAGAGCAAATAACCCCCTGAAACAAGCTGGATGGATGAGGGTGGTTGTGTCCCAGACATCTATGCCTGAACAGTTGCACCATCCTCCAGGCAACACATTTATAACATCTTCCCCATTTCACAGAACTTAATTAGGATGTTCATCTGGTTTGCAGTGTGGAGAAGGATGGGACCCACCAGAATATGATGTCCTAATGCAGTGATAAAACAGGAGAACATGGGTGGAGACTAGATGTACATACAGGAGACTATCTTTTGGAAATGCAGGCTGTTTGACACATAGGGTTTCACCCTCAGTTAAGATAAACAGGCAGAGGCAGCACTGTCTCCATCTGTTGTACAAAGCTGTATGAACAAGAGAGCTGTGCCAGCTATTGCAGTCCCGTATTAGACCAGGTGCACAGTTTCAGGGGACCATCATGAAAAAGCATCACAGTGCAATACCTAGTAATTGCACTGGATTTGCTGACTTTCTTGACTCTTTGCAAAACTGTTTCCAAAGCTGTGATCATCTTACAGTTGCTTCACATTTTCCTGGGCCAAAATGGAAATGACCCAGCTTCTATTCTGGTTCGGCTGTAGTTGACTTGCTGGCTGGCTGTTGTTACTGTAAAGGTTCCTGAATTTCTTTTATTAGCCTCCTCCTCCACAGCATTCATTTCAGTTTAAAGTATTTTTAACAATCTTTTTTTTTTTTTTACCCCCCCCCCCCATCCTTTTTCAAACTGCTGGAAACAAGCTATATTCCTGCTGAGCAGACAGAAAACATCTTGAAAAGATAAGAAGGATAAAATAAAAAACCCTCCCATCAGAAGAGAGCTTGAGTACCATCAGCTGTAGTTAGGCAGGTATTTGCACTTCTGGTGTGGCAATTAGAACCATCGCTGGAGCTGTCAGAGGCAATATGCAAACTTCTCTAAACACAGCTTTCTGTTAAGCTACTAAGCACAAAAATCCATCAGTTCTAGAAAATGCTAGATATACTCTGATTAATCTGTTTGCTGGAAGAGAGCTTTAGCCAGATTTGATTGCACAAAATTTCCCTTGTATCCAAAGAGTGGGTTACCATTCAGAGAGCGGTGGCTGCTGCTATCATCTCAGGAATGGTTTGGATGGTATTTCATGGGTGTGATATAGGGAGTGACTACAGATCCTCTTGTTGGAAAGATGTTTAATCCAGCTCATCATGCTGCTAGTCTTTGATCCAAATGTCCTCTGTTTCAAGTATTGCTGAAGGGGAAAGTTCTTTTTATTCCCATCTGGTTATGACTAATCTTCTCAACCAGGCTTCCTTTTGCCAAGGAGGGGCCCAAGACCAGAACAGTCTCTCTCCCTCTTAATAACAGCCTTTACTCTTTGGTTTAACACAGAAACACTAGTAATTAGAGTACAGAAATGACAGAAGGTATAAGTGAACACGGAGTCAGTTTATAAGGTGATATGTTAAAGCTGATTCAAGACTGTACACAATCTCTTTCTCGTTATGGAGGTGTAATTAATCACTTTGTCTCATTATCATACTATTGGATTAGCGTAATGTTAACCTTCCTCCCTATCTTGGAATTTACTTTGGAACACAAGCCAATTTCCTTTGGAAAATGTGATTGAACTTTTGTATCTGTGTGGATGTGGCTCTGCAGAGATCTAGTATTAAGTTGATTATAGCCTTTTCATCAATCACCTCAAAGTTGAAGAGCATATTAAAGTCATTTGAGACATTGGGTCCTTGGAGAGGACACCCCCTCGGAGCATCTCCTGGGCTAAAGCGAGGACTTTAACTGCCTGAGTCCAAATTTAGTTCCTTTGCTGATAAAGGATGTGGTGAAGACTGCCAAAGGCAAGGGCATGACCCTCCTCTCTCTTGGGAGATGTTTCTCAGCTGAAGCTTTACTGCTGGTCCCGCCTGGGCTAGGTGACAGCAGGGTAGCAACTGTGACTGGGCTCATGCCTCTGTGCGGTGATCTTGGCCTGGATCCAGACCCACTGGCTCAGCTTTCTGGCTTGGCTTCAGACCAGCCTGGTCACTGAGCTGGATGATTGCCGGGCTGCATCTGGCCCTGGCTTCTGACTCTGGGCCCAGTCCAGACCCTCATGTGCCACTCTGCATCCTGGCTCCTTGCTGCTGAGGCAACTGCCTCTGCCAGCCTTGCTAACACACTTGCCTTCCTGCTGTCCTTTCCTGGGGAGCAGCTAGCCCTTATTGCAACTTGACATAAGATTTTAGGTCTCACCCAAGTCTACAAATAACGATACAATCTTCCCTGTGTCTTGTCTCTATGGTCCAGTACTGAGACAGGTCTGAAAGGAGTTTCACTTGAGTGAAAGGCAACCCTGACATAATCTGACATAGCCTAAGACTTTGGGCTTTAGCCCTGTGTTTCATTTCAACAAACCAAAATTTACTGAGTCACAGCATCTGCTCTCCTGCTTGTCAGTTAGTTCCCCCAGGTGTTTGGCATCCATTACCCCATTCCTGCCAAACTTGTGCTGAGTGGTCAATTGTGGTGGTCATTTGTTTACATTAAGGGAAGCTGACCATAGAAGGTATAGAGGTCAGCAGAGCCATGGGGAGGACAGCCTAAGTTTACAGCAGAAAAGGGGACCTATGACATCACAAAACGTCACAGAGAAGGAGGTTTCATGGTTGACGTGACTCACAAAGCGAAACAATTGTGATGCGAGGCAGAGACTTGTGAAATTTTGTTGCAGTTTATATTCTGCAGTGGGGGTGTGCTCAGGCTTTGCAGTCGTTTGGGTTTTGATATCAGACTGCTGGCAGGCCTCACTTAATCCCAGTCAGACTGCTGTAGTAAAACAGGGACCATGTGGTATGGAGGAATCCCTGTCAAAATACAGAACTCCACCCTCTCCCAAGTTCCACAAACCTGTAACACACTCCTTTGTGGGTTATCTGGTACCCAGTCATTTATAGTTAGATTTGAAATAACAAAGGCCTCTTCATTCACACAACCCAGAAACATTTTGAGTGGCATGGAGAACCCTGCATTGAGTGAGTGTTAGTGAGTAGCAGGGTGCAGCACCAGCTGGGTGCAAAACGCACAAGCAAGAGGCAGCCAGCATCCAAGCTTATGGGCTTCCCTCAGAGCAGCCTTTGCTTATTTCACAAATGTGTTATGCCTCAGGGGACTGAGCTCAGTAGTGGAAGTGAATCCTATACCTCTTGTAGGGCATAAGAAGCTGCCTCTGACTGTTGCTTGAGACCACAGCCAGTCTGTAAGATTGTGGCTGTGTTGGGTAGGACAGGATATACCAGAAGAGCCAGACATGCTTTGATGCCCTGCTGCAGTCTCGCTCTGCAATGGCCCCGAGCCTCCGAGCCCTGTGCCAGATTGGCATCAGAGAGAAGTCAAGACTGCAGGTGAGTGCTTTGAGCCAGAAGGACTTCCCAGCAGCTCTGAGTAAGGAAGGACTATGTTATCAGGTATGTCGGAGGAACAGGTACCCTGAAGTGCACTTAATAGGAGCAACAGCAGAAGAACTGATATTCTATTTCCCCTGCCTTACTGAAGAGGAGTTAAGAGGTAAAGATGGTGCATAGAAAAGGCAATGGTGCTGAGCAGAAGCAGTCAGTTTGCAAAGCCAAAAGCAGAGGACAGGATGCATAATGTCAGATAGGAGATGGATGAACTAGGTTAGTTTCTTCCCAGCTGCCTGCATTTTATAAAATTATAGCCTGCTTCTGGAGGTACGGATCCAATGGCCTGTCCCCCCACCCCAGTGAGCTGTGTTGCCCTCAGAGCTGCTCAAGTGCTCCCAGCAGTGCCTCAACAGCTGGAAGGATCCAGGTCTGTGTTATCTATCAGGGCTCACAGCCCTGCGGCAGTCAGCATAGCCTGTCTGAGGGGCTGGCCTGGATTTCCTCTTCTCTTTAATCCATTCAGGCATTTCCCACCTTCTCTCTGTTGTGCTAAAGGTGCTGAAATGGTATTTTCGCTGTAGGGCTTAGAGGGGCCCCCCCCTTACTAACCAGCTGCCTGCTGGTGGCTGTCTCCAATACTGTACACCTCATTACTGTCCCACAGCCCCTCATGAGGACATAAACCTGGGAGGGATTTCTGCTTCTTGTTATTGCATCTCTGGTTTTTCTTTTAATTTAGGCCAGACAGAATCCCTCCTTGAAAATGAAACAGAGGAAATACGTATGATTTGGTTTTGTGTCGAATTACAGAAATAACATTTTTCTATGCAAAAATCATAATCCAGACCAAGATTTCCTGGGCTTCAATAGTCTTAAAAGGTTTATGAACCTCTAAGATTCATTTTGCTTTCTTTAAGTAGACTCCCTCTGTCTTTAGAAAGCCAAAGGGAGGCTACAGGCATGTTTATCTAGCATACAAATGGTGAGGACTTTGTGAGGAAAAAGCTGGTGGGATGGCACTTTCTTTTTGTCTTCTGTATTCTCCCAGAGATAAGAACTCATTAGGGTCATGCAGGATTTAGCAGCTTGCAGTAGCTTGAAGAAATATCTGGAGATCTTAACTGGGGTAGGATGGAGGCTGGAGCCTGAGTGAATCCTTTTATCATTTTGCAGAAGTTCCTGGAGTTCAGACCTAGCTACTCTGGCAGGGCATTGCATGCTTGTCTGAATACAGCAAAATATATTCCTTGACTGCATCTGAGATGTTCTTTCATTTTTAATTGTATATACTTTGAAGACTCAAAAAGCATTCACCTTCTTATCCTCTTAAAATAATCTTTTATCTAATACATTTTGAAATGTTTTTGTTAATGTCTTATAGACATAACGGGCTCCAATCTATGTGATTTGAGCTTCACACTTACAAAGAGGAATATTACATTAAGAATCAATGGTCAGACAGCAAAAGAAGGTCACTCCAAGACCATCATGCTTGTACTGCAGGAGGTTTTAATGCTACCCCAAGCTGGCAGGCTCTGACATGTCCTTAGGGGCAGCCTCAAATAATGTGAATGTCTCACGCAAGGCCTAGCAGAAAAGCCTTAAATTATTTTCAAATCAGTAAATAAGCTTGTCTGACTGATTCTTAACACCTTCTCAGTGTAGCTGCCCTCTCTTCTTCTCCTTTCCCCTCACATACCACCACCCAAAAGCTAGATCCTCAGCTTTTGTGGAGCCAGATGACATTTCTGGCTGACTGTCATTGCTCTGGTTTTAGAGAAGCCAAAGACTGCTTTGGTCAGTGTCATGCAGATGAACAAGTACGTAAGTAGCATTAAGCCCAGAACCAGGATATAGAGCCTCCTCCCTTTCAAGCCAATGTAAACCAAAAGTGTATCTACTGGAGCCACTGACATTATGCTAATATAAAGAAACAGGAACACAATCAATGGAGCATTTGCCACTTAAGCCTAGAGTGTCTGCAGAGATATTTTTCACCAACATCTTCCAAATGTCCTAGTTCCAGTGAAGTTATGATGGGAACCCTTATGCAAGTTAGGTGCTAGTGGTTCTTTTTGTCACAACTCCAGGTAAGACTTGGAACAGACCTCCAGTCACCTCCTCCCTAACATCTTTTTCTACCTTATGTTCATTACATTCCTGGTGCATTTCAGGCATGGAATTAAGTATTATCAGTTAATCAAGATTTTAAAGGCACGTGGAGTGACTGAATCGCATGTTGGGTGGCTATCAGTGAGATACAGAGACTGAAGACACAGAGTGGTTTTCTTAGCATTGAAAAATTGGGAGATGTTTCCTCATGAACAATCTATTGCTGTGGAGTGAAATCTTCTTAGTTACATCTTATTTTGTAGGCTTTAAATTGTTTCCCTTTTCTTCCCAAGTGATTAAACTTGTACCAAATTGGCCTATTTCAGCTGTTGCTTCAGGCACATACCAAGCTGTGGTATTTTACATGTATTACAGATTTGTCTGATTTCCCTACAGTGCCTTCACTACCACACCAGACCTATAGGGTAAGTCTGTGAACTGCTGGTTCACAGCTGTCAGTTTTGAAACAATAAAGCAACTGTTGGAAAAAAACACGTTTCATGCTCCCCTCCCACCCTAATTTGGTATGAAATCTATCTATCTATGAAATTGAATTGCTGCCCCGTCCAGGGTGAGAAATATCCAGCGGGGGATGGAGGAAAGGCATAAAGTCTGGCATCTCACGCTCAGGGTGAAAATGAGAACTTTATTTGGAAAATGGAGTAAAATGGAGGAGCTCCAAGTGAGGCAGACCTTTTTGCCCCCTAAGAGGTCCCATGATAGCAGGCTTGGAGGTCACGGCATTTTGCAAACAAGAAATGCAGCCTTTTGCCCACGCACCAGCAAAATCACCGTGGCCTCTGAGGAGAGGGGGGGAAAGCTTTGGGCTCTCAGAGCTTAAGCTGGTGCCGACTGACACTGTTAGGATTAATTTCCTCGCTCCAGGAAGCCTTGGAGAAAGTGCTTGCAAAGAATCCTAAATTCTCATGGCATTTCTGGTGCAATAAATTAATTTGGAAAGAATCTGGACATTAATAGTTACTGCTGCATGGATCTTCTCAGATCACAGTCAGCATGGCTTACATTTGCTTCACTTGTGTATGAAGCCTTTCCTTTCATGCCTTTACACTAAATTACTAAATTATGCAGGCCATGGAGCTTTGCTCAGGAACTCTCTGGACTGGAAGGAAAAAGCATTTCTGTGACCCAAGCACCTCTCAGGAAACCTTCCATGTTGACCAAGACAGCTGGTGAAGACCAGCTTCCCTGGATGTGGTAGGGGCAGGCTCTGCTTTGCCACCCGTCAGAGGCTTCCCTTTTGCTTTTGTCCGTGACTGGGTTTGCTGGTAGCTTTCAACACCTTCCAGCACCAGAGGGCTATTTTTGTCACCTAACTGGCTATGGGCTGCTCAGCTCAGGATACAGAGCATTGAGATGTTCAACCTCAGTGGCAATGCTTTTAATTTTCCCTTTTCATAGAGGGAACTAAAACAGAAGGAGTTTTATATTCTGTATTTTTTACTTCGAAAGACTGAGTTTCAAGCACACCAGTGAGGAGGAGAACTGCTAGAAGCTACAGGCCTGCTCCTCCGTAAGGAAATAATGGCCCTGCTCCTGCCCACGGCCCTGAAGCAGGATTAGGGCTTCTTAGTGCTTTTCATATCACACTTAATCTTATTAAGCTTATCATCCTTTCTCTGTCAATTGGAAGGTAAAGTTATTAATGATGGAGTCATAGGTCAAAAAATTCCAAAACAGTCCTGAGTGAGCTGCTGAGTTTTCCTGTTAGAAATGAGTTCTGAGGAACTTGGCCTGTCGCAACTCACAAGCATTTTGCAGCCATTAACTCACATCTCTTTTTAAATAACAGGGGGAAAGGGACAATGCTGGGCTTGCTGAAACCAGTAGTGAACCTGCTATTGATTTTTAACAGGAGCAAACTCGTGTTTGAGTCAAACTGTATCTTATGTGTGTGTGTGCATGATTAGGGAAGAGGAAGAGAAAGGTAAATGGGGATATGACCACATTCCCCACTTGTTTTATACCAGCAGCTGGTGGTTCATAAGCACACACAAGCCTTTGCCTGTAGGAAACGTGCCTCTTCATCATTGCTTTGCATCAGGTCCTGCATTTGCTCTTGGGTGCCTGCGGCCAGGCAGGCATTGCTGCCATCCTGTGGAGAGCCAGGCTGAGGGACGACTGCAGGGTCCCTGGGGCAGGCTCCTTGGCAGTGATGTGATGGGCTCCTATGGCAATGTAGCTGGAGATCACCTCACATAGTTTTGGGCCAGCTATTGGATGTTGCCTTGGCCAGCTCCAGCTCCAGCTCCAGCTCCAGCACCAGCAACCGGGCTGTAAGAGCCAGTCTGCATTGCACTGGTTGTTGTGCCTGCAACATTCTGCCTGTGCTGTGTAACACAGCTGGATGCAAGAGCTGCTGGGCCAAGTGTGTCCTCTGCTATTCATATGGTGCTCAGATCCAACAGGGACTGCTCACCTGGATGCATGGTGGGTAGATGTTTCTTTTCAAGGGCTCTCTCCATACTGAAATCATAGCCTCAGGCTCAGATTTAATTCCATTTTTATTCTGTAAAAGTTTAATATTTTGCTAAAAGATAGTATAAAAAGAAATATGCAACCCAACATTGTGATTGGAGTAAAGCTATATGCAGGTAGCTAAAAAGATGGTTAAAGAATAGGAAAAGCAGGACATCTAATCACTGAAGAACAGTTATAAACAGCAATAAAATTAATATCTATATTAAACTAGCAGTGCAAAGATACAAACTGGAAGCAATTTTACATTAAAAACCAGCTTTTTAAATATAGAAATAGCACCAATTTACAAAAGACAATCAGAAATGTAAACGTGGCAGGTAGATTCAAGTATAAGTTATACACTCACCCTCCTTTGCAACTGTCTTGGGACAGAAAGCTTTCAGAAATCCTGCAGAACCTCCTGGATATGCACTCTGCCTCAGTGCAAACACAAATTTTGCTTTTCCAAAGCTACTTTGCTGATGAGTTGTTCCTACTTTATTTTACTTCTTAGCTTTGAGTGAAGGCAAAGATAGGAATGGTGAACTCATCCCAACCAACCCTTCCCCCTTGCCTGAGTAGTTCAGCAGTTCTAGTACTGCAGGTAGTGTTGATCCCTTTGCTGCCAACTGCTTTGGTGGTCCCACTCCTATTTTAGTGAGAATTTTGCATTGACAAAAACAAGACAGCATATGAACCCCCTTCTTCTTCCAGGCCCAAATCTGCTTTTGCAACCATAACCCATCGAACAGCTTTGATCATGAGGGTGTTGATCCTCACTTCCAGACCTGCTATATTTACAGAAACTCAAAACTGGAGGCAGAAACTGGAAACTGAAGATTCACTTTCAGTCTCCACATTTTCAAGTATAGTTATGTTTGTTATGGCACAGAGTAACATTACTGACAAAGCAAGGCAATTTTTAAAATAATGCTTCAACTGGAGCAAAGAGCTCCGATTGCCCTTTGCTCTCAGCTGCCACTTCACTAGAAGGCTGCAGATGAGAAAAGACAAGGTTTGGAGAATCAACGTCTACCACGTCATCCTGAACCCTAGCAGCCTGTTGCCAGCCCCAACAGCAATAAATGCATGCCAGCAGAAGTGTAGGGGCAGTACCATGCCAATTACACATTGCTTTTCAAAGTGGAATTAATACAAGTGGGCATATAAGGAGAAATAATTGAGAAGCAAAAATTGTAAACTTTCAAAACTGTAGTGTAATTTAATCCCTCCCAACCCCTTAAAATTTAGCAGTCTGAAGATTTCTCTGCCACCCCTGAAATATTTCCTGTAATAATTCCACTATAGATATTCTTTCAACAAGGGCTAACCAGCCCTCCTTATAAGGCTCTTACTGGTGTATTCTAAGATAAGGCCACATTACTCAAACTCCCTGCTTCACTAAAATTCTTTCTTAAAACTCCATTTTTGTAATACATTTCATTATAAAAATAAAAAAACCTTATCAGATCCCCAACCCTCAAAGCCCTAGTCTCCCTTAACCAACAAAGTAGCACATCTGACAGTGTACCTACCCTTTGAAAACCAGTACCAGTACCAATAAGAGCTGATAATGCCGGCCCTATGTTTGCCAAAGTCCAAAGTAATGTGATGTCACCAGCAACACTTTTTGTCTTCTAAAAAGTAAAACTGCACAAATTTAATTGCAGATTGCTCCACCATATGAGCATTAACTCTTAAAGTTATGTCCTATATTATTAATAGCACCATCCATTATTTGAGGACTGAATATTAACTGCTAGACATTTCTTCCTCTTTATCTTCTCCTACGGAATACAGATAATTTTTTCCTATTTCCAGAATTCATAGCTCCTGCTCTTTTCAGTTTCTTTTTATTTTTTAGATAGATACATTCCAAAAGGTAAGATCCACCTTTTCTTCCAAGTATGCTCAAATGCACTATTAACTAGTTATGACATTCCTGTAAGTGAAGAGTTAGGTACTTAAGTACATACCCTTATGTAGACTTAAGTACACCACTAAGTAGGCACTTATATAGACTCAGGTGAGACTGAATCTAATCACGTGGTTAATGAATTACCAGTGTTCCTTGGTCATAAAGTCTAGACTATACATTTAAATGGGGGTTGAAATCTTAGCACAGCCCTCTCAGTGGCTTGTCACTCTCAAGTTACTTTGTCTAACTTATTCAAGGAATCAGGTTTTGTATTCTTTACATCTAACTTGTATATGTTGCTCAGAGTAAAAGAAAAAAAAAATCAAGGACTAACAGAGTTCATTAACACAATTATAAAAATGTTAACATTCACAGTTATTTTGGTCTTAATATTTTTCACATGTATACATTCAATCATGTTGTGTTATTATTAGGTTTTTCTAACAGCAAGTGCTGGGCAAACTGTATAACAACCAATTGACATTCAAGTAATCCTACCCTGAGAAAATCTGTTATTCTGAAGCTAAAACCCACTCCAATGTACAGAATAAATAGCAAGAGGCTGCACTCCAGAGGCAGGATTTGACAGATTGGAACCAAGGAAGAAGCTGCTTTCGCAACTGCAAAAGTTTATAATTTTCACCACAGATTTACTCAGGGTATGTAGAGTACACACACACATAAAAAAATGCTTACCCCATATAAGTGCTAGACATCTCACTTAAAACCATGAAAAAAGAACTTCTGGGGACTGCAAGAAAATCTGTTTGCATCTCCACACAGCAATGAAGAGTTTTCCAAATTAAAACCGCAAACACAATTTGATGCTCACATGGCCATCTGAAGCACAGCCTCTGAATTCACCTCAGTACAGAAGGAACAATTCAGTAAAAGCTTTTCAGTATCAAAGATGGTTTGTGAAGAAGGTTGTTAACAGAACCAGTGGGTGAATAGATAGCAGGGAAGTTTGACAAAAGGGATGACATTTTTACACACTTCTCCTGTCAGGTATGAGATTGTTCTCTTATGGTTGGTATAGGGTCCTAGGACAATCTGCCAACCCTTTGCAATGAGTGGAGTTAGTCAGTGCTGGTACTAGAGATTTCCAGTCTTCTCTGCGCAGAGCTGGCATTTCTGGTCTGGTTGCCTTCATTTTTCTTCCATGCAGCATTGTCTCCAAGACTTCCTGGAGTTTTGAAGAACGCCTCATGACGTGCAGGACGAATGCTCTTGGGAGTGAGGGGAGTTGAGGAAGGCTGTTTGTGGAACAAAACCAAAGCGATTCAGTAGCGTGTTCTCAAAGCCTACAGGCAAGCATACTAACAGAAGACAGCCTGAAGACATTAAGCTTTGTACGCTGCTACATAGGGAACCACTCACACATCCTTCCAGAAGCTCCATTTGAAAAGCTACAGGGGATCTGTCTTTTTTTTGTTCTGGAGCTACCTGATAGCAGCCATCGCTAGAAGCTCAAAGCCTCTCTCATTTCCAACTTAAATGTATTCATGACTAGTTTACACTCATTCATTCTTATGCCAATCTTGTCCTTTAGCTTAAATGACTCTTTCCCTTCTTTGATCTTTTACTCACTTTCCTTGTTTGTTAGATCAAAACAGATCTAAAATTAGTCTCCTAAACCCCGGCCACTTCTGTTTTAAGTGCCACTTTACTGTAACCTCTAATGTTAGTACCTGTAATCAGACTGGCTGCCTACCAGTCTCTGTTACAGACTTTTTCTAAAGCTGGAACAAGAAAAACGTACGTTTGTAGAGCTTCCAGAAGTTCAGTCTATTGTCACTGCATCAGACAATAGGAAAACAAGTCACAGATTTCTTTTGTTTGTTTGTTTTGGGGGGTTGTCCTGTGCACAGACAGAGTCCTTTCCAACTCAGGACATTCTATGGTTCTGTGATTTAAGAATGTAAACTAAAGCACTGCTAATATGTCACTGCTAATAGTTGTGAAGACCTAGGTAACACAGCTTGACACATCTGTTTTATGTCACTCTTACTTCAGATCAAGGTGGCCTTCTTCACTTTGAATTTCTCATTTTTTAACTCAAAAAGTCTGTTTCTGTGGTAGATTTTTTAAAGTATCTTTTAAAAAAGATAACAAAACTCACAAGAATCATTCTTTTCCCCCAGTTCTGATGCTGTTATTACATTTCCACTATCTAGCGATCAGAATGAGGGTGAGGAGGTAACCCATGACACTACTACATGAGAAGTACTGCAGCCAGCTGACTCCTGAACTACAACAAACAATCCTCCTGTCCCATCTACTGTTTTTCTGTAGTCATGGCATAACACACAGTGATAGTGTCAAATGGGGAAAAAAGTACTGACTTGGATTTATGGGGAAAAAAAAAAAAATCTGTAATCTATTTTCTTCTCTATCTCTGTAAGAGTTTTAAAGATTAAGATTTTTACAATTGAAAAATTCCTTTAAGAGTTTTAAAACTCACCACTTACTGTTCAGGGTTAGATGTGCTGTGCTGGGTTATGTCTTTAACACTGTCCCAAGCCTTGCCAGTAGTACAGATGGACGCACAAACTAAGTGGAAGACATCAGCTCCCAGCGTGCCAACTTACTGCTCTGACACACTGGCACCAGCCTGCAGCACAAGCTGCCTTCGGGCCCAGTGACCTGGCACTGTTTAATCATCACTCACAGAATGCTAGGGTTTGGAAGGGACCTCTGGGGATCATCTAGTCCAACCCACCTGCTAAAGCAGATTCACCTAGATCAGGCTGCACAGGAACACATCCAGATGGGATTTGAAAGTCTCCAGAGAAGGAGACTCCACAACCTCTCTGTTACAATGCTCCATCACCCTTAAAGAAGGTCCACTGCTTGAACCTCCTGGACTCCAACACTGCCCAGTGTGTTGCTGTGTTGCCTTTCCAGTATGTAGCAGGGTGACTGAAGTCCCCCCTGAGAATCAGGGCATACGATTGTGAGGCTACTTTCAGCTGTCTGTAGAAGGTCTCATCGACTTTCCCTTCCTAATCAGGTGGCCTGTAGTAAATACCCACTACAGGGCTGCCCATATTAGCCTGCCCTTTAATTCATACCCATAAACTTTTAACACCTTCTTCATCCCTCCCCTAGGCAGAGCTCAATACATTTGAGTTGTTCTCTCACATAAAGAGCAACTCCACCACCTTGCCTTGCTGTCTGTCTTTCCTCAGTCACCTCTGACTCTTACCTGCTGCAGCTTCAAAAGAGTCACTGGATGCCCCATACACACAGGGGAGTCCAGTTTAACAGCACTGCAAGATCTTACAACCACAGGACTCAGGTGTAGAGCTGGTTGCTGGGGATCCACCAAAGGTGTGGATGAAACCTTAGGAGTGACCACTGCTGTGGTGCCTATGAAAACAGGTGTTGTTGATGCCAGGCCGGACATACTAAGATTCATGGAGGTGGTAGCTGAGAAGGAGCCATCAGGAACCGAGGAAAGCGGATTGGTGACTGCAGGAGAACAGACGAGAGGGAAGGAAGCCAGAGCTGCTGAAGGCACCATGACACAGGGGACACTCAGAGAAGGTAACGGGCTTGCAGCCAGGCTGATAGCACCAGGGGCTTGGTTTGCAGAAACCAGAAAATTAAAACTGCTTAATCCTAAATCAAAGAGAGAAAACACAAGGCATTAATACACATAAAAAATTGGAATTAAGCTATTTTAACTTCATCTAGAACAGGTAAGAGGGATGACAACAATGAAAGAGACAGTCTGCCCAGGAAGAAAACTGTGACAAAAATAAGAGAAAAGAAGGAATAAAACTGTGCACAAACCCCTGACTCTTCCATCAAGCTCTTTCTTTATCTGCCTCCATCTCCCCCTCTACTGCCTGTTCGCTGTATCTGCATCCGTTTACTTTGTTCATGTTAAGTACCAAGTACACACCTTGCTTTTTTCTGTTTCTAACTGCAGCTCCAAGCAACATCTTGGCTAAACAAACTCTTTTTTCACAAACAGGAATCATATTATCTGCTATATGAAAACATATATTCTGCTTTTAATGAGGGAAAAAAAAAATCCAACAACAAATGGAAAACACACAGAAACACATACCCCAGAGGTGCTCATTTTCCTGAGAACAGCTGAAAAACTGTTTTGAAACAGAAGCTCAGAAGCTGCTCTGTTTCTCAGTTTTCTGACCTTCCAAAACACCAGGATCAACACTTTCAAATTCAGCATATCCCTCCCATAAGTGAAATCCCACAGACCCCACTCAGCACCACAACTGAATCACATACTAAAGCAGTAGTTGGGGAAATCTGTCACACATATCCCGTTTCCACAAGTCTTCCACTCTGCACAAACCCAGGCATTAAAAATGGTGGGCACAAAATCCTCTTGAAATATTTTCAGCTACTTCCTCCCCATCCCTACTGCATCCTATACGCAGGCCTGGCTACACTCCCAGTGCTTCAGTTTTTGTGGAGTTATTCTGACGATGCATGTGACAAGACAGTACACAGTTCATAGGTGACTAAACACTCCACTGAGGGGAATGCTGCTGCACTATTCCAGCTCCCCATAGTTTTGAATGCTGGATAGGTGCCTTTTTTGCTGCACTTAATTCAAGCATGCAAACCCCACATTATTCTTCTCTACTCATGTCTCGGTACCTCAGAATAATGACTGTATCTTCAGAGATGGAACAGTTCATCTGGAGCCAAGAGAATTCAGAGCTATTAAACTGCTACAGAGAACTGCTGATTGTTTTTGTGCCAAATATAGACTTATTCATCTATCTGTAAGTCTCCCTGTTTGGACAGCTCAGTGAACAGATGTAGAAGTTTAAGTGCCTCTAGATCTCATGACTGTCCTTACCAGCAGTAGGCTGAACATAAAGATACTGTGGTAGAAAAGGTTGACTGGCATTTTCTTTAGAGATGTGCTCTTCTCCTGAAGAGGGTTCATCAGGGTCTTTATTCTGAGACTGTTTTTCTTTCTCCTGAGAGTCTAAAGGCTTAGTAGACTCCTTGTCTGCAGCCTTTGGAGCAACAGGACTTGTGAGGTCAAGATTAAAATCTTCTAGATGTACAGCAGATGTACAGCCACTTCCTGGGGTAGATTCTGCCTTGGGTGACTCAAAAGGTTTCTAAGTAAAAACAAAAGAGGAAATGATGCATCCAAACTGAAATAACACAGTACACATGTATCTCATGCACTTTGGGGTTGGACTAGATGATCTCCAGAGGTTCCTTTCAACCCCTAATACTCTGTGATTCTGTGATTCCTCAGCTACAGAGTACAATGTGCATCTGTGCAAAGGAGCAGTACAAAACTAATCAGCCAGTCATCAAGTTAAAAATTTTGTTTCAGGCTTGGAAGAGCAATAATAGTGATGTCTATGCCCTGTGCTGTAGTTTACTTCCAGTAAAATAAGAAACACCTAAACTTGAGGATTCATTTCTCTTTACTGATAAGAAAAACCACGTCTCAACCACTGTTTGGCTTATATTCAAACAGTGATATGATCTTGAGCCTGACTCCCATTTTAGTTAAGAAAACTGTGAGAGAGATATACTCCATGTTCACTATCATGTCCCCTCTCACCAGCCTGCCGTGGGCAACAGCAGGCTGAGAGAGAGGGGCTCAATTTGGAGAGTAGGAGAAAAGTACAAATCACTTTTGCTATAGCTCAGTGGAGTAAACAATGCTGCTGCTGCCTGGGAAAGCCCAAGGTAACAAGGGAAGATGAGTAGTAATAGTGACATTGATTTCTTCCCCTCTGGCAGGCTCTTTTGTTGAAGACAATGATCAGGGCACTGATTTCAAAGAACAACTGAGCATCACCTCACTATGCAAAGCAATCACAGTCCACTTTCCCCTAGTACTGTGAAAACATCTCCCAGTTAATGTCTGTACTTCCTGACAAAGCCCCCTTACAATTTTATTAATATGTGGAAGGCAGCGTTTGTATCTGAAACAAGAGTGGTGCTGTGAATTTTCACTTCTGAAAACACTGTCTTGGGCAAAAGTCTTTCCTTGCTAAGAGGAAGACTAAGTGATAATGAGATTCACATCTTTACCTTGGGTACTACAAGCGAGAGGGGCACATCACTCTGTTCCACGATCTGCTTTTTAGCAGCTGGCTCTTCATCATATACAGGTGCAGAGGGTGATGTGCACTTCTGGGAGCTGCGCTTCTGGCACGCAGCTGGAGGTACAGCAGCCTGAGATTCTTCACTCTTGTTTCCCATGTCTCCTGTGGTGGGCAGTGTCTCCCTCAAGTTATTTTCCTGAAGACCACCACAGAACATGAAAAGGGATGAAGATGGGAAGCACAGGAAGGGTTGGTTGGGGAGCATGGTGGGTTTTTCATTTTCTGTTTTGCAGGCTGCTGGCACAGAATGATGTAGAGTTTGGCTGCTGATGCCATTTGGCAGCGAGGGGCTTGGCATATCTGCTGGAACCACAGGGAAAACTGCCTGGGGCAAAGGTTTAACACAAAAATCAGAGTCTCCAGGAAGTGAAAGAATGGAGAGAGGTGAGGTTATGCTTGGGTTCCTTGCTGAATTTAATATCTTTTCTGTGGCACAAGCTTTACTCCTACAAAATAAATACATAAATAAATAAACAAATAAATAAATAAAAAGAAAATCATTCAGTCCAAAATGAAACCCCTATTTTAACCTTAAAAGCAAATAGGACACAAATGTGGAGAAATTCCACCCACCCCTCCTCCAAACCATGACTTCTACACAGTTTACAAGGAGGGTCACTTTTTATTGTTTCTAATTACGCAGAAGCAGACATCACATTTTTGGCAGAACAATAATGGTTTTGGTTGCACTTGACTAGAGTCAGTCATTCCCAAATGAACATTAAAACAGCAATAATGAGACCTTCTGGCAATTTTCTATCTCAGTCTCATCTATGGAATCTACGCTTGAACTAAAGATGACAAGCGTGAAGCTGGAACTGGAGAGGAGTTAAGACCAACTTACCCAGTATCTTCTTCTATTTTCTGCCTGCAGACAGCTGCTAGATTTATCATTTTGGAGCAATATTCATCTGAATTCACAACACAGGCTGAAAGTACAAGGGAGCATTCAATAAATAACAAGTTTACCAAACATATTTTGATATTGGTCATATAAAATAATTGGTGTTATTTTTCTCTCCTGGCACATTTTTATTACATCCACTAACCACTCAGAGCCAGAACCTGCAAGACACTCAGAACTCTCAGTCCCACTAGAGAGGTCCTAGACATCATAATTTCCTATAAGCAGGAACTGCAAAACGTCCTGTAATTCCTTTATCTTTTTTAATAGCTATCCATTAGGTTGTCACAGTAAATCCCACTATATTGGAAACCAGAAAATAAAGAAGGCTTTTGGCTGAATAATTTTTCTTTATCTATACCAAATTTTAACACAAGAAACTGTAACAGTTGCAGTTAGAGGAGGTCAAAAACATTTACCAGAAAACAAAGTGCAGATTCAAGGCAGTATGGCCCATATTCATCTCATCTAACTTTAAGCCCTTGACTGGAGGGTCCAAACCAGAAGTCTTGTCACAAGAACTGTAGAAATATAGGCACCTCTCAAGGGCAATTCACATATTTAATTAAGTTGATTCATCCAATCAAGTGCCTTAAATTGGCAGGCCCACATTTGGACAGATCCAGCAGGATACAAAAGAATATGCTTCATTAGTAGTTACCTTGCCTCTCTTGACATGGGCTGTTGGGCTCAGAACTGACTTTCCTTTTGGTCCCTTCAAAGAGCTGTGTGCCATTAAATGAAGCGTGACGTGTAAACTTTTGCTTTCCAGTAGCACAGATCTGATATGGGACATGGGCTCCTCTCTGTGTCCCTGGCAGAGGATCAGATGTTGGGCTGTGCCCACTCAGCTCATCTGTAGGAACATAATTTTGCAAAACAGTCCTTCAGGGAATACAGCTTGTAATTTAGGCTTCTGCCATGTCCTAAATTTGGCCATTAAAGAAGAGGTAACCTCTATACCATCTCAAACCTCACAAAACTGAAGCAGATCTAAGATCACTAAGCACCAATAGACAAGATAAAGGCTTCCCTTCTTTCCCTTCCATGGCAGCTGCAGCAGCAGCTACACTCGTGATGTAGCCAGGAGGAGAAAAAGTACTAAAATGGCATAAGACTATCCTTCATTTTCACTTGGTCCTGGCACTGGCCTGATCCAAGGGCTTTTCTTTGCTCTAGCTTCTAGCCAAGCATCAGCAGCTTACAGAGATGCTCTATCCTACTGCCTCCTTCGTTGCAGACAAACCTTTTGTACAAGAGGACATGTGCAAGAAAGAGCCCTGCTCTACCTTGCTAAGTACCCTTACAACAACAGCAATTCTTTGTCTAATTATGACAGAATTACTGGGATTTTGCAACCCAGAAAAGCTGTGGACCCAGATTTTGAGCTGTAGGCATTATCTGCTCTACAACTCATGCAGTTATTAATAGTTATGTAAGTTGGTGTAAAAATGCCAGCAAGGCACTGCATCCTTCCACATCCCTCCACAACTCTAGCCCTTGAGTGTAAAATTTAACAGGGGCAAAGGTTCAGCTGGCCAGCAGTTAATAATCACAGGGTGGACAATGAGCACTGAGTCATTCTTTACACAAAGAAAGAACCTCTTACCACTTGGGAAGGGATTGCAAAAACAAAAAGAAAAGAGGTGTGAGCTACACAAGTTACCAGTGTTGCCAGGGAATTCCACAGGCCCAATCCACTTGAAGGCTGGTTTGCGTCCTCGTTCCTCTGTGACATGAACTTTCTTGATCAAGCCCAGGCTGGTGAGAACATTGGCGATATCATACAGTCTTCGTACCTTTGCTAACAAGAAAGGGCAGAAATAGCCAAAACAGTCATGTTTACAATGCATACAGCATATATTTACACTGTAATTTCATTCCACAATGTCACCACTGCTTTCATAGATGAGGTGGGTAAAATCAAAACGGGACAGACTTAAGCCACCTCCTATGAAACCTGTCATGCCATTTCCCACCAGCTTGTCACTGCTTCTTTATATCTTAGCTGTTCAGCCATCTTAGCCCATCAGATTTAAGCTCACCTACATCTTTTTGATGGAAAATGGTTAGGGACTGATTAGATAGCCAGCTTGCCCAGAAAAGGCAGCTACCTCTACATGGGTTAAAGAGAAGCACTTGAGGGAAAAGGCACATGAGTGCACAGCTGATCACAAGAAGACACATATTTATCATCTTAAAAATGTAACACTTTTAGAAGAGTCTTTGTGACTCCAAAAATAACATGTTTGAGCTGAATATACCAGGTTATCCAGCTAAATTCCTCACATCCCTCCAGTATTTAGGATAGAATTTTAAGATTGAAGTGCAAGTACTTTATTTTAAAAGTACTTTAAAGACTTAAAAATAAAAATCTTTATTTTAGAAGAATTATTTACTAATGCTGAGTTTTTTCATCTTGTCCAAGAGATTGAAATACTAATCTCCACTAATTGAAAAGCAAACAGTGCCATCCAGCTGAGAAAGATTTCTGGGGTAAAAAGGAGAAGTAATACACTTCTGCAGAGAAGAAAAATAATTTCATTAAATTAAACAAGAGGTTTCATTTCAATTAAGTTCCGAAACATAATTCAGAGTGGTACAGAATACAGGGTTGAAGTACATATAAAAAAAAAATAAATCAAACAAAAAGATTTTTCTCCATTCTGAAGCTAAACCTTGGGAGATAATTGTCAAACTGACTCTTCCCCACCTCAAGCTTTGTTTTCACAAACTGGCATTTACAACTGAAAAAAATCCCAAATCGAATTTCAGCAAAAGATTCCTGACCTGCTTTTGCCATTAGCTACTGTTGCCAGTCCAAACATGCCCCAGTTTTCTTTATTAACTGACTGATTGATTCGCCTCTCAACAGCCAGCTTACTTTTAAATTTGCTCTGGTCCACTGTATCCTGGGTCTCTTCTATCAGTATCTTTGCTGCGACGTCCAAAGTGACTATCTTGGTCTTGGAGACAAGGAACAGCATGACAAACTTTTGGCTCATAATCCGCAACGACTTGTCCTTTCTGCTGTTTGCAGATGCTGTATTACAAATAATACCCAAGCCTCTTAGCATATGTCATCCATCACAGCCAGAAAACTAGCAAGCAGGTTTATCACACACAAAAGGGGTAAAGTATTTCCTGGTCAGGAAGCAGAAATCTATTGAAAGGTAGCAAATAACCGAGTAATGCAGATAGAAGTAATTCTTCTATTTTTTTTCCAACAAAAATTAAAGCTTGCAGAAATAGCTTTTATAAAGTCAAATTCCAAAGCTGATTCTACGTTAACTTACAGAGTTTTGTGCCACTACAATTTTGTGACTCCAATGGACTTTCTAAGTTAAAAAACTACATGTTATATGGCCAGCAAGCAAAGAGTAGACAAACAGAAGATGGCACCTTCTGTTGGTAAAAAGCATTTACTGTCAGGTACAGGTGAGGAAGGAAGAACTGAAGTGCCTGGCAGAAGTTCCTGCCAGTCTGTAAGAGAGAAGGAAAAATTCATCCTGAGACCTATGCTACAGACAGGATAGAAGGAAGAATTCTGTCACCCCCATGGTAAATTCAGCAGCTTTTTGCAAAGAATATGTTTTTATTATTTAATGTAAAAGCAAAGCCAGGGGAAAAGGTCACATGGTAAACTGGAGGAAGAGACTTGAGTCTGTGTAACACATCACACACATCAGTTATCTTACCAGAGCTGCAATCTGGTTCTGAAAAGTCCAATAATGGAGTGTCCTGAGAATCTGGAATAGCTTCTTTTTTCCGTTCCCCAAATTTGTAGTCCAAGTCCTGCTCCTTGTGCTGGAAGAAGGTCATTAGCTCTCCATACTGCAGCTCTCCCGCTTCCTGAAGCATTTTCAGAGTTTGACTGAGGTTGTGTCGCCCATGCCAACAGTACTGGTTCTTGGCCACACGGCTAACCAAGTGCAATGACTCCAGGACATTCACGATATCGTAAATTCGTCTCCGCTCAACTCCTGGTTTAAGAGGTGGGAAATAAAAAAGACATAGATGCTCATCTAGTTTTAATGTGCTCTTCAGCAGAAGCGGAAGAGAGAACAGGCTGCTCTCCAAGTGTTCACAGCACATTTTTCACTGTTCACCTGGATACATTACATTAGATCTATCCACAGTTGCACAATTAAGAACTGACTTATGTATGGCCAGCCCCACGGTAGGATGCTTTGTCTATCGTCTTAATTGCCAGGTCAGCCACAGCTTCAGTTTAAAGCATCTACACTGTGTTCAGAATAACTGATTGCTGTCTGCCCAGCCCCACTCACTCAGACCTCTTCAGACTGCCCTGAGCTTTTCAGAGCACTTTTGCCCTCTTGTCAGAGAACTTCAGAGCTCAGACACATACCTGTATGCAAGCCTGTGTGTAACAGAAGGCAGGAAAGATTCTGAGCCTAGCACTGACACAGGGTATATAAAAGCCCACTCCTACAGAAACCAGTGGGAGTGTGGTACTGCACTTGCATTTCCAATGGCACAACTACTTGCTAAGTACGTACCAAGCAAGGAAGCACAAAAGGCTTCACAAGGTGCAAAGCAGTGGAGAATAAGACTCACTGTTCCTACAAGGTTGGAGCACGAGCATCTCATGCAAACACAGAAAGGAGTAATTGCAAAATCTAAAAGAACAATTTGTTTAAAAAATCATTTAACTGTTTACTTCACTTGAGTTCTCTCTTACGTCCCATTACAAAGGCAAAAAAATATTACAAGCACTTTCTCACCAGTCACAGAGGACATAGCTCCTCTGTTCTCTTTCTTCCCAAAACAGACACATTTCAATTTTGCTACCTTGTTTCTATTAAGTATCTGAGTTCTAAATGTAGATACAATATTTATTTAGTTTAAGTCCAACTTTTTAATGCCTTTTCTAGCTAAGGGACAACTTTTCCAAGGACCTGGATCTTTTTGTTATTAGTGGCTCCTGGCTGAGTTCTCTCTCCCAAGTTTCATTATTTCTCTCAGATATTTCATCAGTCTTTTAACTAAACCCAAACCTAAGAGTGGCAGACCCAGCAAAGAGGCCACTTAATACCCTCCCACCATCTCAATATAACGCATTTTCTTATTCTACTTTTGTAGGTCTCTTGGCAACCTCCCCACACAAGACAGTATTTAAAACTAACCTGGATGAACCATTTGCAATTGTTTCGCCAAACATTCCATTTTAACAAATCTTGTTTGTTAAGCCTTCCTTCAGAGGGTTTGCAACTCATAACTCCTCCAGTGTTCAGCAAATTGAAAATTTAACAAAGCAAAAGAGTTGGTAAACAGCTGGAGGATAGATGTGTCTAGTAGAAAGTACCGTCAGATTTCAGAATGGTAGCATTATGAAGCAGTAAAGACACTTTGTAATATTAGGCATTTCCAACTCTTGATTAGCATGATCAGAAGACCATCCAGATGCAGAGAAAGGCAGACCTTCAACACACTCAGTAAGAAGGATGATCTTTTGAAGGCCCTCCTGTTGGGTTACCCCAGGTGATAAGTTATTCCATTTTTGCAGGTATACATACCAAGAGTTGAAGCCACTTCATCCAAAGAAATAGTAGTTTTTTCTGCTGACAATGGATAACTTGGATAGCGAGCCAGAAACTTTTGGCACAAGAGTCCTAAGCTTTTCTGTTTTCTGCTGGGCCTCTGCTTTTCAAATTCATCAACCGTGCTGTCGTCTACCATATCATACTGTTAAAAAATAAATGTTAACCCTTTAGTGCAGAGCTTTGGCAGCAAGGCATAACCAGGCTAGGCATATTTCAGATGTTCGCAGTATTTAAGTTGGCAATATTAAAGCCAAATATTAAAGCAACATTTCAGTTTCTAGTAAGGAAAAAACCATGGACTCTTTGCAAGCACACAGCACTTAGGTGACACGCTTTTGCTTGCAAGCTCTTTTTATTTCATCATGTAAGAGATCACAGAAAAATGCTTACCTGTGAGATCATAAAGAATGGTTATGGATAAGGAAACAACAGTACAACCAAACAACCAAGACTAGCAGTTGGTAGTAAGACCCTACTTGAAAGGAATTTCTCTTTGAGAGGAGGAATATTACACTTCTGGATCTAACAAACCAGAAAATGTACAAGCCATCTTGCATACTGTCCTTTATAGTGCCACTACAAATTTAAGAAACTTGGGGGCGGTGAGGGGGCATGGAATGCTGCTAAGATACTATAAAAGGTATCACCCAGCCTCTGAACCTTAAGTCAAGCTGTTAGCTCAGGTGAACTCTGTACTGAAGATGGTTTTTCTGTCCCTGTAGGGGGAAAAAAAATCCCAAGAAAACTGCAATGGCAAGAATGTATGAAGAGTTATGTTTGTTTATTACAAAATGAGAATGGATTTTTCTGCACTAGTAACTTTGGGGTTTTGCTTCTGTGTTAAAAAAATAGGAAAAAAACCCCAAATGAATCTTGTCCTCTAGCAAAGAGAAGCTGAGAACGGCAACAGCTATTAAAACCCACGTTTCCTTGCTTATGAGATTTTAACGTGACTAAGTAACCTTGTGGTAGGCTGTTGTACTGATTGAATTCTTTTGAGTCTTGTATGGTATAGAAATAGCAGTATTCTTACACTAACACTTTTACATCTTCTGTAAGTTAATAATTTTCTCTACACAGAAAGTTAAGTGTAAGTTTTAATAACTAGAAAATATTTGAACACTTCATAGTAGCCATCCCAAAAATGCTGTATGATCTTAACAGGCTTAACATCAACTATTTTTTACTTGCTGGAAGCTGAGTTAGGAGTTATCTTTAGAGGACTGGTTTTTTCCTTTATGACTGTCTAAAGTGGAGAATTCTCTACACTACTGTCACTGTAGATGCTGTAAAATCTAAACATGTACAGTGACCTGTACCTATTAAATGATCCTCCTCAGGAGGAGGACCCCAGAACTATCTTCCTCTAACTGAAATCACCAAGGAAGGATATTCTATAAGAAATAATCCAGGAGAGGAAAAGCAGTGGTTGGAACAACAGTCTGAAGGAAGAAAACTGTAATGATGCTTATTACAACCTGACATCCTCTCCATGGACAGATTTCCAAAAGTGAGGACAGTGATCAGCCACCACATGCCTGAGTCTTAGTAAGTAAAAATCTTCCAAGCACTTGACCATGCTGCCTCACTTCTAGTTTGAGGACAGGGGGTGGGAAGGAGGAGAAAGGTTTCAACTGACCAGCCTGCTGTTACAGACAAAGTGCAGCCCTCCCACTGCTGAACTGTTTTGAAAATGCTGCCTGTTTAAAAATGACTTGACAATTTTATTTGTAATGCAGTTCAGAAATAGCATCAGAAATACTTAAAGTATGGAAAATGACACAGTTAAGTTCTACTTCCTTCAAAATCCTTTTAAGTCATATTCAGGCTCTTGAGAGGTTCACAGATCAGTTACCAGTAAGAAAGTTACTTATAGTCTTTGGAAGTCCTACTGCTCAGCCAGTGCTGTGTAGGCATTATATTCAATAATTCTGTAGTTTTCCATAGGAGCAAAAGACTAGCTGGAAGAAAACTGAGCCACAAGTTAAAGAAGATTCAAGTCCTAGCTGAACACAAGATAACCATGTTATGACTCTCACCTGTAATGAATCAGGTGTGTCACTCTGCTCGCAGTTTTCTATGGGTCTGAAGAGCTCTTTCTTCTTTTCCCTGTCCCTCATGTCAGGGCTAGCAGCACTAACAAGCATCTTTAGGTTAGCAGTGGGGGTCCAGGGATCAGGCTGAGGTCTGTCCACGAGTTTAACAGGTGTAATTGGATTTCTTTCTGGGGTGCAGCCTTTTTGTTTTGATAAATCAACCGGTTCATTCTTAATGGGAGTCTTTGGGGCCATCCTGGATCGATCAAATATGTTTTCCTATTAAAAACAAAAAGTTACTTATACACAACAGGAAACTAAAAAGTACAACAATCCATTTAATTGTTCTTAGGAAGGTAATTGTAGTGACTCATGCCTTGGCACTGATAGCTATATTTAGAACAGTTCTTCTGCCTTTGTTGGAAGTGATAAAATAGTCTATGTGCTAGCGTACCGGAGCCCGTGTGTATGAGATACTGCCCTGAATTACTGAACCTGAGGTCAACCAGTCAAACTTGTGGCCTGTCAGGCTTTTAAACTCTGACTGTTGTTACAAGACAGCATTGCCCACAACCATAAGTCACCAAACTGTATCAAAACTGAAATAATGCATTGGTCACATTACACTTAGCAAGTAAACAGTCTTCTGCTTGAAAGCTCCCCAATGAAAAGCCATTCTGGGGATGCAGCTCAAACTGTCATAAAATGTCAAACTAAAGTGGATGTAACTTCATGTGCAAGTGAAGCAAGCATAGCTAACTGCTGCTCAAAATAATGAGGAAATTCTCCATATCTGTGCTCCTTGACTACATCTAAGAGCTGCAGCTGATTTTTATAATTTTTTAAATGAAACTTGACTCCTCCAGCCCCTGGCTGCAATCATGCTCATGCAGAAAGCTGTACTGTTGTTTTTTGTCCAGGAAGATCAATGTTCTGTTCTCAGATAGTCCAGCCATCACTTAATTCTCCTTAATACTCTACAAACAGGACACACTTTTTCTGTCGTTGTTTTAGAACTCTAGATAATATTGCTCAGTGGGCTTGAGATTTAGTCCCTTGAAATGACTGCATGCACCTTGAGTGAAGTGAGAAAGCACAGTGGACAGATTATCATCAGAAAACTAGTAGAGCCAATATCTTGCTGGAATTGGGAGTGAAGCCTTTGGAAACACAGAAAACTGCTTTTAAAAACTCTAAATGGTGCTTGACGTTTTCAGTCTAAGTAGGCTTTTTAGGTGTCGGCCTCAAACAGATCGAGTTTTCTTGCTCAGACCAAGATTACCACTTCCTCTTTTCAAAATGAGTTTTAAAACTCTAACATGACAACTTTGAGGAGGAATATTGTTATTATGTACTTTATTTTGTGCAGCAAGAAGTCCACTTTTGAAATAGAACATAGCCTGAAAGAAAATGTTATTATTTGTTTGTTGTAAGGACTTTCCCAAGTTCAGTTTTGCTGTTTATTTAGGGCAATTCAGCTATCACTAGCTCATATAGATATTTAAATAGGTAATTCCAAATATCATCTTATCAGGTACAGCCTAGGTAGAAAGCAAAACGTTCTAGTAACAAGTGAAGCTGTTTTTTTACTAACAGCATTTCTGTTGCATTCAACCTCGAAATGAATTTGGCACTTTGAAAGCATTGTGCTCTGAGCACCGATGGTCAACACTTCTGTATACATGCACCTAAGAATTACCCAAAAAGATGTAATAAATGTACCTCTTTCTACAATTAACAGTTAGCCAGCTGTAACTTACTACACCATTATGAACAGGGGTCAATTTAGAGGCCATGGTACTTCTTGGAATAGATGTTCACATAGTATTGGCACACAATATATTCTTCTAATTTCACATTTAGCAATGAATCAACATTTATCTGTAAGGGAGATAGTCTACCTTCCCGTCAAGTTCTTGTTCACTTTGGCTGGTGCTAATAGAATGGCAGTAAGAACAGCTGAAGCACCCTCCTGTTCCACTACCTCAAATTTTCATGTTTGTGCAAATATCACAATAAAAAACGTAGTGGCACTGCATGAGAACATGCTTACTACCAACCTTTCAGATCTTTATTTCTTGAATGTCACAACTGCCTACTGAAGTAAGAAACACTTCTATCCCCCCTCCTCTTTTTTTTGTGCACCCCTGGCTGTGTTCCACGAAACTGCAAGGGCAGCTGGTAGAAGTGTAAGATTCACCTTGACCTGAACAGAGATGGCTTATAAAAACAAGAGGACAGGAAAGTCTGGCTTATTAAACTTAGTACATCAGCAGGAATTGAAACTTATCCGAGATATTTGAGCTGAGCTTGACAAGAACTATGCAATCTTTGGAGGACTCTGATTGAGCATGGATAGCAGCTCATGAATAGGGTCTAGCTCAGGAGACATTACTGAGCAAGGCACGCCTCAGGCTAGACATCCTGCCTCCTGGCTGGTGGGTCAGGAGAGGAACTATGACCTTGTTCCTTGCTCAGTGTCACCACTTAGCTTCTTCACCTGGGGACATCACTTTATGACAGCATACTTCAGGCCTGATGTTGTTCAGCTTTCGAATGGCGAGTTTGTACAAAAGTCGCTCTCACTTTACCCAATGGTAGCTGCTGGGATGCTTGAGTCGTCTAATGAATTTTGCTTAAGCAAAAGCTGAAAACTGTTTCCCTGGGAATAACGCCAGTTTGTAATCACTTCACTTACTGTCAACGGTGATGCAACTCATGGTTGTTTTACTGGATTGTCTTTTTATCTTAACGGTTGCACTGGACACCCCTAAGCTGACAGGTAAGATGCTGCTCCATAGACCAACACGCCAGACCAGATGCGGTGGTCCAAGGGGCAGCACCCCAAATGCTACGAGGGGGAGGCGAAAGATCCACGATCCGGGGACACACACCCGAAAGCCCAGCCCCACCTGCCTTCAAATCCCTCGGAATGAAGACCTGCACCCTTGCATCCACGGGGCTGCAGAGCCGCGGCCCCAACTCGCTCCGGCCGGCGAGCTAGGCAACCCCTCCGCAATCCCGACCACCTCCCCCGGGGCTCCGCAACGGTAGAGGTGGAGTAATGTCCTCGGGCAACCCGACAGTCCGGACCCCGCGCTCGCTCAGGCCTTTCCCTCCCCCCTCCCCCTACGCCCACTCACCTTCTGGGCCGCCTCAGCGCGGCCCCGCCGCCCTGGCCGGCCGCTCGCCAGGTCCCGCAGCGCCAGGACGCTCACCTCCATCTGCAAAGCGAGAAGGAGCTTTAAGTGTGGCCCTTAAGAGGAGCCGCTCCCGCCCGAGGGAAGCGCTCCTGTCCCTGACGGGACTCGAAGGGAGCGCGGCAACTTGATTCTAAGCTCCGGGGAAGGCGGGTGACTTCCCCGGTCCTTGCGGCGCCGGCGGGAGGCTCGGCGCCCTTACCTCGGCGGCGGGCGGGCGGCCCGACCGGCGGTTGGGGCGGTCGCGCGGGGGGGACGTGCCTCTGCCTCTCCCGCCAGGCGCCCTCAGACATCGCTTTACAATCCGGCCAATCAGGAGTAGTCTACCGGGGAGACCCAGCCTCTGCGCCGGCCAATCAGCCCGCGAGCAGGCGGCGCGCGGCAGTGGGACGCGGGACGAAGCTCCCGCCCGCGCCGGGCCGCTTCGCTCCTTTTCTGCGCGCGGTCGCTGATGGCCCGGCCTTTCCCTGCCCTCTCTCCACTTCCTCCCTCCACTCCCACCACAACCCTGCTCCCGCCGCCGGGCCGCCAGCGCCAGGCTGGCCGTTGGCAGGCGGGAAAAAGCTGCCCGAGGGAGAGCGGAGCCGGGTGGGCAGCAGGTGGGGCTGGGCGGGTGTGGTGCGTCTCACTGTACTGGGGGGGAAGGGGGAGCGGGAAGGTCCGGGCTGCCTCCGGACCGCTGTGTAGGTGGGTCTGCCGCTGAGGGGCTAACTCCTGACGGGAAATGGACGGGGCGGGAGAAGCTTCTTGTCCGGCGCCTTATGGATCAGTCCTTAAATCTCTGAGGCGGGGAGAAAGGGCTGAGACACTGTGAGGCGAGTGCAGCCTCTGTCACTCGCTGCTGACTCCCAGGAAATGCCATCGGGCTGGTGGCGAACAGCATCCCGGGCTGAGGGGATGGACAGACGGCAGGCTCGCGGCTGGGGTGTTGGTGCTCGTCCTCCAGGGTGTGCTCGGTACGGGGCCTGCGCTGCCGATAGCTTCCCTCGGGAGGCCTATGCAGGCAGCCCTGGGCATCCTGAACAGGGTGGGATTTGTCACGGTCATCCCCCGAGCTGGGTCTGCTGGCGGGAAGATAAAGCGAGCAGCCGCTTTGGGGAGCGGTCTGGACACAAGAAAGCCCTGAGTCAGTCTAGGCTGCTGTGTGGCTTTCCCTCCCTTGGGACCTCACAGCATACCAAGATAAGAGAAGAACTGGAAGAGAGCCTTCTCCAAAGTTAGCACATGAAATCCAGGCAGCCTGTGGAGCTGTGCAGTTTTTATTTGGTCCCGTTTTGACTATGGAGGAACAATGTTACCAAAAATGATATAAAATTTGTCAAAGTAGTAGTTTTGTGCTACACAGAACTACTTCAGACTTTAGAGTGATTCTTCTAAGCTTGAGGCCCTTTCTGGTGAAATTTCATGTGTGCAGTGTAATTTTACTTTTTAAATTGAATTTGTACTTAAAATATATTTTTTGTTATGCTAGTGGCAGACATGCTGCTGCATTATTCCTGTCTTGTTTTGTCATAGGAGGATTTCCTTCTCATATCACTCATGAGTTAGTAATAAGTTGTCACAGAAGAAAACCTCCAATACACAGTTCTGATAATTTATAAATTTGTTAATTTTTGAGGAAAAAAGTAATCTTTTTACAATAGGGGTATAGATAATGGATAGATATTAAATCTCTTGCATTTTCAGCAACTGTACACCACAGTTTGTTGAAGAGAATGAAATATAAACTCCCAGAGAACTTCTTTGTAACAAAAAAAAAAAAGGTGCCCTTTAAAAAAAACAACCCCTTCATTCTTTCAAGCTTTGGTCTTTTTATTGTCCAGAGGAAAATTAATTCCATGATTGCAAAGTATGTCTCTCAGTATGTATTTGCATCCATAGCAGTTATATAGAAAGAGACATGTCTACTGAGTAAACTATTACTACTGCTCTCACTCACAGGACCTCTCTTTTCAAAGAGACTCATGAGAGTCGTAAGAGATGCAGAGTCATGGAAAATCTAAACAAGACTCTCAAGTCACAAACTGACATGCCCAGACGTGAACTCTAGGCCAAGGTAAAGAAGTTGAGAAGAGCAGCTGAGAACCTGCTTGTGTGCTGCACCCTCAGTGATATGAAATTGTCATCTGGCCCCTTTAGTCCTCTACTTAAACTAAAGTAACATAGAAAAATACATTCTCAGACCTTTGACAGGCAATTGGTATTCATTGCTAATTGATAATATCTATGGGAAGTTTAATAGGGGTAACTGCATTTGCAGTGCTAGTACAGAGACTTTCTGGTTAAGAGCTTAATGGTGGTCAGGACCTTAATATTTGAGTCACTGAAATACTATGGCATGTGTATGTAGAAGCTCATTTGGTCATTACAATGATTGCTTCTGGCCTTAGAAATCTTGTCTTTTTTAAGCAATTAAGCAGAATGTGTGTAGGTTGGCGTGAGACCCAGGAGGCCTAAGTCCAGATACCTGTCAACATCAGCTATATAGGCACATTATCTTTAGGCAATGTGGCACATATATTTGAGCTGTTACTGACTTGTAATGCCACAATTTTGCTGTTGAACTGGACCTGGGGCCTTGATCGACGCTCGGGTCTTGTGACTTTTCTTTAGTTTAAGGATGCCTCTGAATATAAATTGCTTTACTACTACAGCTCTCTGAGCCATTAAGGAAGAATTAATTTGAATCAAGTTTGACACCTTAATTTAATTTTGCTGACGTTTTACATGCACAGTATTCTTGGCAGCTGAACTGCTTACTACTGCTGAAGGAAGCTGGCTGAAATTATTTAAAGGCTTTGTTCTGGAGAAGCCATGGTCTGCTGAAGCTGAAGCAAGTCAGTCAGATCTTTTGACAGGCTGTTTGCTAGGTGAAGTTCTGTCCCAGAAGGTGTTATGGAGCCCAGCATATGGACAAGAGTCAGAGGGAAAGAGGGAGCAGACCTGTGCTGAAGAGGGGTGCTGGGGCCCATTTTGGTACTGGGTACGACAAGAGCTATGAGCTGTCTATAGACTAAGGTGAGAGAAATGAGATGTAGCACCAAGATGGGCAGCTGTGGGATCTGCAGTGGGTGTGAAGGGACACTGGGTGCTGGTTTAATCTGAGGAAATGATGTGCATTTAGACTTGCAAGTCCCTTTCATAGGAGGTATTGACAGTGATTTGGATATAGTAATTGCTCTTCTGCAATATGGAAATGAGAATGTTCAGAATTAACACATTAATCTTAAAACTGTTACACTATGTGACAAACTTACATAACATAAAAATATACTATATTAATCAAAGTTAATCTTTTCCATAAGATCAATGCACAGTATTTAGTGCATTTAGTAAGCTCTTTGTTCAGTGAAATAAACACCCACATTCCTCTGACAGTGAAATGTAAACCTTAACTTGTAAACATGCTGTGAGTTAATCAGAACAATACTATGATACTAAATTTCCTTTCCTGTCTGTAGCAGCTGAAAGAAGCTTGCTGATTATCAGATAAGATTAGTTATTACAGCCATATGCAAATATAATATGCTCCAAGATGATTTTATGTATATCTCTATATGCACAGTTGATCTATTACAACTGGCAGGAATGAGTTAACAAATTGACTACTAAATTTAAGTACAAGTGCCTGTTCTTGAATGTTTTTGTTACATAATTTTGTTAGAGGACAAAAAACCCCCTCTGATTATTTATTTTTTGTATGAATGATACATAGGTTTATACATATATATTTATATTTAACATGACTATTATTAAGAATTAAGCATTCCCATTAATTTCTTTCCATTTGTTTCCAGATTTGAAAATAGAGTATTTCATGCAAGGTAGAGGTGAAGGTGCCAATTCTTTGTGATAGAAAGCCAATACCATTTTCAGAGCAAATAGTTAAAACTAAATCATTTCAAGGGAACAATTTTGAAAACATGAGTACCTTTAAACCTATATGACTTCTTGTAATGCAAAAAATATGGTTGGTCAAAACCTAACAGTTTGTCTTCTCTCTTTCCTCCTCTAACTGCCTTTCCCTATGTGTTCAGTTGTGCTGGAAAGTTATATTTCTCTGTCTGCTTTGGATAATAAATTTGAAAGTTCAGCTCAAGAGCTATGAGGAAGAGACAGATCCCCACACAGATCAGATTATGAGGTTTCATTTCCATTAAAAGCCAGACTGAGTCAGCCAGTTGCTGAGCCATCAGAGAATCTGTGTGTGGCAGCATTGTCACCCGTGAAGGCAGTGGTATGCCTGATGCCTGTTGCCAATCATTTCACAAGCTGCTGCTGGTATAGATATGAGCTCCTTCCTGGGACAGCTTGGAAGTTCCCACTCTTCAATGACCTCAGGCTGCCTTGGGCTAGGCATGTTCTGCACCAGCATGGGCAGTAGCCGTGACCATTTGACATTTGAGAACAGTCAAAAAAGGTTGCATTAGAAGTGATCCTAAGGACACTTGGTGTTGGTAGCCATGGTTAAAATACAGAAGCAGGGGTAGGAGTGGAACCTGGATCCAGCAAGGCCCTTCTCTCACCGTGCTAGGGTGTTCATGTGCTTTGGAAGTTTGCATTCACCATGATAAGAGAGCCCCAGCTCTGACAGGAGGGGCAAAGAGGGTCCACAAGCAGACCATAGCTGGGTCTATCAGTAGCATCGCTTTTTCTCTTAGCTCTGTTTTATTATAAAAAGAGTAGGTGGCTTCCCTGAATCCAAATCAAGGAAGGCACTGTTGATGTTCAACCTGAGGCTACAAGGTGGTAGAAGAGCTTCAGATCTTTGGTATTTCCCATTGCCTAATTCAGCTGTAGCCCTGCTCAGGGTTGGAGATACACAGGAGTCAGTCAACTGTTTGCCTAGTCAGTAGTGTAGGTCAGCACTCCAGTGGTTTGAGAAATCCATTCTGGGAGCTGGGCAACTGGCATGGTCATGCCTCAGTCCTTTATGAGTCTGATCTCAAGTAACCTACCAAAGGTCACATGAGGAAGCAGGTAACTCACTAAATCATGTCTCTTTAGTTAGCTTTGCACCTGAAAATCACTTTCAGCTGCTGCTTTTACAAAGAGCTGAATCCTTCACAAAGGCAGCATTAGACCTTCAGTGATTATTGAATATTGAAATTAAATTCCTGTTTGCATACTGAAATTAATGGTCAACTTTGTGTTAGTTTATGATTCCTTTCTCTTCTTTGAGTGGGATATAGTTCTCTTAATGTGCCATAAACTTTATTTACTAGGGCTTCAGGTAAATAATGTTTCAGTAAAAAGAAGATAGAAAAGAATCCATGTGTTGGTAGAATGCAAAGTGTCTTCTTGCAGATGAATGATTTTCCTCCTGATTTCAGTTCAAACCAGGACAATGAGCCTCCCTCAAACATTTAAAAAAATCTCGAGACCAAACATGGAAAACATAAATTTGAAAAGCATGCTCTTACCTAGATATTGTGATCAAAAATATTGTAGCAGAAGTCACAATATGACCCTTGTGATGTGCTGCCCCGAGAATTCTGTAAGAATGATTACTGCCTGTCATGCAGTCTATCCATAAAATATCCTCCAATGGAGGAACAAAATCAACAGATGGACGGGCATGAAAGAAAAACAGAAAGTCCCATACTTTTTAATTTTCTAGCAGAGGAGTCCTGGCAAAGACTTCCATGCACAATCCTGACTCATTTCATTACTTTGCCCTGTACATGATTTAGGGGTAAGAGTAGTGTAGGGCTATCGGTTGGACTAGATGATCTTGAGGGTCCTTTCCAACCATAATGATTCTGTGATTCTGATCTTACATGACTGTCCCTGGATTATAAAGCCAGAGGGACCATTAGATCATGTGGTCTGACCTCCTCTGTGTTGCAGGCCATTAAATGGCATTCATTACCTTTGTATTGATCCTAAGAACTTCTGTTTGGTTATGGCTTATGCTCCAGGGAAGCATATGGTATTGATCTGAAGACAGCAAAAGACTGTGAATCCATCATTTCCACTATTGTTATTTTAAATATTATCCTATTGCCCCTTTTACTTTTTTTTTTCCTTATTTCTAATTTGATTTTGTCTGGCTTGTTTCAAGCCATTGGCTCCTTTTATGCTTTTCTACCCTAAACCGAAGGGCTTTGCAAGTACTGCATTTCCCCAAGGCAATATTGGAACCATAAGCAAGTCACCTCTTGCTCATTTTAACAGACTCAGAATAAGAGCCTTCATTTCTTACTACAAGCTATTTTCTGGTACTCTGAAATGATTTTTTTTTCTTTTAAGAGCTTCTATTTTCTTGTATGTGTTTTTAAAATACAGATACCTAAGCTTTATATTTTGTATACCAGTCTCACTAATGCTTTATGCAAGTGCAAAATTATTGCCCACCACTGATCTGCACTCCCTTAGAAAACTGTATGCAGAAAGAATCTCATTTAGCAGACGTAAATTTGAAGCTTCATATGGAGATTTATAATTGTATTCTGGTTTGAGGTTCTTAATTTTTCACAAAGCAAATTATCAGACAAAGTATGTCTATCAATCAAAGTATGTATTTTGATTCCTTCAACTGTCCTCCTGTGAAGCTGTTGGTTTTTGATAAGTTCAGTGTTTCAGTTAGGATGGAAAAATGCCTTGCAGAAGTTTCCAAACTGCTCTGGTCCTTGCTTCTGATGCAGGAATTGCACTAGTTCTCTGTGTACCTGCAGTGCAATGAGAGCTCAGTGATAAATGGTTTTCTGCTATGGTCTTGAGATCTTTTGAAGTTATCATTACGTAGCCTCATAGCTATCCAAAAGCACTTGTGTTCCCTCTTCCTAAATTAATAACTTAAGCCTGTACAGGAATTTTTCAATTGCAAAGGTCTCTTCTCTGCAAATTTTCAGTTTTTATTTTTGTCTTTGTTTAAAATGTTCACCCACTGAGAAGACAGGCAGGCACAGCTGTCCATTTACCATAGGGCTTCAAAGCTTGCTGCTTTGGCAAGCTACCATGCATCAACGAAACTGTCACTGGACTCCCTGCCCATCAACCTAGGACAGAAAGGACAGTAGTTCCCACTGGTCCCTGACATTATGTATGTGCTGTGCTTTAACAAAACTGGCCAGTCTGATGCCAGCTCCTGCAGGCTTCCAAAACAGATAAAGAAAATCACTTCTTAAGAAGCAAAAATGAGGAAAATCTCTACTGCCAGCAGGACTGAAGAAACTCTTAGACATTGATAAGGAATTGATCAGGTGCAAACTTGAAGTTAAAGAGCGCTTTAGGCAGACTCCAGCCTCTAAGAACAGAAAGTTGTTGTCAAAAAACAACTGTGGAAGAAGGAGACCTGGGTTTTTCACTTGAGAAGTTCCTACCACTTGGGAAGACACTAGGCTAGAGCCAGGGCTGAAACTGGTCTACCTACTGTGTCACCATCAGCTACAGCTACTGTCAGTAGCCAGCTCTGAACTGGTGCAAACCTATTTGCATAGCCAGTACAGCACAATGCATTTGCTTTAGGTACTGGAAGCCAGAGCTAAAAAAAACCGTTTAGGCATATAGGAGATGTCAATGCCAACTTCTAGGTCTTCCACCCTCAGAGCAGAATCTGAAGCTCACTGCTAGTTACATTCAGCATTTGAGGAGATAGGTGCCACACTGAAACCTAAAACCTACATGCTTAGTGTGAAGCCCTTTTCACCGTGACAACAGGAGATAATAAGGACAAGGCTGAGCCCCTGAACCTAGGTTTCTGAAGGGTCTATCCCGTGTGATAGAGCCTGGTGCAGCAGTCCTCAGCGCAACTGAACTTTGGGATGAAGTCTTGAATTCAAAATGTAGATCACATGGATGCTATGCTAACTATGTGTCACGTTATCTGAAGGTTTTGGTTTCAGAAGTGTGTTACCTGGATGTTGAATCCAAGTTGGTGCCATCTGACTGCACCCAGGCTAATAAACCCTTTTGGAGAGCAGAGGAGCTTGTCACCATGGTCATGTTTTCAGCCTTCTTCTTTCTGTTCTGTCATGAGTGTAGTAGTAGTTAGAGCTACTGTTGCTTATGTCATCTTTCATCCTTGCCCCAACTCTTCTTTTTTGCCCCAGGGCTGCTAGCCAGTTTACTTGGAGGTGCCCTAGATCTGTCATCTTATATGCAGTGGTATCTCTACTGCTGTTCAATGTTTTATTTCTTGGAGTTCTGAGCAAAGACAGCCCCATGGTTCTTCAGGGGACTCACTTCAGCCTGGCAGAGCAGTAGTGTTTACTAGCTGGACATCCACCCAAAAGCATTGTTTCCAGGCTGTGGTGTGGAGCAATACAGGTGCTCTCGTGCAGGGCTGTCCCTGACACAATAAAGTAGCACTAAGCTGGTTCTGCACAGAGCCATATGATGTGTCCCCACCTGCGGTGAGGTTGATCCTTAATTCAGATAAACTGCCAATAAGCAACAGAGCAGAGCTGACTATTTAGCTGTAGTTCTGTGCAAATGCATTTAAAAAAAATAATGATACTAAAAGCAATGCTTTAACATTGCATTTGATAGATGGTAGGGGATTATTTGACCTGAAAAGGAGTGAAGACATTTAGCACCTTCCAGGAGCAGACCTTGAATCTCTTAGTATTTGTAAGGATTTAGTATTATACTTTCAATGGACTTCAAGGAAAATACAAAAATACAAGCCAGCTGGTACTTATGGTTGGCACACAAAGGCTATGATTTAATGAAATTTCCTCCCTGATATGAAAGGAGGCTCTTAGAAGTGGAATAAACTCATGGAATAAACTGAAATACCTATGTGTAATGATCCTGTCAGGGCTAGAGAGCAGGATAACATTGTTATCCTACAAGTTTTGTGGGATATATTACCAAAAGCATCTTAAAGATTTCTCTAAATACATTTCCATTTCTCTGATGTTTGTAATCCAAAAGTAATATATTCCTCTTTCTCTGATATATGAATGGGGATGATTTGGCAGGGGTCAACCGATGCCATAAAAATAACACTAGAATCCTAGCCTAATAGGGTTTAAAATGCCAATACAGAATGGAGCTGCAAGTCTCTTTTAAATAAAAACAGAGTATCATTTGTCTGATGCTCAAGACGTGCCCTACAGGCCTCACAAATCAGCTGGAAAACTGCTAGGAATTTAGTGCATTTTAAGACCTGACTTATTACAATAGCTCATCAGTCACACTTTAAGGATATAAATATAGTTTACAAGACACGAAAGGCTTCCTGCCCTCAAGAAAGTTTCTCTTTGTGTTTCCCTTTTTGCATTTCTTGCTTCAGTACACTATAGGGAAAGTCAGGAGACAATATCCTCTCTCATCAACCAGTCGAATTTCCAAGTTGTTGTGGTTTCACCTCCCAGGCAGGAGAACCATGCAGTTGCTTACTCAAATACAATGGAAGGCTCAAGGGAAAGGACAAGGAGGGCTCATTTACCACTTATGATTATGGGAAAAAGAGAGACCACACATGGAGAAACCCAAAAATTAATTTAAACAAAACCCATCATCAAAACAACTGAATCAGGGCAGTATGAGAACATACACTTATAAAACTTAACATATAAAACTTACATACAGCTCTTACATTCCAAACCTCCTCTCTCCTGAGCCCTGCTCCTGAGAGAGCTCCTTCCTTTCTGCTGCACAGAGGGATAGGGAATGGGAGGAGCAGCACCCAGTCCAGTCCATGATGTTTCCAGCCTGTCCTCTTCAGAGGAAAAACCCCTGACCATACTTCCCTAAGACAATGTGGCATCCCTCCCATGGGTAAAGGTCTCCACGGGTCTTCCCCAGGAGTCATGGCTTCCTTCAGAGGAACCGTCCATACTCCAGCATGAGCTTCTTTGAATATTTCCACCTCTGAACTTAGCCTGCACAAAGTCCCTTTTGAACTCACCTGCACTTCTGACCACCTCATTGTTCTCCAGCTACAAGTTCCACAAAGTAATTACACAGCATGGAAAGTACTTTGCTTTGAAATATGCTATCTGACTGAGTAGCAAGGTTTTTCGTACATTAAATTGTGTGTTAAAACAGTAAAAATGAACAAATTAAGGGTCTGCTGTGGTATCTCACTATAGGATTGATCTAGAAGTGTATTAAGGCTACTAGTTGATTTGCAGGTGTGAATCACATATTACTGTGGCAGTGCTGTTCTTATTGCCCAAAGCCCTCTAGAGTGTATGAATGAGCTGCTGTGTTTGAGCTGCAGTGTGTGCAATCAGAGGCTTCAGGTTCCTTTCGGAATTCAGTTATAGCATGAAATTAATCTCTTTCAGCTACTCTGGTTGTGCAGGCGAAAAGCAAAAATAATTAATAAAGCTCTGTGACCTCTAGTAATTGTGTGAAACCTCTGATTATGCCTGCACTGCAGCTTGCTAACATAGTTTGCAATTGTCTGAAATGACACAGTGCTTAAAATAGATAACAGCACTGTTTTCCTCTTGAATGGCTGGAAAGCTGCAAAAAACCAGGTAGTCAATCACATGCCTTTAAAAAGCCACTTGTTTTCAGTGCAAGCATTGAATGAATTGCTTATTCAACATACCCAGTGTCCTCCTGACATGTCCTGAGTAGCTAGAAATCCAAGTAATTAAGCTCAGTGCAGTGGCTGTCTTTTTAGATGGAATAACAAGAACTCATTTTACTGGTGCTGCCTACACTATCAAAAAATGCAGTATCTAACCTAGAGAACTGGCACCAAACCTTACATGGAAACTACTGCTAATTTCTTTTGGCTGAATACCAAGGATGGCTAAATATAAGCTCTGGGCTTACTTTCATTACTTAGTGAAATCTGTTAATAATCTAGTGTCTTTTCTTAACCCTTCTCATTCTCTAGGGAATCAGAATAATTTCCAGAAAAATCAGTGACTTCTTTTGCTCTTTTTTTTCAGTTAGTCCTTTTTACTTTTGGTCTTTTAAAAAGACAAATGAGAAACCTAAAGATGCTCAGGAGGGTTGCTAAGGAACCACCTGTTCTCACTCAACAAATATGTAAGAAAGTAGTAATGAAAAAATGCTAGCAGATGTATTCTGGACTTGTTTACAATGGGCTTTGTTCCAGATTAGGCTTGATAGTTCTTTTGTTGCAGTATCAGCAAAAAATAATAATTGTTAGAGCCAGTAAAGTACCTGGATGTCTAAAGCTTGGGAAACTCACCTGAATGGGCTCTGAAGTACACAGTTAGGCTCTCACACTCCTGCCTGGGAGATAGGGTTATCCTGGAATAATGATCAGTCAAACTTGCCTCTGAGACCTAAACTTCTTGACTTTTAGGAAAATATGATTAACAGCCTCTAGGACAGCTTGATATCTAGAATCCAGGAGGTATTTTCAGCCTTGCATTTCTAACCAGGTTAGGGCCATGAAAGGATGTTTGAAGCACCAGTTGCAGGCCCAGAGAAGAGGCAGGATTTCAGATTCTCCTGTGTTCAGCTGGATTAGGCTTTTCCCAGACTCAGCACATCATGTCCTGAATATCTAATTCTGCCCTTTCTGCAGCAGTACCTTAGCTTTAGGAATTCCACATGCAGCCTGGAAATGCCCAAACTGAACCTGATATTGAGGTCCAGTTGTGGTTCAGGCATAGATGCTGAGCCTTCCAAATTGCACTGCATCTGGGAACTCCTATGTGCTTTGGAGAAGTCACACAGAAACCTATCTACCAAATTTAGGTTCTTAGGGTATTGGAGGGACATACTAAGTGACTTGGAAGTAGAAGTTGCATCCTGCTGCCACCTCCAGTGGGCCATCTTGGTTACACTTTGTTCAATGGTTGCACTTTGTTCAAGGACAGCAGATAATCTCAAGCATTCAATTCACACAAAACCATGGGGTTTTTTATACAAATCACAGAACAAATGAATCTGCTGCCACTGGCTGGTGACTGATGACACTGATTCAAGGTCAGCATCTTATCACCACTAGAGATTAGCACAAAGTATTTACAGGCATGAAATATCCTTGCTTTGCTTGAGACTTGATAACTCCTCTAGCTGAGGATGGGGAAACCCCTCTTTTCTTGTAAGGAGGCTTGTTTTAACAGTCTTTCAAACATGTAGATGGATTAGTTAAATCATCTGCATTCCCCTGGAAACTGGAAAGCTGCTAAGGACAAATTATTCAGTAAATACCTGTGGACATACAATGAACTTAGCCACATCAATCATACATGTGCCTAACTGAAGCACTCAGAGTTTTGTTTTTCTTATGCAGCCTGTGTAGATGCAGTGTGGTATGGAGTAAGATTTGATTCATAAGTATGCTGGTATTTAGAATAGCTAGCTGTCAGTCAGTATCGATTCTGGAAATGAACTGTTGCTGGAACAAATTTGACAGAATAAAAGGTCTAAGTGTATACCTGTCACTATTCATTTGTCCTTCCTGGGCAGTTTTATAAGTGTGACACTGGCATCTGAAATGAAAAAGCATTTTAATAGTTCAGGGGTGAAAACAACAGTTGATGTACAGGGTGTGGTAAAAAAATTGCAATGGGCAGCCTTCTGTTTGCCAAGCAATTTCAATGAAAATACATTGATATACCATCTGTTCACTGAACAAGGTAACTCAAACTGAAGTATGAAAGGCCCTCTTAAATCAGAGGGAAGGACAGAAGGACACGCTTCATCTGCTGCATTTAAGTACTTTTAAGACTCCTGAAATAGCTTGCAACTATTCCATTCCTACAGAACTATCCAGGACTTTTACTATGTATGTCACAGTCAAGACCTGAGAGGACTCAGTGTACACTTACTTATATCTGGCTGGTATATCTTGCTGATGCACTCTGGTTTACACTGTCATCAGATTTCAGTTTAGAGATTATATTGGGCTTTTTACCCCTTACTGCAGCACGTGGTCTTGTTCCGCTGTTTTTTCCAGACAATTCCCACTTGAAGAATTCCTTGCCCACTTGGAGCTTCTGACGTTCTGTACTCTACTGGTAGCATGCACATGCTTTTAAATATGTGAAGGGTGTGTGTTGGGAGGATGGGGTCAGACTCTTCTCAGTGGAGCCCAGTGACAGGACAAGAGGCAATGGCTGTAAGCTGAAGCGTAGGAGATTCCGTGTGAATACACGTAGGAATTTTTTCACAATGAGGGTGCCAGAGCACTGGAACAGACTGCCCAGAGAGGTTGTGGAGTCTCCTTCTCTGGAGATATTCAAAACCTGTCTGGATGCACTTCTGTGTGACCTGGTCTAGGGAAACCTGATGCGGCAGGGAGGGTTGGACTAGATGATCTTTCGAGGTCCCTTCCAACTCCTAATATTCTGTGATTCTGTGACACACTTTTTCAGATTTCTAACAATGTATATATTTACCTTCCAGGAAGAGGATGAGATACTTCATCATTTCAGAGTAGACACTTGGCTTTTGTTCTGTCATACTCTGACAGACACAAGGGATATTATACATTGCACAGGACAATTGTTTGATAACTTTTTGTGTCATTCATGTCTATTCACAGTATACGTTACTTTTGAGAACATTAATATTGACACATCTCTTTTAAATAAAGATATTCCCTTTTCTTGTGGAAGTACAATGTGGGTTTCTGCAGAGTACTTAAAGAGATGTTGTCAGAAAGGAGTGTGTTGTTTCATCGTGTTTTGCAGGAAACTGTTTTTTATGAGTAATTAGACTTCTCTGTTCAATATAGTGTTCAATATAAGTAGTCTTGGGCCCAGATTCAGACATCTGATTTTGATCAACTGGACGGCAGTAGCATAATTAAGTAAAAGGATATGACTAACTTGTTTCAGCCTGGACTTTAGTCTTTAAATAAACTTGTTTTTTTTTCTTGTCAGCTTGACAAGGAAGTGAAAGGAAAAGAAAACAGAGATGGAAAGGAAGTTAGATTATTTATTAAAGTTTTGGTGTGAAAGTGCTCAAGGTGTAGTAACTGTCCTTGCTGTTCATTCCAGTCTCTCTGCCTGTTGCCTTTGTGGAGGTCACTGCCAGCTGAGCTGTTTGCCTGACTGCTGTTTAAATCTCTGGACTGATTTAGCTTAACAAAACACATACACTCTCAAATCCAAGTAATACTAATTTCATACTTTCTTTAGCAGATGTGCTGGTTTAGGAGTTCCTGCCCCAGGGTACAGAACCCAAAGCAGTTGTCTGGCTCAGCTCTCAGCACAGTTCCACGAGTGCTTGGCGCTGTGGAGAGGGATGAAGTATCTGAAAGTGAGAAAAATAGAGAAGCAGAAGCTTCTTGGGACAGGACTACCTCTTACAGAAAATCCATGGGTGTTATTTCCACCTGTCAAGGGGCTGATGCTCTTTCCATAGCTCACTCTCTCCTTCCCGTCTGCATTCTGCAGTTCCTTGGTACTCTTTGGATGTGCTGATACAACTTTTTAATGTATGACTGGCTGTAAGATGTACCAGACTTTAAAAAATGTTTGTAAGTCACATGTTTTTATTTTAGATCCATTTTTAATCTGGATCATTCTACTGATATGTTTTAGAGCATAACATGCTAAATAGTTGCCTCAGCATAACATTGAAGAAGGGTGAAGGAAATTGTTTCTGGAGTCCAGAAAGGAGGCACAGGGAGAAGAAAAGTCTTCTAAATTGGCTCTGCAGCAAATGAAAAAAAATTACAGTGTTCAAACTATCTCCTAGAGAAAAATAATTAGGGTTTTGTTTCAACAAGACCTGGCCTAGAGAGCCTTCTCCCTTCTACTGACATAGCTGAGCATGCTGCAGGTTCCTGTAGGGCATGGGGGTAGGGGACCAGTTGGGTCTGGAAGATGTAACATGCCTAACCACTTCAAAGACACCACCATCATATACAAGGCAAAGTCTCCTCCAAAGCCAGCTATATATATATATATATATACCGTGTCTTCCCTATGCTGATGTAGGTGATATTGGTATACATAAAACTTTTATAAACCTGAAGGATATTTGGCCTTTTCATGCACCTTCTTGTATTGCTCTGATAAGCACAGAGATGCCTGGAAGGATCTGCAGATATTGCTGTGTAGAGAGTAGTCCTGAGGTAGCAAAAGATGGTAATGCTGCATTGTAACATGGCACCCATTCCTGTATGATGGGCCAAAGACAAGGCTGAATGTGTAAATGAAGTGGCAGAGCAGTTGGTATTACAAACCTTTCAAAGACAGCTGCTATAGAGAAAAATATGTTTCATCGCATCTTAGCTATTGTAAAATGCAGACTTGGCAGACTTGATTTTTTATCTTGGCTCTAGTATGTCAAAGTTACAGGTTTGATTCAGCAACATCTTGATGAAATTTTATGGCCTGGGGGTTTTGTTGCTATTTTTGTTTTATTTTCAAACAAAGGAGGTCAAACTCGATGATCAGAATGTTGCTTTCCAGGATTGGAGGATATGAAAGATTAATTCACTCCTAGTCATATTGTCCTTTATATTTATGAGGTATAAAATAGCTACCATAGCAAATTTTATTAAAGGGGGAAGGGATCTCAGAACTAGTTAACTATTTGTTGTTCCACAACTTTCAGTTGTGAATTAGATGCAGCATTAAAACCATCCATACCTTGCAGACAAAGTAGATAACATTACATAACTCAGAGGAACAAAAAATGAATGTAAGCTTTGAAGCAAAAACCATCTCTGAGGTGCTTACAGTTTTAGCTAAAAATTTCTGCTTAAGTTCTCATTAGTCTTAAGTTCTTCAGTCTTCCAAGGCAGCCATTTGAAACCAAACCAATCTAGTCATCAGTCTAGTCAGTTGGAATTAGCAGACAGATTTCAGGTCTTGATTTTGACTCTTCATATTTCTAAAGCGCTGATGTTATTGAAGCAATAAAAGAATAATAACTTGAAGAAAAATTGTTTAGTTTGGCCCTTTCAGAAAGAGAGTGTCATGTAACTGCCACATGACTCTGTGAAAGGGAGACCATTTAGAGTATTAATTGATGTGTAGTTAGATTATGCAGTATTTGAAGGGTGCCTCTGTAGAAGAGAATTTAAAAAACAAATATCATCATCATAATTATTGAGGAGCATTGGCTGGAAGCACATAAGGTGTGTGCTGTGTCAGTGCTTCATTGTGTGACACAGAGCTGGTCACTGCACTGTGCTGTGTGTCAGTCTCTCTCTCTCTGCAAAGCAGGGAGGAGGATGGTGATCTTGGTAAAGCACTTGAGAAATCTATGAAAATAGCAAGATATTATTACTTATTTATGCAATGCCCTACTTCTGCAACCTGATGCAGGTCTCAAATTTGGATATCTTGAAGCAAAATCTGCAGTCTGTCAAGAGAAAATATACCTGGGAAGACTGCTGCAGAAGAGCTGTGACACCAGAGGAACAGCCTGAGCAGAAAGCCTCATACTTCTGCCTGGCACGTACAGGCTCTTGTTAGTTGTTCAGATCCTGGTAAAATTATATCTTTCTACCTGAAAATGACTTGATTGATTTTCATCTCTCTATGTTTCAAATCCTGAGTGTCAGTCACTTTGGAAGGGGCATCTGTCATTTCCTCTAGCAGTCTACAAGCCAGACCTTGTTTTCACAGTCATCTGGTAGATGCTCTTAGCATGAGCAGCATGTCACCTTCTGTCAAAGAGGAGGCAAGGAGGGAAGGAAGGAGAAACAAAGAAGGAATAATCAATTAAAAAGGGAAAAGGTCAATGGCAGAGAAGATAAGCAGAAAAGGAGAAGCGAACAAGGGGTTCCATAAAAAAGAAACAAGTGAAGGAAAGAGTAAGGTTAATGGAGGGAAGACAGCAAGTATTTTTATGCACTTAAAAGGCAAAGCACACCTGTTCACAAGGCCTTGTGCTTTGGAGATGGGTAATGAAGTCCATGCCCAAGCAAGATCCTCCAAAAAGTGTTGACCTGCTGCTATCTTAATAATTGCAAACATCGCAAACTGATGAAACATCTGGACCACCGCAGTTGCCAGGGCAGCCCACAGCTTACTTTGCCTCGGAAGTCCCACCATCAGGCTTCTCCTGCTCTGGTGCATAATGGTGTTAATGGGGGAGAAATATTTTCACTACAAATTGTCCAATCTAGACTGGAGCAGTGGTAGGGATCAGTCTGACAAAGCAATTGAGAACCCTTCAAGGACATAGAAGAGCAAGTTTCTCTGAACAAGTGCAGGCCATTATTCAGGTTAATGAAATAGATTTGTGTTTTAGCTCAGCCCACAACAGTGTAATTTATCTGGTTTCTGATAGTTGCCATGTGTAAACCTTGTATGAACTGACAGCAATCTGAGTTCTGGCTGAAAGTAGGGTAAAGTCAATCAGATTACTGCTTTAGGAAAGCACAGGCAACTAAACTTAATTTCTCTACTGAGCTTTTTAAAAGCACCTCATCTCCAATGAGTTATTGCCATTCCAAGAAATATACCCACAGTCCTGAAAGCACCTTCATCTTTGTAAACTAAATATTCATATTTTTGTTCCAATGGACAATTTAGAGGTGTGTTGCAAAAGGTACCCTAAACCAAACAGATTGACAGTTACCTGTCATTCCTAAAAAAACACAGAAAGTTGTGTTACAACAAAAAATAGTGGAGTTCATATGCTTTTTCATGTGCAAATCTTCACAATATTATAGCATTATAAAAGCAATTAATTGCATGCAAAGTGTTATAGTAGAGGAAGGAGGTTGTTTGTGAGTGGGTAAGGATCCTGATGGTCCAACCAGGAAGCAAATGCGTGTGCCTGGTTTTGTTTGCCAAGAGTTATAACATGTCTAAACCCCTGGATGTGCCTGTGAGCACACACTGCCCATCAGCCACTCATGAGACATCTAAGGGGAAATAGTGAATATGAAGCAAAGGCAGCATATTGGAGATGGACAGTAAAATGTGGGAGGTTATAATTTTAATTTAACTGAAAGAATTCTAAAGTCCAGGAAAAAAAATTGCCTACATATGGATCTCATCTTCTGAAGGGACACTGCTACCCTATGGGTCCCCCAGATCATCTTTTTTCTCTTCTTCACAGCAGGTTACACTACCATATTCCCTTTTCTAGACACCAGGTCATGTTCCACCATAAGGAAATGGATATTGCATACCAGGGATCATTTGATCTGAAGAGAGCTGGACCCAGAGCCACAGGCAGCATGGAGAGGGCACCATCCAATGTTTGTGGGAAAAGGGAAGGTATTGCCTTTGAGCTCCTGGCAGTTGTTGCTGTTGTTCAGATGGAGGAACAGAAAGGCTATAGAAGTAGCTGGAAAGAGCCTGAGGAGGGTATGGGTGAGCTCAAATGCCGAAATATCTTGGTACAGCTCTAGCTGGGTTGATTAGTTACTGTCTGGCAAAAGAGATTATATTGAGATATTTGACTTACATGGATAGGAAGCTCTTCTGGAGGATCTTGAAGAGCTCTGTAGCTGGCAGCCTGCTGGTCCTGCTGGCCTGCTATCTCTGCCTTCTCCCAGCAGGGTCCTTTCTGCCACAAAGAGGAAATTTCAAGGGTACTGTGTAGCCTGCTGATATTTTACGCTAAGAAGTAGCCCTTGCAGGCACCACACTAGAATTGACAGCTCTGAAGAACAAAGGACAGAATGTTAATGCCTTCTTCCTAAAATTAAGCTGGGTCTCTAGCAGGTGACTGTAATATGGACAAGGACTCCCAAGGACTGTTCCAGCTGGATGCTGCAGCCTGTGGAGGCTAAGCCACTGAGGAAGAGCTGTGGGTGGTTCAAGGTCCTGCCTGACACACTGGAGCAGTCATCTGCAGCTCAGGATAGACAGTACACAGCTGAAGCCTTTCAAGCATGTATTAAGTCCAGAAGGACACTGTCCTTGGGAGCAAGGTGTTGGCAAAAGAAGTGTCAGGAAGCAAAACCACAAACAACTGGTCCATTGGGCTCCGTCCAGTAAGAAGTGCCCTCCAGAAACTGATGCAGTTTTGACATTGCCTTCAGATTTTGTATTAAGTCTCATAACATTTGGGGTTTGTCCTGAGTAACTTTTTGTGACAGCCTGTGCCTAAGGAAAACCTTTATCTTCACCATCTCTAAAGATGGCTTCCATCTTTCAGAGGAAAGCACAAAAAGCATAAATCCTAAAACTACCAATACAAAAACACAAAGAAAAACTGGACCTTCTAGTATACCTGGTGGCCATTTTTGATGTTAGCATTGTGGCTCTCAACCTATTCCTCATCCTGAGCTTTCCCTTCAGAACAGAAGTTTCAAAACAGCCCTCTCCCCTGCTGCCACTGAAGAAAAGGGTACTCTTGCAAATCCTGCCTGTGGTTGTGATCCACAAGCTGAGCACATTCAAACCAAGAGAAGCATTGCTCAGAATAAATTACCGTGAAACATTTGTGCTCATTCGTCATGTCACTTGAGGAATGTGTTTTACATAGTTTTTACATAAAATAGTGTGAAATCTAAGCTCCCATGTGCTTACATGTTCCCATTTAGTCCTCTTTCTGGCAACCCCCCGAAGGAAACCAGTAATTCAAGTGCAGTCTGAATCCCAGCCTGCTAGGTAGATGCCCTTCATTTTCAGGGTAGGCAATAATTTCAGACTGTTCACCAGATCCCTTGCAGAATGGGAGCCACAGGACTGCGACTGTCCTCTGCTGGCCTGTATGTAGCAGGGATCTCATGTTCTGCTATGCATGGTCCCCTCTGGCTGTGAGGCCCTTCAGCCTACAAAACATACATTGCCTGTGCTCCAACATCATTGTTTTTCTGCACTACCTCCAAAAGCTGAGCTATTCCTTTATACAAGGGAAAAATCCCCAACTAACAGGTATGCATTAAAAAAAAACCCCCAAAGACAATTCATTTTAAGATATATCATTTTATTATTTGTTACTCAGATGTCTTTAGTCTGATTTTCTCATTTCTTATTTTTCCTGAGCTGTAAAGTTTGGGGATCATTCTTTGGTTTTGGTCTCTTAAGTAGAATTAGACACCTGCTAAAGTGACACAAGTCTATCAAATAGGTGCTAGCATCAAGGCATTTACTGGGTAAAGGAATCCTTAAGCTATACATAAAAACATCAAATGGCTGACCTGGTAAAGTATACACTGATTTCAGGGGAAACATTATACAACTCTTGAGAGCCTTGAGAATGGCCAGACATGCATTATGCTGATATATGTCCATGTTACTATTTTATCGAGGAAGATAAGGACAAAACAGTAAAAATCAATCATATTCAAGCAATCCAAAACTACCAAATACATCTTCAACTGCATTAGGCAAGTATTTTTTATCCATTTATTTAGATAAACATTCTGCTTGATCATAAACAAAATAAAAAGTGTGTTTTTATCACTGGTCAATTTAAGCTTTGCTGCAGACATAATGAAACAAAAAGGCACAATAGCCTTAGGCATTTTGTCTGAGGATCCAATAATTTCTTTTCTTTGTGCCTGACTGAATGTTTGTTTTGGGAGGAAAATGTTCTTTTACCTGGAAGCAAAATATTTCTCAGTACCCTGGCTTTGATTTAAATGCTGAACATATTTTTAGGAAGAATGCAGTTAAAATAACTGTTCTGGAAACAAAAATAGAGTGTAATCTCTGAAAGTTTAGTAATATGAAATTTGAAAGTCTAAATTTGTAGTGAGTGTCTGTGTGTCTAATGTCTTTTACACCAAGAAAAATTTATCAACACCCTCCCCCCCCAAATCTGGCCATTTGAAAAAAGTAACATATAACCCTACTCCAGTTATGGAATTTTAATGTTTTTTTAGAGACAACTCTGCTGTATTATTCCACAGTTCACTAGGATTCTGCTTCTTATTCAGAAACACTCACTGAACCAAAGAATTCTAGGTTTGACTCAAACTAACTAAGCTTGTGAGGGTTTACAAACAGCAGTCAAAACCTTGTCAGCAAAATATTCAACCAGAAACAGTGTAGGAGCTCAAACCTCTCTCTGCAAATTGAACAGCTTTCCTTGGAGCTCCAGCAAAGAATCTGAGGCTTAGGGGATATCTTTGATTTAAAGAGGGATTTTCTGAGCACAAAATGAAAACAAAATGCTTAGGGACCAAAATATTTTATAAACTTTTCCTGGTAGGATGTGCTGAATATCTGAAGGTATTAATGGCTGAACAGATGGAAACCACCCACCACCTGAGTGTAACACAGCCCAATAAAGGCCTTCAGAGAGTATGTGCTGTCCTATCCTTTCTATTGCTGTCTTCTTTCAAGAAAGCTAAATCTTGACTGAAGTGGGAGGGTTTCAGTCTGGCAGATTCGTGTCTTTTTATACCAACAGTGAGTCAGCTTGACAAGTCAGGAGCACATTTAAGGACTAGTAACCCACCCAGTATTCAACTTGTTTGCGTTCATGGAATTGGCTCCCTTCTCTTCCACAGAATCACAGAATCATTACGGTTGGAAAGGACCCTCAAGATCATCTAGTCCAGCCGATAACCCTACACTACTCTTACCCCTAAATCATCCCTTGAAGAACCACATCTATCCTCTTCTTAAAAACCTCCAGGGGTGGTGACTCCACCACCTCCCTCAGCAGCCTATTCCAATATCTCACCACTCTTTCAGTAAAGAAATTCTTCCTAATATCTAATCTAAACCTACCCTGGCACAACTTAAGCCCATTCCCTCTAGTCCTGTCACTAGTCACAAGGGAGAAGAGGTCAACACCCGCCTCCCTAGAATGGCCTTTCAAGTAGCTGAAGAGAGCGATAAGGTCTCCCCTCAGCCTCCTCTTCTCCAGGCTAAACAAGCCCAGCTCCTTAAGCCTCTCCTCATAAGGCCTGTTCTCCAGACCCCTGATTAGCAAAGGTGTCTGCTGGTGAATATGTCATGCAGAGTCAGAGAGGGGAACCAGTTCCAGTGGGGCAAACCCATCTGTAGGAGGATTTGAATTCTTTGGCATAAACCTGCTTCCTTGATGTAACTTGTGTTTCTGCTAGGTACTATCCTTATAAGAGAGTCCCTTATTTAATGAAACTCAAACTCGTTGCTTTAGGAGGAAAATATTTACTGAACTGCAATTGGCTTTCTGAGTTGCATTTTGGTAAAACCATATTATTGCTGATACTGACATTGAAATTCCTCTGCCCACCCCACCTCCCACACAGTGTGCTGCACATCTGAATGGTAAGAAATGCTCAAAGAATGAAGAACACATTCCAGAAGGTAAACCTACTCCTGCTAGAGACAAATCACACAGGAGATAATTTTCTGACAGTGAGAAATAGAAAGGGAGAGAATAAGGTTTAGAGCTCGGCAGCCCAATCAGTTGCCTGAACAGAGGTGTCCAGTGACTCTGAGAGGCAAAGGGCACCCAAGAGATGTGCATGGGGCTGCCAGATGTAATACAGAGCCTCTAGAAGTCTTGCACCTTAATGGAAATACAGAAACATCATCACAGTTGGAAAGGACCTTCAAGATCATCAAGTCCAACTGAAAGCCCTACACTACTGTTATTCCTAAATGGTTGGCAGTAATGGAGATGCAGCTGGAAATGGTTTGGGACAGCTTAAGGGGTTAGATGCTTCTGTTCAGAGAAGTGGATTGAGCACAGGATGCTTCCATTATCCTCAGAAGAATGTGATGGTGGAGAGGCACTAGGACTCTTTTAATGGCAGGCTCTGTAGGATATAAGTTGTCAGAAGCTGTAGCACTTACCTGAACCACGGTATTCAGTGGTGTGCTGTACCAGGAACTCCTTCACTTTCCAGTGAAAAATGTTCCCCAGCTCTGGGAATGAACAGAAAATGCCCAGACCATTTTTTTCCAGAGAAAAAAGCAGCTGGCTGGGGAAACTGTCGGAAGTGAAGGGTGTGCATCAAACCTGGTAAGTTTCTTCCAGAGAGCAAGAAAACGAGTCTCAGAGGCAGTTATAGACCCAGGCCAGCAGGAAAGCTTTAACAGATGAAGATCAGTAGGGCCTTGTGTACTTCCTTCAGCATTTACCTTGATTTGAGCTAGAGGCCACACAATACACAACTCAACATTCCATCAAACTCAGTATTTTTCAGTAAACCCCCCACAATTGCTTGCTGCCTGGTGTGTGTTATATGAGTTGCTGTCTTGCCGATGGTTACCACGGAGGGTTAAAAGATGGCACTGTCATGATGACTGAACATCCTTCTCAGATGCTACTGGAGATCCTAGTTTGCCCTGAAGAGCTCTGTTACATTGGCACCATGACTAAATAGAAGTTGTGATGAACTATAAGGCCCTTGAGCAAAAGTTTACTCTACAAGCATTTTGGCAGACTCTTCTTCCAGGCATGTATGTTGCTATATTTGTCCATGTTCTATCTTTAGTTATACCTACACTTGAACAGATAGTGAGCTGTAAATTTGGATTTAGAAGGACAGATCATTTTGACTATATTTATTGCCAGCTTCTTCCTTCATCATGAAAAAGCAATAGGTTGTGAGTGATTTTTTCTTACTGGAGATGGTCTATGAATAGCAGAGGAGGAATATAAAGAAGATATTTTATCTTAGAATATATTTTCAGATGATACTGATGGATTTCCTCTCTTAGAAAATGGAGATATTTAAAGAACTTTATAAAACAGGCCATTCCAAAACTAACAAAAAGAATATTAAACAATGAATTGTATGTCATGAAATACATTGGAGTTTTTTAATCAACATTGCATTTTTCCTCTAGCAAACATTTTATCTAAGCCTATGTTTCTATTGCACTTTTCAATACTTGTTCACATATAGGTCACTTCTATAAGGTGTTAATTGCTCTAAACACCAATTACTTTCCAACTCAATAGGTTTATCAATTAATAAAGTAGACAGTCAAGTGTCTCCTGCACAAAGGTGATCCAATCCAGCTCCTACTAATAGCCTTTTACTGGAATTTCTTCAAACCTTTAATCTTATAGACTTTTTTGGACACTGAAGCTTTTCAGTATCAGACAAAAGGTACATGGGGGTCTTATAAAACTGAGTTGTTATTGATGAATAGTACTGAAAGATTGCTTGCTAATTACCATTTGTTATTCAGTTCATTTCATCAGCCAATGGCGTGTTATTAATAGTGCTTTGAACTATTAAGTCTAAGGATTATTCTCTTCAAAGTCTCCTCTTTCATTATACAATAAACTCTGCCTTGTTTTACATGAGCTATTTTTTTATCTTGTTTGAAGTACTGAAAAAAATTACTAGCTTTGTAATTATTTTGCAATAGGAAATTTCCAGTAAGTCTCAGCATTTTATCTTCTGACAATAAAAATGCAACATCTCTAATCCTTTGGTAAGATATAGCTGTTTATTCATTCCATTGTTTTTCATTCTGTCTTTCTGGAGGGAGAAAGGAAGTGAGGTTTTGTTTGTTTGCTCTTGAAAATAGACAGGAGCATGAGCAACACTTGACAGAATCATCTCAGCACATAGATAACTGGGCCAGTGTGTACATATATATCAACCAAAAAAGACTAAATGGATGTCTGCAAAGAAATGTGAAGTAAGCTTAGTAAGTAAAGAATAGTGTGTGATGCCTGCTATTGCTTTATTTTAAACAGAAATTGTTGTGCCAAGGTCAACATCATGAATAATGCTGTGTGATTAGCAGCAGAGAGAACTGTGAACAGAGCAGTTTGCTCTCTACTGTCTGATGGCAAGCCCTGTGGAAAGGGCAAAGTTCCTAAAGGTCTCTGAATGAACACACAGTGACTTCTGGAGTAAAAGGAGTTGTGCTTCTTGAGCCTAATGTATGTCAGATGCAAAAACAGAGAGATGGTCATAGTATGACTTGAGTGGAAGGTGATGGAAGTTTATGCATGGCAGGGTTTTAGGCAATGTGTCCTTGCTTTAACAGTAGTATTTTGTTACTAATCACACAGCTATAGCCCATGACTAAGTAGACAGTGTTTACCCACAATATTTTTTATATTTTTTCCCTCAGAAATACTTTCTGAAATTTATGCTTTTTTACAGTAGCTGCTTACAGAAACAGAAAAGGTAGTTTTAACTGTTTAATCTCTTTCAATTGTAAGTTCAGAGAGAGAAGGAAGGAGTCTAAGACTTATTCTAAGTCAAGCTGTCTAACATTGTTTGAGGTAGAAAAACCTGGGCTTCTTCCCATCATCTGGGATTATGTGTGGGACAAACTGATCCTTGAGGTAGACAGACATTATCCATGAAGTCTGTAGGAAAACAATAAGATTTTGTCAAAACAAATGAAGGGTTTCTGTTGTTAAAAAAGAAGTAGTGGGAGTTGTGGGTAAAACAAAAAACACATTTGCATGAAGGAATCAAACATTCCTGTTTATAGCAGAGACAGTGTCTACAATACAGAAAATGAACAAATATCTGTAGTGGTTTAATTTGTTTTTCCTTATTTTTCTGGGGGTTTTTGTGGCAATTCACTGTAAAGGAATTGGAACAGACTGATGATCATCAAGGTGGAAGAAGTGCCATAGTTATTCTGCTCAATCTGCAGAAAGTGTGTGTCAATTCTTACAAAGAGTGGTTCTTGTTTTGGGGAGAGGAATCATTTTTCTGTTAACTTTTCTGTTAACGCTTACTTCTTCTGGTTTTGAGAATGATATAAGCCTGCTCAAGTTTCTTAACCACATTAGTGAGATCCCTGGGGTGGATCTTTTGGATTTAAGTCACTCTCTTATTTTGTTTACACTAAAAGTTCATTTACAAGGTTTCTTTATAAAATTTGCTGTCATAAGCTTTTTGTCCCCTTTGACCTTGTGGATCAAACTGATACTAATATAGATGAACATACAGTGTCCTTGCAGGAAACTATAGAGAGCATTTCAGAGATCTAGTTCTCTGCTATAGGTTGTTCTAGCTGTAAGTGTCCTGGCTGATCTACCTGCAGACACAGTATGCTCTAACCTCACCAGGAAATGGACAGAGCAGCAGGTTATCAGAGGCCTGGAATCACCTTACCATATGTTATTTACTCCTCCACACCTCTCTCTCTGTTGCAGTTCTGCAATAAAAAAAAATCTGCAATAAAAGAAACATTGCTGCCTCTGAATGTTTTGAAAGAAAGCACTTGCCAAGAGAGAAAGATTAACAGTTAAAATAAAATATGAGCTGAAGGACCCACAATTGTTTCTGCTTTGAGTATTAAAAGTTAATGTACAAGCCTTGGTGATGTATAAGCCATTCAAATTTCTCACTAAGTTTCTAGAAAAATACTGTATTATGAAATTGGAATTCATAAATATTCACAAAAGCATATTAAAAAGAAACATCAAATAGAAATTTAACTTCTAACTTTTCTAAATTCCTGTAATGTTTTTAAATGCATTCATGCAACTTAGGAGTTACATGACTTTTCTTTCAACCTTGAAATAAAGTGGTTATCAAATTATTCATGTTGGACTGTTCCATACACTGTTCAAACTGAAACCACCTAAATCAACAAAACAGGAGAGGTAAAAGCAATATTTTTCACTGTCATGCTTTTGAAGATGTTGGTAAGTAGTACATGCTGTAGATTGACTCTCTGTCAGTTTTTCCTTTGCAGTTCTTCAAATTGCATGCAATGCTGATCAAAGAAGACATTAGTGCAATACCTCTCTTCACGGAGGTGAGTGACATACTGAGCATACATCAACATGAGAATCCAAAATGAAGTGCTAAATAAATGGTCACTCTGTGCACCAAATAGCAGCCAGAAGAGCTAAGTTGTGGGATGAGATCTTTGAATGTTTAGTCCTAGATCACAAGAAAAAAGCTTTGATTTCTTCCATAATTCAAAATGCATCCTTCAAGAAATTAATCTGCAAAACAAATCTTTTTACTGAGCCTAAACTTGAAGACTCTTAGAATATATAGGACTCTCATTAGGTAACCTGTCAAGCTTCAGACAGATTGCCAACCTCTTTTCTCCATGCTCACATACCAAAGACAATGTAATAGAAATAGATGAAGCATGAAGTAAAGAAGAGTGTGAGTATGTACATGAAGTCTACTCCTCCCTGTCAAATAAGAAGGTTCAGCTTTTTAATTGTTGTGTGATGGGGAGTTTCAGTTGACCCTTTTTTACAGGCTATCCCCAAGCTCAAAAATCAAAAGTTGTGAATGTTCTGTCATGGCTGCATCTGTTTCATTTATCCCTTGTATATGATGTATGCCTCAAAAGACAAAGACCAGGTTTCTGAAGGTTGAAAATTTCCTTGTCATTATTTCATAAAATAGCATGCAAGCCTAGGACAGATGGGAGTCATTTGCTGATCCCTCATTATCCTGTGTGAGCTATACAAAAGCATTAATGAAAACTATCCCATGACAATATCTTGAGGAAGCTCTAGTTGCCACTTCAACAAAAATTAGGAGGTTATTAAAATATTACAAAACAGAGTGAGTCCACATTCTCCTTCTTCTCCCACCCAAGTTTTGTTATCTCCACTGGAGACCTCAGGGGTCAGTACTTCTCTGCTTTCAGGGTCCAAATCTATACCTAAAAGCAGTACCAAATTGAATATGGGGGGGTGGAGGGGAGAAGGAGAGCTCTTTTGTTTTAAGAAAATCGTGGCAGCAGTGAATCAGCAGGATGGTAAGTAAAATATCCATTTTTATTTTTGATCCAGTGGGTTCACAGCTCTCTGGCTGCCTGTCTTCTTCCCCTCGAAGATATAGATATCTACTAATTCACAGACATTCCTGCCATTCTTCCTAACAGAGTAAATTAGGATCAGATCACAAGAAAAGATTCCTTTTTCAAAACTTGCTTCTTTCATTACAGTGCTCCACAGTAATTTTTCTAGCCTCTGTTCACAGACTGAAACCTACCTATCCCTTTGCTGCCTAGCATTGAAGAAACTCAAATCAATCTCCTTGTGTGCTCTGTGCTTGAAAAGATGCAGTCACTTATCTCCAATGAGTCCCCACCATTTACACTTACCCCAAGTGCTACTGATCTTTCAGATTCCAGCCATACTTAAAACTCTGTCTCAAAAGTTGCTGCTGTTTTGTCTTTTTTCTTCACCCCTGTGGGGTTTTTTTGCAGCATGTAGTTGGTAAATGTGAGCTTTCTGTGCTCTCCCAGTGTACACAATGAGTGTACAGGAGGAGACTGGCTTGGATCACAACTGACTGACACTTAGGTATTGCCTCGTGGTAGGTCACCTCAAGGGTATTGAGCTGCTTAGGACTGAGGTGTCCAGTACCAGCCTCAGCAGACCCTGAATTCTCCCATTAGCTGTAAGAAAACTGTTTCTGAATGACAGTGACAAAGGCAGCTGCCTTTTAGGAAGGGTTGCCTCACCACAACCCTGCTTTCTTCTAGCAGCAAAGCTTCCCCTTGCAGTGGCTGTGGCTGCAGCTGCAATGGTGTCACAGAGAGCACGTGTCATGGGAGTTTGCTGCTTCCATGGGATGTTGTTTTCACTTTTTGTGTGTTGCCAGCATTGGTTAGGAAGCTCCTACCTCTAATCAGGCCAAGCGACCTCAGTGCTGTGGGTGCTGGATGAAGGTGACAATCACAAATGCATCCAATTCCCTGTTGCAGCTGCAGTGAACCTTGACCACTCCATAAGGCCGGCCCCTTAAAAGTCAAGATCTTAAAGCTTTCCATTCCAGTGGAGGGGAAAGAGGATGCAGTAAGGATATTCATGGCTTAATGCTCTGGAGTTTAGTCCATCATCTGAGGGTGAACTATTTGCTTTTAGTCATGTTTATCACTGAAGCACCTGCTGGGCTGGGCTAGGTAGCTAAGATTTGTGTGCAGTGAACTCTTGGCTTAAGCTATGTTAAAAATTCTGTTTCTCTTAAGTCACCAAGTAAGGATTCCTCTCAGCATACCACATCTCAGATCTACCGGATTTCTAACCTAGGCAAGGAAAACGTTCACTGAAGCACCTGAGTCAGGACTTGCTGGTCCAGTGCCTTCCTCTGGTGCATCAATAGATGGCAGCAGGCAGTTCCTCCAGGAGCAGTCTCCAATGCAGAAGCAGCAGCAGGTGATGTTTCCCTTTTATGCTTGCAATGGTTTGAGGTTTAAATCTCCCTGAAGTAATTTCTTAGAATGCTGTCTCCAGTAAAAGCAAAATGTGTTGGTTCTCAGGTTGGGTGTATGTTGTTCTTGTCGTATCATGGAAACAGTAAGTATTGGCCTCTACAACAATGGTATCATAAGAAGATTAATTATTTGGAACCTAACAGATTTTGTGCTACATTCAGCTGGTTTCCTTGGCAGTCTTCAGTGTTCACAAATCCCACTTCTTTCATTCTTTCCTAAGTCGGATAATTTTGCAACAGTCTGGCAAGAGGATGTATTTTTCTGAAAAAAGAACAGGTAGATTCAGTGTATTTAAGAAGATAAGAGAAAAAAAACCCATTCCTTAAAGGAAGGCTAGCTTGCTTCATGGGCTTACATGCTCCCTTTCATTTTGAACATTTCAATTGTGAGTTTTACACAGAGTTTGCTTGTTAAACTGTGTCAGTTTTTGCTGAGCCATGAGTAATAACTGCAAGTTGTGTTGAAAATGCTCAAATTCCACATGGGGGAATGTAAAACAAATCAATCTCCTACTCATTTAAAGAAAAAGGGAAAAAAAAGGAACTTTTGAGGGGTCCAACACTCCTAACAACACAGAGTAAATCTGATACTACTCACTAACTGGGGAATGCAGTAGCTGGAATTTTACTGTGGGTTCAAGCCAGAGTTGGCAAAAACCTCTTTTGCCTATAGGAGCTATTGGGGTTGTGCTGCAAGGTATTTTCCCACAGTCTTAAGGCACAGCATTGTTTAGTGCTTCCTAATGAACAAATGCATTGCACTTCAGAGTAGTTGTGTTGGAAATTACCTGTAATGATCAGACTGATGGAAGAGGGCATCACTGTGATGCAAGCTTATAGAAGTTTATATCCATCTAGTGGGCAGAATTGACTCCTTCTGGCTTTTTTTTTTGTCCTGATGTGAGACTAACAGGCTACATAAGGTATCAAGCTTATGGTTAATGAGCAAGCTTCTGCCTTGCAAATAATATTAGCAAACCCTTTATCAAAAAGACATGGTGTCTCTGTGAGCTGGCTCCACAGTCACAGACATCAATTCATCATACTTATTTACTGTGAAAACAGCAAATTTCAGTCTGCAGTGTAATATAATGCCTTGCTTCCCAGACTTCTGCCATCACCAGAGAAAAAATTAAAAAAGAAAAAAAAAAGAATTTAAAGTCAAGTTTTTACCTGAAATTATGTAAACATAAAATTCAATAAAAGTCAAGGTGAGCTGTCTCACAAATTGTTGATATCAACCTTTAAAAAAGACCCTGAGGAGATGTTCTTAGCACGAGCACATAGGCTTGTAAGTCAGGAAGCACTGGGTGATGAAATACAACCAAAACCTGTGGAAGACTTCCTGCATTGGGAGGCTGTGTTTCTTTCGGGGTTATGAAGGCTCTTGGCCCTCTCTTACATCTCTGCCTTCACAGCATAAGGCATTATTATTTTGACACTTTAGCTGTATGACAAAGTTGGGAGAAATGAATACAATTGCTTGTTAATGTTTCAGGGCTGCTGTGGGCCTAGATGATTTTCAGACTTAATCTCACTCTGAATATCTGTGCATGGTTTGAGTGTATCCTCCAAGAAACTGTACAACTTGAAGAGAGAGAGGAAAAAGGAGTGAATAGAGACAAAAGGTACTAGATTAAAGTATAAAGGCCTAGACATCTGGATGGTTAATTAGGAGATCCAGGGAGGCATTAAGGTGACAAAAATTATAACTTTTCAAATATCCTCTTGAAAATTATAATCTGAACAGCCATCTTTTTGCTTTGATATCACTGTTTTGTTATTATTTCCTAGATCGATAAAACCAGGATTAATTCCAATGTCTATAAGCTGTCGAACACGAACGTGCTGCCTTGACATCTCTTTTCCTGTAGGACATTTTCAGAAGCAGAATAATTGAGGCAGAAGTGCTCTGTATGCCTATGGTCCAAGCCTTGATATATGAATACTGTCAATGTAAGCATTAAGATACTATTCTAAATATTTCCCATTTGAAACAGGACCTAAACAGCAGAACAAACCCAGCTGCAGATACCAGCTATCAATATCTTTTCATTTTACATTTCACAAATATGGCAGAGCTGCTTTGTTTGTAGTTTTCCACACAGCTGAAAAAGTCAACATTGATTTACTCAACAGCCTTTGGAAGTCTTTTATATGTGCTGGCTTCTGTGAGCTGTAGAGCACCAGCATTCACACCAGAGAAGACTAAATCACTTCCTTCCTGATATGTACCACGATGCATGTGTCTTTTTGGTTCCTGGGAAGTAAGCTATCAGCTTTACATCCTCTTCTGATTGTTCTGGAATTCCTTCAAAAATATGTCAAAGACAGCTAAAAAGAGGCTCAAAAGATATGCAAACAGAAAGTGAGAAATGTCTGTGATAAAGAACATCATCTAGACCTTCCTTCACAAACAAGCTCTCTCTTGCTACATCACACTTGAAACCCACTGTTTATTTTGCCTGTGGCAGCAGAAGTCAGTATCCTCCATCCAGAAACTGGGATAGGAAGGATTTGATGAGATATTTCACCTTTTGGTTAAAGGAAAGTTGTGCTGTAAAAGGCCCAAGGCTGCAGATAACTTGATTTAGTAGTTAATCATCCCTGGAAGTGGCATCCCCATGGCTCTTCCTGCACTCAGCGTGCTCTCACACCATTTTCCTAACACTTTTCCTGTCTGCCCGGAGACAGTTTTGTGAGTCGAGAGCTACTGCCAAGAGGAAAGCAGGAAGAAGAAGGGGATGTGGGATTATGCCTTTTAGCAACATCTAGCTCTTGTCTTTGCTTAGTTGTATTATTAATGGCACCCTCGGGGCCTGAAAGAACATGCTGGCCCTTGTAAATCCAGCAGTTTGTGCAGCAGAGGCTTCTGGGGTGCAGGGTGTTGCTGGGTACAAAGGGGATAGATTTTGCTATCCAGTTCCAGGCTTACATTGGTGATGTTTCTCTCATCATATGGAACTAACAGAATTTGGTCATCCATGTGGAGAGAGTAACCTAAGCTTCTATGTCCAATAAGGCTGGTTTTGATGAGAAGCTCACACCAATCCAGCTAACAGTGCTGCTTTACCTGCTGTGTTTGAGCAGGTGCAAGACTGGAAATTGCTGCAGTTTATTCTCAGCTTGCTTTCATTCTATGTTGGCCACAGAAGTATTAGCTTGAACCTAACTTAAGTAATGTATTTCTATTGTAATGCCAGCTCAAAATACATGTCCCAGCCTACAGAGGTATTAAATCTGTCACGTAGCATAAGCCAACAGTACATCACTCAATGTGGAAGGGCAAGGCTAAACAGGAACACCTCTGGCATTTGAAGCAGTCCTGGAAGGCATGCTAAGGTCATGAAGCCATAACTCTGCAGCTCTCAAAGGATTTTCTGAAGGATCAATGGCAGGACTGCAAGTTGGCTTGCTGGAGCACACAAGAGTTAGCTTTGGTTGCCTGAATGAACATGTTGGGTGGTATTTGCAACACTGTAAAGTAACCTGGACCTCCAGGTTGTTGGGAGTTTTTTTGCCAGCCCCTTCTTGGATATGCCAACACATCTCAAATGCATGAGTTGATGTCTCCTTTTGAGTAACTGTGACGGCCCTGTGGCTGGCCTGCCTGAAAGGTTTAGCTTCAGGAGGAAGTGACAGCTGAGAATTACCATCAGAATGGTGCAAGAAGTTAGTCAACTTTGCAGTCCCGCTTTCCCTCTCTAATTTCCTCCTGGCTAGATACAACAGCTCCCACTCAGCAAGGTGACTTGTCAGCATTGTCCTCCTGGGTGTCTGTCTCTCTGTGTGCATGGTGTAAGGAATCATGTGCTTCCACTGCAGTAGTGATTTTCACTCTGAGAGATGAGCTCCTTATGTTTGACTCACCCATGTGTTTCTGCCTAAGTCATCTCAGGATATGTGACATAAGTCCTGTAAATTTGCATCCACTGCTTAGTTAGGTGTCTGAATTAGTAGCTAGTAGATAGGATCCCGTGGCAGAGCTGAGAAGTATATGAATGCAACTCCAAAGGACTCTAAATCTGACATTGCTCATGGATGCTTTATCAGATAGGTAAAGCAGTGGCTAGAGGAGGAACAAAGCTGGTTAGAGGAACCTCTTAGTCACAGAGATGAAGGAGCACCCAAGAGGGAGCTCTGTCACTGTGCATACTGGCACTGCTGCCTGCATGAAATGGTTATCAAGCTCCTGACACATTCCGGTATTTCGCCCCAGGAATTCAAAAGGTGGTTTGGCATCAATGTAGCTCCTTGGGAAGAGGCTTGTCTTCGTTGGAGAACAGAAATATCCCACCAGGTGTGTGTGCTGCTGCTTTTCCATGTGGAATCTGATTCAGTCCCTCCCAGAGTTCTCAAAATAGCATATGGAAATGTGTTCTTGCTTTCACATTCATTTTGTTCTGCCTTACACCTGTTAGACTTCACATTTTCCACAAAAAGAAGCAGCCATTGCCTTTTTTCAGAAAATAACTGGTTTTTTCCCAGAGCTGGCTGAACAGCTTGTGTTCCTGAACAATTTTAAAAAACCCTATTCACCTAAAACCACAGATAAGTGAATCATATTCAACAAGGTCATCTATTCCCAGCCAAATAAATGACTGTTCTTCCAGGGTAACACAATCTTCTGCTACACAGAGATTAAATTACTGAGTTTAAAAAACCAGAAGTCTTAACCTTTTAAAATATCAAAAGTTTGGGAATTTTCTTTCAACAGTCTCACTAGAAGAACAGTCTACCAATACACAGCAAGAAATGTTTCTTCTTGGACATCTTCAGAAAACATGTGAAGAATTCCAGCATTCACTTAGATACAGATTCATGCCGGAGTTTGGGGTTTTTTTTTCTCTGCTGTCCCCAAAATGACCTATTTACTGCCATTACTGCTACAGCTACAAATGGCTTATGACTTCAAAAAGTCAATTAGGAGACTAGCTTGAATCTCTCTTCTACCCAAGTCCTGCCTGTGTTGCCAAGAGAACTGCATTGTTTCCTAGTGCAGTAAATGAATAAAGTTAAATTTATACCTTGCTATGTGCTAGAAGAGAAATAGAGATGTATTTATGTATGCATTACCTTGAATATAAATCATATAGAGATCCCTACCTCCTCTGCCTGCTACAAGGATTGCATGATAATGTCTCCCTGGAACAGAAATAAAACCATAAAACACCATGTCTGTAGATAGAGATGAGTCAGACGCAGACTTCAGAAGTGGATCCAGATTTCCAATGTCACCCAAATCTGCATGTGTGATCAAAGGCTTTGGTTCTGACCCAACTCTAAATCACCATAACAACCTGGAAAAAATTCTGAATCCATAAATCTCTACCATTTTATACACCCATTTAACCATATAGAGCTCCTTTCTCAAACTGGAGTCTTGCAAAGAAGGAGAGGATGCCTTACTGGGCGTTGCAAGACATAGGTACAGCTCCCAGGTCAGTTGCAGAGCTGTCTTGTGGCCTTGGGTAAACAATTTAATCATGGCTGGCATTTCACAAGCAATGGGGCCCAAAGGGCAGCAATGGGGCTAACAGTACCACCATCAGGTACTGGAGAAGGCACAACTACACCATAGGGGATGGAGACACAGGTTTCAATTCTCAAGTTGGAGGTGCCCTTACAGTGAGAGGCCTCCTGCCACCTACCAGCAGGCTCTGTAGTGTGCATGGGGCTGATCCCATGTATGGCATGCACAGGAGGAGGAAGGTGAATAGCTAGGCTCAATTCCCCCTTTTTTTAACAACATTTTTTGTCCTCCCTCGAAATTAAAGCTGCCTTCAAACTCTTAAACAACCCATATTCCTTCTGACAGTGGGAGAAGTGCTTCTCCTAACAAAGTTGGTAGGTGGGGCTAAAAATATTCTTTAAACTTTGGGGCACTGCAATCTAGCAGAAGCCACAGATTGACCAGCAATGGGGAAATAACTGAGATATTTTGTGGTTTTAGTCAAAACTATCAGGTGACCTCTAATGATAATATTATGTATTTGTCTTGGTATTGTTTCCTAAGCAAGATTTGAGTTAAACCTCCTCATTAAAATACTGAGTTTGTTTCCCAACTTTCTTTCAGGGTAAAATGTTTTCCCTTAAACAAGTCTCATTTTTAGCACAACAAACAGCTATAAGCATTGCTCTCTTAAATGATGTTTGCTTTATCTTCTGGTATATTTACAATCACCTTTTTGGTGAGTGCAGGAGGTGAACTGAAGTATCAGCTAACCTTCAGGTGAGACACGGGTATCTGACTTGGCTTTAGTCAAGTCACCAAACTCATTGTGACCGATTATGTTACATCTCCATATGTTACATCTTTCTGAAGCACCATGCATACATTTTGCCTTCCAGAGATGTCCTAAAATTAATTAATGAGCTATGAAAATGTGATGAGGAGTGCTTGTATCTCCCTCAGTGAGCAAAGGACCTTCTGTATTGCTGTGTAATATGTCATTAAACTTGACTGAATATTATCCTTCTCTGTCATAAATAAACATGACAACTCAAATTTAGTATGGTTCTTAAAAATCTGCAAGTAAGTTTTGTTGTTAGGGCATTGGAGGGAAAGGGGCAGGATAGCGGGAGATTAAGTTCTCTCCTTCTTAGGCACTGTCCTCTTTACAGAGGGAATTACTGTGGCTCAAAAGAGGGCAAAAACATTCCTTGTCTACATTTAGGGGGAAAGCCTGCATTAGTGTTTTTAAAGTTGAGACACAAAGGGATACAAAACATTACTTACAGCATACAGTAACAATTCCAACTCTAAATGGGGATGTAAGTTCAGAAGTGTCACATTTTAAAGCACAACTGCTCCACTTCAACCTCCTAAAGCTGTTTCCCATTTTCTCATAGGAAAAGAAGTTAAGGGATGGGGCGAGGGGTATTTAGGTTGAAAATTACTACAAGAATTTGAAAGGCCAGAAAACTTCCAGATGCTTTTAAAAAATATAATAAAGAAAACCTTTAAAATGTTTGAGGCATTAACAATGGTTCCTGAAGGCTTCAAGTTTGACAGAGACACTATTTTATCACTTCAGCCCCGTGCAGAGAAAATCTGAGCTCACGAGCACTGTGTGGAGATGCCATATGGAAAGCTTTGTAAGCCTCTGGCAAGTATCTGTATCAAACATGAGCCTGTGCAGTGCCTTCTGCATGCAAAGCACAAAGTGACAATGAATGGAACATCCTAACACCAGCAGGAGGCAACAAATTACCTTCTCCACTTACAGATGGCAAAATTGGACCGACCTGTGCTCCTTGCAGCCTCATCTCTAAGGACATAGTGTAAAATGGTGCTGCTCTAAGCCAGCGTTGTGTGCATATAGTTACCAAGAGAAGGTTTAGTGGGAGGGATGATGAGCCCACCACCTGGTGGGGAGGAATATGATCTAGAGCAGGCTCCCCAGCCACCCTTCTACCTAGGACTGTCACTCCACAGCTGAAAAGTATGAATACTCCACAAAGATACAGATACCATATTTATTTGGTAACTCAAGTCTACACACATTTTAAAACTTATGTCAGAAATACAAATGTAAATAAGGTCTGATAGTGTAGCAGCATTGCAGCATCCTTCAGTTCATGGGAGATCCTTTCCCACTCCCAACATCCCTTATCATCACACAAACTTGCCACATTAATAAGCATTATCTTGGTGGACCACAGACCTGCCACATTCAGAGTGAGGAAGCTGGTCTTCAAGGACCAGTGAGCTGGACGATACCTTTCATGGCATTCACCCAGGGAAGGCACATGCTGCAAAGCAGAATTGTAAATCAGTTCTTCCCAGGCAGGCTGTGAAACAAGGTGACTGTTATCAGCTCCATCCATAAGGGAAATGAAAAATGGGAGCATCAGTATTTTCCTTTTCACATATATCTTTTGCACTCAATATTCTCCCTGAGCCTGGAATACCGAAGCACTTTTATTGAGCATTAAGATATATTGTACACACCATTAATTCAACTTCATAATGCCATTACCAAACAAACAATTACAACTACCTAAACTGAGCTTCATAGTAAGTATAAACGGGGAAACAGCCTTCATTCACCACATAGAATTATTCTGTTTAAAATTTTCCTATCTTCTAATTATTTGGTTGCCATGTAGAGTGCTATAAATTCTTACCCATGCACAGCAATTTTTAAAATACGTTAAATATTTCCCAGCCATTTTTACTGAGAGTTAGTTGTGATACTTCAACCCTTCTACATACTCTTATCAATAACACAAGTCTCCCTCTCAAACAACACTAAAAAAATGCCAAATTTAACAGCCTTTTGCACAAGAAAGGAAATCTAACTGCAGGATTGTTTATTGCCTGGAGCATCCTCCACTAACAATAGAAGGGATAGAGTCTTTATGGAGATCTTGCATGCAAGCTAGATTATGTATCCACAGCTTAATTTAGCTCCCTTATGCCTAGGCATTATGATACATTAGCTAATGACATGATCGCATACGGTGTTTTCCCCATTTAACTCCTGCTTCAATTGGTACATAGGATGCTCTGTGACAGGCAGCTGTTCAGCCATCCTCTTCTTCCAGCTCTCCCATGCAGGGGCCTTGTGTTGCTCTGACTAAGCTCTGTGCTACATGAAATGGAGATAATTGCTTCTTCCCCATGTGCTCTTCTGAAGCGCAAGTTGCTGAAGCATTTGGAAGTCTTGTCTCTGCTACAATATGTGCCTGAGTTTGACCCGCAGCCCTGCCAGAAGTTATTTGGTCTCACCTCCACAATCAAGGCTGAGAAATAAAAAAGGATACTTGCTTTACAAGGTGAGTGTGTGAAGCCTTCTTCAGAAAAGCTCTGAAATGTGGCAATCTTTTAACACCCATTCCTGGATGGGCTCCAGACTGTAACTCATAGCTTCCTCTGGCTCCCAGCATAGACTGGGTCCCCAGAAGAAAACCAAAGCAAAGCTAGCAGGTTTTTAGTAGATTTGTGCACCATCCCCATATAAAGAGAAATGAGGGAAATGAATAGCCCCATGTGCCATCAGCCAGAAGCAGAGACCTAGGTTGGGAGGGGGAAATCAGTCCAGTTAATTAGTCTAGTAAAACAGTGAGAAAACTGATAAAAGAGCTAACTACAGCTCTGCCTACTCTGCCTGGAGTATTTCTGAGGACCAAAGTCCTCCTGGCTGTCTAAGCAAGCACAAGTGCATGATTAAGACATGGTCGTGCCTCAGCTATGGGGAAAAAGAAACTGCTTCTACAGAGGCCATTCCCTATCAATCAGTCCAGTGTTATTGATGTTAATTAAATTCTTTGGCATGTACACCTGCCTGCCAGCCAGAGCTGGCCCAGACTTTATAGCCATAATGTTACATTAATGACTTCAGGTGGCAGGTCATGTCATTAATTGCAGCAATGTTGTATGGGTTGCAGCCATAGGTAGAAGTGAACCTTCCTTTCTGTAACTGTAGAGAAGTGCAGGAACAATCAATAGCGTGAGACAAATTAAAGCTGGCAAAAGGTATGGTTGCTGACAGAATAGTATTTGTGGTAAGAAATCTATCACTTTCAAACAATCTTGACTTTCAAAATGGATTTGTTACTGGATTTTCCATGCTTTCTACTCCTAGTGAGAAGCTTTGTGCATACTAGGCAACATATACAAATACCATGCAAAATGAAAACATTTATTATAGACATTTTTAATTGGGTGAAAGACTGAGCACAAAGGAAATGTCTTTTTGCATAATGATCTGTAGAAGCCGGTGCCATAGGAAGTCACAGAGGATGCAAATATTCTCATTGCAGAGACCAGGTATGTTTATACCAAGAAGCAGAATAAATACATTTGGAACAGCAAAACCCATAAAAAATTGGGGTGGGCGAAGGGAAGCCTGAAATCTCATACTTCCACACTGAGTAAGGGTCTGGAAAATCTGTCCTAGAACTCTGTTTTCTGAAATTTCCTGTACCTTTTGAAGTGGCTGCTGCTTCAAACTTGGCATCTTCATCCACTAGGGAAAAATCTGTATCTCATCCTGTCCCTTTGTATTACACTTATGTAAAATTCCCTTTGGTATCAGTAAATGGAGCAATTTCTAATGTCAGTGCCGACTGGCATTTTGAGAACTGACACCACAAAACATAGTAGCAGCTATGCCATTTCTTCCTCCAAACTAGAAACATCACCTGTAGCTCATCTTTTAGATGGCAGCCTGAAGCTTTTGGTCAAGGACTGGGAAGTAGGAGGTTGATGCCCACTTAATTTTAAGGAAGGTTTAAACCTATTGCTCCCAGCTTTCCAGAGACTGTGCTACTCATCATGACATAGACAAGATGAATGGTGGAAGAAGGCTGAAGAATGGGAAAGACAGGTTTATAGAAAAGCTGGGAGAAGCTCACCTTATCTCTGTCAGTTGAAATTGCGCAATTATTGGTCAAATTAATAGTCTAGAGAGCAAAATGTCTAGCAAGAGCCTAAATCTTACCCCAGGAAGGCAGAGACTCTGTGCTCTAAACTGCACTCAGCAGTAGTTTTAATGTACTTTTCTATTAATCACTGGATAAAAGCAGGAGGAGGGAGGAACCAAACCCAGCAGAACATGGCTTGGGTTCAAACCTGGCAAAATCACCCTCAAATCAAAGACCAGATAGTTGGGGCTAATTATCCTAGAATTCATCAGTTCCGTGAAGGCCGTCAAGTTGTCTCTGTGATCAAGGTCCTTGCAGACTCACAGACAGAGGTTCAGTTCCTGTAAATATTCTTTATGTAGCCTGATATGAAGGTATTTTAAATTAAAAATAGATACTTTGCTTATTTGACAGACCTGGCATCTTGTCAACCACATTATGTTATGCTGTAAAAGGAATTTTCTCATGCCTCTGTCCTTTGACCAGAAGTGGAGCAGAGTGATTAAATTAGTACCTCTAGTTTTGCTTACCTTGACCACAAACATTCATGCTCTCTACACACGGCTTCTTTGCAGGCCACTGCACACCAGCATGGGACAGGACTCTTCTCAGCTCTTGCATGCATGAGGACCAAATGTTGGGCACCTGCACAGCATTCCTGCCCCAAGCAAACACCGTGGTTTTCAGCTTGGTTGACCACACAACAGCAGGTTTTGTTTCCAGCTGACCAGGATAACATACCCTCAGCAGCAACATTCTACTATAGAACACTTTTTAGCCTTGGGCTTGCAAAGAGGAGAGATATTTCTTTTTGATTCACAACAAAAAGCAGCTGTTGCCCCCATACTAGGGTTGCTGTTGGCCTTATATGTCTCTAAAGAACAACATCCTCCTGCAAGCAACCTATTAATGTTTATTAGCAGTGAAGAAGGAGGCATACACCCTTCCCGACAGGGCTGGGATGAAACCGTCTTTCTTGGCTTTGGGGGCTGGAAGCACATTTACATCTACAAGCTCTGACGAAGGTGCCTGGGCTGAGTCTGAGCACGTGCACTTAATTTTCCTCCAGAGCAGGTGGGGCTGGTCCTATTTTTGGATGTGGGTGTGGGTTTATGGGCATGGGCATGGGTTTGTGGGAATGGGCATGGACATGCGCTAGGACTTACTGAGTTTGAGGATGCTGTATCTTATATGAGGCTTATGCCAATTCAGAAGGTCAGGGCATTTTTCTGCTTAAACAAAGTAACACTATTTTAAGACCTGCCACCTGTCTTCAAGGGATTATGGCAGTCCAGCCTGGAAGTGCCACGAATCTCCGCTGGCTGCATGGAGAACGAGACTGCTAAAGAATTGTAATGAGTAAAATTCTACCTCAGGTGCTAAACTAACTAAAATAACACCGGAAAGTGGGCTCTAAAAGGTATTCAGGTTGTATCACTCTGTGGCTATTTGCAGGCTAATTCACAAAGGCTTTTACAGAACAAATATTACAGCCTAAGCCCCATTTTCATTTACATCCTTGCAATTTTGTTGGAGGTCATGGGGTCATACGTGCTATCACATTGAGTATTAGGTGGGAAACGCATACAGACACACACACAAAAAATACCAAATGAATCATACTAAAGCAAGGCTATTCCCTGCAGTCTCCAGAACTGTGTAGTTAAACCCTGAGATGGAGGGTTTAACAAAGGCAGGAGACCATTATCTCGCAGTCTCTAACCACTTGCAAATTGCAGTCAGGGTTTAGCTGTGTGAGCACTGCAGGATTTGGATACCACAGAACTTTTTTTAAAATGTTACATTCACTCAAAAATCTGAGAAAGATTTATGTTGGGAAGCAGATGAATGAGATGGTAGCATCTAAGAAATACATGGATTGTTCAAATTTCAGAATATTTACTGTGAATCTGAATTTTAAAGGCATCATTTAATATTTGGCACATTATTAAAACAGTGCCAATTCCCATTTTTTTTCGTTACGTGTGTGAGTTCAATATAATTACATTTCTGTACTGTGTGTACTCACTTTTTTATCATGCATAAATGTGTGGCCTCATGTGGGACTTTTTTGTACAATTCATTCAAAAGAACATTAATAGTCTCTTTCCCTTACTTGTATCCTAAACAGCAATAACAAGTCCAAAAACACAATAGTAAGGCATAGGGCAAACCAATCTTTTGTGGAAAACAGGAAAACTGTATAGCTGTTTTATGCACATAAACATCGCTTAAGTGTATAATTACATGTTGGAAATTATTTCAGACACAGAAATAGAAGAAACATCAAATCAACTGTGATTCACTAAAGGCAGTCCTTCACTGTGCTTTTCCAAGAGACGAAGCTGTCAATCTCGATGTGACATATTGGTAGTTTCCAGAAATGAAAGAAAAAACTGAAAGCTAGATTCATTTCAAATAATATTTTCATCTAAAAATAAGGTCTCTTACACAAGCTGTTCACCTAGGCTCCCTTGATGATCTGAGAAGTGAGAGAAGAGAACAAGAGGGAAACCCCACTAGGCATTTTGTCCCATCTTATAATAGGCTATTGGAGGATTTTTCCCAAAGCTACCAATCACTAGCTAGGGAAACAGAGGATGGAATCTTTGAAGTATTTGTTTTTAAAGGCTAAAACTATGCAATTTAACCACACCTTGAGATTCTTGCTGAACGTCTCAGAGGGGTACCCATGGGAGGGGATCCCATGCACAGAAACTCAGCTTCTCGTTAGCGGTGAAATATTATGATCCTTATTCTGATCCACTACAAAGCCTTTGAACTTCACTTTTCAGGGTTTCCAACGAACTTTATTCTTCCACAGAAATTTAGTAGCTCATGTTTGGACATCTGACTTCTGCTGGAGTCCTGTGCAGCTGTGTCCTGTGGGGGTGCAACCAGTTGTTTGCCACAAGCCAGATGTGGAAGGGCTGAGTAAGGTGCCCTGCACCAAATCAATGCCATCTACCCAAGCTTGTTCTCTGTTCTGCACAGCAGCCTTACACAGCTCTAGACTTCTTCAATTCTACATTATTGTCTCGCCTCGATTCAAGACACTATTTTTCATCATTTTTTTGGGGGTTGTTTTTAGGTGTTTTTTCTTCATTCATATCACTGTTTATTACTATGTTAGTTTTAAATATGGTTCCTTCAAGCCTAAATTATCCGTCACCTGTTTCTTACCTAGGAGCTTGTTGATTAAATGTTGAGAACAGATAAGATGGTAGTAGGACCACCTGACCTCCAAGCATATGCTTCTGACTAGCTTATCATGACTAGCTGTCCTGGGTTTAATATCATTAAGCATTTAAGTTTGTAAGATTCTTTTTTTCCTCCCTAATTGCCCAATACATCATTAATGTTATTTTAGACAGTACAGCAAAAGGAAAGCTAAAACAGTAATATAACATTTTCCTCATTAAGTGGAAAGTATATATTCTTGTTTTCTTGTTTTTAAATCAAAGTTTAAATCTTATTAAAGCATGGCCTTTGTAAAAGGTTTTATTGTATTTAAGAGGAATATGGGCTGTAAAAAAAATGTGTTTTTTACACTTGAATGAAAATATTTCAGTTTCCCCAATAATATGTACAGCTTTTGAAAAACACACTAGTATGCTATTTTTGCTGAAGACTTCAGCATTACTTCAGATTTTCACATCAGGATGTAGATAGTAACACAGTAAATGGTGCAAGTAATGACAATTGAGGATAGACAGTCAAGGACAATTGATGTCCAAAATTTTCCTCTTCCTTGTTTAGAATAATCCCTTGTAAACATGAGAATACAGATCTCCATGTATCAGCATATCTGTTTGATGTTGCTTGGCTAGGAGCTGGGGCTGTAGGCCTTGAGGCATTTCTGGAGGTATTTATCTAAATATGGCTGAGCTGGGCTGTTTCTGAGAGAAATCATGATGTTTCTATGTAGACATGATGTAACATGTTTTCACACTGAAGATTTCTTTATTTCATTTTACATTGGGCATTTTTCAGTCTTTGTGTCATCCAAAAAGTCACTTGCTGTTCTTACATGCTCTACTTTGGGTCCATCTATGTGGTTCTGCATTTTTAACTGATTAACTGGCACAGGAGTAACTCTGGTTCACTACTGATAGATGTCGGTCTCAGTTGTGGACCTATATTGTTCTACACATGGTATTTCTAACTTCTTTGGGTTTATTACTTAACCCCACATTTAAAGATTCTTTGTGGCAATATATAGGAAGACTTCTAAAAGACTTGCTAAAACCAGTATCAAGTGCTTGGTTAATTAACATGCCATTTCCTGACTGACAATGTCTGAAATGCATTTGCCATCCCATCGGGTGAGGTAGAAGTGACATCCTCTGTCACGGTAGCTTCTGCTCCTGCTTACATCAGTGGCAGTGCATCCACATAAATCATGGGCACAGCACCATGTTCTTACATTGTAAATACAAGCAAACAACAAAATGCCTTACAGTTTTTCACAAGTTCCTGGGATGCTCATGGTGTCTCAGGAATAGGAATAACTCCTATTAATGGTGAGGAGGCAATGTGTGAAGCTCCAGTGAACTGGTGGAAAAATAGACTGAAAGAAATTGGCAATGTTGCAGTCTTGCTTGATTTGCTTACTTAAATATTCGTGTCCTCTGCACTTTCTCAGTGAGAATACATAATGTAATCAGGAATAAAATGCAAATTTCTAGCTAAGGAACGTAACTGCTTTTTAACAAAAGGAGCCAGAAGTAACTAGGGTGATGTTGTTCTGGGACTGACAGAAATAGCTTTGGTTTCCAGCACTAATTACACTGTGGTCTGTTTTTCTGGTTTTTTGAGGTTTTGTTTTGTTACTTTCAGCTATTCAGTATTATTGAAACCAGGTTGTATCTGATGTCATTGCACTGTTTCTAACTGTTCTGGGGAAAAACAGTGCCATTTATACATACAGCCAAGGGAGGATGAAGCAAAATGAAAAGTGAAAAATTAATGTCATCTGTAGAAGCAGAAAACCCCACAAACCCCATATGTATACCCCACAAATGCTTATATTCAGAAGCATCTTTTCTAAAGAGATAGCATGTTGATCTATGCATTTGGTCTTTAAGATATCACCGTCAGTGACATCTATACACATGAACCAAATTTCCTTTGCTTTGGCATGTTAACCAAAACAGAAATACTCAGAGATTTGCTCTTAAAATTAATTGCTGTAACTGCCTGCCCTAAAAAATGTGCCTTTTTTCTCTCACCAACTTATGCAATCCGTTTTGTCTGAAGACTTGCAGGGAACGAGGGGATACTTTTCAGACCCTTGTTTTACCAGTCTGGGATTGTAAAATATTTGTTGAAATTACTATGGGACCCACAGAAAACTGTGATTGGGGGTTCTAAAATGAGGCTCAAAATGTTTGCTAGGCTTTAGACATAATATTGCCTGATTTAAAAGGGTATTCCTTGTGAACCACTTGGAGGACACTGTCCTCTCCAGCATGGCATTATTTAGCTTGCTCTTACTGTAGCTACCACTTTCTGATCTACTACTCCTTTTACATGAGACATTTCAATTGAAGTTAATGAAAAATGAGGGTGTTCAAGGAAAAGAATTCTATTTTCATGTTTTAGCATAAAGATGCAAATAAGGACTGGTATTAAAAACCCAGCAAAAATGAGTGGAATTGTAAAGCAGAGTTTGTATTGGATAGAAGTAATTTGTTCTGACATTTAGAATGAACATTACAGATATATCAGGATCTTTATTTAACATACTGCTTGTCGTTGAATAACACGGCCAAAAGGTAGCTGCTATTATGGAAGACCTTTATAGTTAGCACTTTCAGGATCGGTTTTGAGCTGCATTTAAGAATTTACTAGAGTGCCCTTCCATGATGTTTGCAAAGAGATCCTGTGCACAAACTGGGAGCATGCATACCTTAAGGCTCAGGCCCTTAGTAAGGAAAGCAAGATCTAGGTGTGTAACTGTGAATCTAGGCTGCTGTCATAGTCAGGAGGGATCTAATCTGTATAGAGAATGCCTTTGCTCACCTGAAGTGGGTGCATCCTAGCTGGCCAGCTGAAATAACCGTCCTGTCTCCAGTGGCAGAGCTGAGGAGTCCTCCATGAGCTATCATGGGAACTACGACAGTTCTTTGAATTAAAAATCTGAGTTTAGGTGTCACAACTGGAACAGAATTTCACTCCCAGAATTTTTCTATCAAACATACACGTAACCTTTTAAAAGGGTAACTCAGGAACTATTTCTATTTGGAAGCCATGAAATGAAATTGATATTTTCTACCGTCACAAAATTAGTGCCTACTTTTCCCTGCATATCTGTAGGGGTGAGTTTCTCTGCCTGGTGCTGGCTGCCTTGTGGTGCTCTTCCTGGCTGCTGCCACTCAGTAAAAGTCATTTCTTCAAGGTGGTTCCTCGTGTGGGCTCCCAGCTAGCCCAAGAGGCTGAAAAGAGGCCCCTTGCCATACCATGTCATGTGCTGAGTTACTGAGTGATTTGGAGGTTTCCAAATCCTTGTTTAAAGATTGCATCCAAAGGAAATACAAGGTCTTGTATTTTACTCTGGAATAACTCCTGGAGACAAGCCAGACTGCAGTAAATGGAAAAATAAATCATTTGAAGAAAAAAAAGTATTTACAAAATTTAATCTGTAAGTGGACTTTTGAGTCTGAGCTGTTCTGTGAATTTCTCCAGGAAAGAAAACATGTAAGTCTCAGGGGAGGTGACTAATGTCAGCATGAGTCTGTAGTTTATGGCCTACAGAAATTATTCTTCATCCTGGTTCTGCCTGAAATGTAGTGATTTATATATAAATATATTTATGACAAGCAAGATAAGATGTTAAGTAGGGGAAAAGTGAAAGGGAATGAATTGTGATAGTAATGTGAGATGGGAAAGAGAAGACAGTGACTGAAAAATTCATTTTCTAAGATAAACTCCTGTAATTGCAGAAGAACTTAAATGTTGGTGAGGTGGTCACTGATAATGGATGTAAAAATCTAGACATGAATGTTTTCATAATGTAAGGGCAGGCAACCCATTGCTGAAGCACCAGCAATCTTCTCTGGTGTATGTTGCAACAAATGTGCTCTACCATCTTCGGCCTCAGCCTTGCAGTTGTCTCAGCCAATACTGAGGAGATGTCAACTCAACAGTCGAGTATAAAGTACTGGATACTTATCATGGAAAACACCACTTTTTACTCGCACTTTCTTCCATGCCATCCCTTAGAAAAACCTGCAAATAGATTCTTGTATTCTTGAAGTTGTTTTTCAAGCCAAGGCAGGTTTTATCTGACTCGGGACTTAGGTTCATTCTTGCCTAGGGTAAATCCTGACCACAGTGAGGCCAATGGTACACAAGTTCTTGGTCATCTGTCCTGACTGGGTGACATTTCTCCTGGACCACAGAAAATGAGCTAACTGCATCCCTGAATTGTGGAGCAAAAAGAGTCTTCCTTTCAAAGGAGTGTTATAAAGCTGGAATCAAGATTATTCTCTGGAGAAAATGAGTTCACCTTTAGCCAGTACTTTACAGCTAAAAATCTATTAGAGATAGGTAAATATAGCTAAAACACTACTAGCAAAGTGGCATATGTTTTAATTTGTAGATCAGATATGAATTGCATAATAATTTCACAGCAATTACAGTAAAATTATTGTAGTTCCATGTCACCGCAACCATTAATCGATATAAGCTGGTTAGTACATGACAGTGTTATTACAGCATAGACTCAACAGAGTTGGTGTATCTGGGATCTAAAAATATATTAAGTGATCAGAAAGTGACTCAATCATAGAGACAACTTTTAGAATTAGCGTGTTCAGGAAAGTAGAGTCAAAGTCTAATTATAATGCAATTGCAGTACAAGTCGAGAGTAAGTTGAAACTGCTGCATGTTGTAGCCTTAAACTAAGGTTTTGCAATGTTAAAAAATGATACTGTAGTTAAAAGACACAGAAATCTTTATAGTTACATTTCCTTCATAGCTAGAGGACAAAATGCTAGTGTAAGTAGCTATTTCCATGTGTTTGGAAAAAAATCTCTAAAATCAGTATCTGTTCCCTGAGTAGTCAATGTAGGTCTGCAAATTCAGGATTGAAAATCTGCCTCATCACAAGGTGTATATAATTTGTATTTGCATTTTTTCTATGCCATGCTACTGTCTCAGAAAGGGAGAACAAAAGCCAAGGAGGATAGTAGCAGTCTTCCAGATATGTTCCAAGGCTTGGGAAAAATACCAAAATAATAAAGTAAGCACAGAAGGGCCTTATGTGATCTGCTGTGTCTCTCAAATAACCTTATGTAATGATTTCTCCTTCAAGCCCAAACTTTTGTTTGAACAATAGCATGTCATTTTGTGAGACATTCATTCATGTTTTAAAAGCTGCAAGTGAAGGATTAATTATTATTTACACTCTCTGTTGAAACTGAAGAGTTTCCAGGCTGTTTGTCTGGCTATGGTTTCCAAAGATTGGATTGCATGTCTTTTTCTATTAGATTGAAGTGTTACCAGCTGTAAAATGCATTCTGCATTTAGGTTCTGTTACACAGTGATAAAATCATCTCTTATCCTTTTCTTAGGTAAACAAAATAGATGAGAATTCTAGATTTTCACACCAGATGACACTTCCCAAAATTGAACGTTCTTCCCCTGCTCTTTTTTAATTCTCAGATATAGCAGTATAGCATCCCCCATCTCCCCACCTGCAGCATCTCTGGACCCACTGGGGGCAGAAGTAGCCAGTGCCTTGGTATTAGTTATTCTGCTCATTGCCCCTGGAGCACTGAGGCTGTCCTGGCCTTGCTCAGGGGCACAGCAGCAGAAGGGGAAAAACCAGAAGCTAGAAACATAAATGAGCCACCCGAGAAACAATAGTGTAAGCTCTATCAACATTCATAGTCAATTTCCAAGTAATAAACATTATGTACAATAAAATTACTTTATTTCATTATTCTATTCTTTTTATTTATTTGTCTGTTTATATGGTGAGGGACATGATTTGCTTCTTCTGCTACCACATTGTTTTGGTTATCTGTTACAGCTACTTATACCTCCTAAAAGCCACTGATTCCTCTGATATAACTCCAGCACACTCTTATAAATGGGATTTGTTTTCTCCTGAAGAATGACCTTGCATTTGGTTGTGTTGAAACATGCATTCAAATTAACTCCCCTTTCCAAGTGACCCTGACCTATGCCCATCATCTCTTCTCTCTTCATTGTTTTCTTTTTGTTTGCTACAAATTCTATCAGCAATGATTTAATATTTTCTTCAAGATCATCGATAAAGACATTGGATCGGATGAGAGCAGCTCCCTGGAGGCTTCTGCTTGAAAAACCCTTAGTGATTGCAAATGCCTTTCTGAGATCTACAAACTGAGCAATCCCTAATCTTTTTAAAATGGGCCTGCATTGATTTTCTTGTACAGCTAATTTTTATAAGAGTGTTATGAAGGACTTGTTTTAGTGCCTTGTAGAAGTTGTGTAACTAAATCAAGTTTATGATGTGACAAAACTTTTGAGGTAGATTATAAAAATAATTTTAAAAACCCCAATATTGATTTAATCACTTGTTCTTTTGACTCCATGCTGACTGTTTTCCCTGCCAGACTTTCCTGGGTTTTATTAGAGACAAATGTCAATCTAAGCTTGTTTTCAACCTTGCAATTTGAACTGGTTTTTTGATCATTCTAGGTTTTATTAGCATTAATAATTCAAAGAGCTCCTTGGCTCCAATGGGTAATTCTTATAGGTGCAAATTATCTGGTCTGGCATAGTCAAAGCTGTCTGAAAAGAGTGAATGGGAAGGCGTGTACTTTCCACTGCGCCAGTCCCCAAAGGCTGACTCCAGCTGATGTCACTTTAGCTCCTCAGCACCCAGGGGAAGTGCTGCTTGAGTACTTCAACCTTCTGCACTTTGTGATCGATCATCCTGCCAACCCTCTCTAACAGCAGGTCCATGTTGTTAATGGAATTTCATTTAATTTGCTCCTGATATATGTAAATAACTTCTCCTGGTTAGCCTTATGCTGACTGGCCAGAGGAGCCTCTTCTCTCCCTTACCAATTTGTTATATTCCTACATTTCCTTATTTCTGCCCATTGCTATCAGTATCATTTTGATTTCAATAGTACTTCTACCTCCATTTCACCATTTAATGAAGGCGGGCATTTCTTCTCTGAGGAATTTAGGAGTCTTTGCACAGATATGGATGGTTGGGAGCTGCTTCACTGCTTTCTGCAGGATTTCCTTTCTCTTGACCTGAAGTGAGGAAATATCCTCCAGAGCACAGAACTGGGCCTTTCTAAGATGATGTCTTTTGGGTTCATTGGCTGTGCAGTCAGCTCTGTCCCTGTGTTTGCAGCATTGAATTTGCTCAAGGGTTCTCAGCAGGGCAGGCAAACTGAATGTGGTAGAGAGCTGCTGCTTCAGGAGAAGGTGTGGAGGTGAGATGGGATCTGGAATGAATCTCTAGGGGACCTCTTCCAACCCCATGTGAAAGGGGAGTAGAGGCTTCTGTAACAACTTAACAGTTGCTCCTCTGAAGGGCTCCTCGCTGCCCTGACCCACCCCAAAAGCAGCCAGTGTCTGTGTTTGGAGCCCTTTCCACCTGGAGATAGCACCACTGGGCTACAGTAGCCTTTCCACCCACAGCAGAACACTGTCCTGGCCTAAGGCAGGTATGGCCCTGCGCTCCTGCTGGGCTGGCTGGCTAGCCTGGGCTACAGTCAGCTTGGATCCCTGGCTGGCATAAAAACTCATCCAAGAAGAAGGGCAAATGCCAGGCAATGAAACTAAACTTGCTTTAGTGCTATCATGGGTACATTCATAACCCCAAGCCACTACTGATCACTATCCTGAAGATAATGTTGAAATACTCTCTCCTGCTTGTTTTTTTTGTCTGTTTTCTTTTCTTTCAGCTTTGGAAAAGTTCTGTCTTTGAGGAATCAAGCATGTGTACTGCTGGTGAAGACTGTACCTGTTAGCCTATAGCAAGATAATGATCATGAGCATATGCATCTACATTGACTAACACATTTGTGTTCATGTGTAGTATGGATCTATTACACAAGTGTTGTAGTACATTTTGATAGGCAAATCAGTAACATTACCAAATTACTGTCTAGAAAGGATATATTTGCCTAATAGGTAAAGAGGAGGAGATTTTGGTATTGTGCAAATGCTACATGTTCCCAATACTTTGTAAATATACCATAGCGTACGATGATATTTATATAAGAAAAGCCACCAAATGACATTTGAATTGATACTTGCAGAATAAATAACAGCTGACAGACTGGCAGAGGATGTCTTAAACAAAGATACTGTTACTGTTAAATAGTGTGCAATTTAATACATTTAAATTTACATGCCAGAGTCTAGTTTATCTTTTAATACATCCTTTGGGTGTTATAAGCAAGTATTCATAAATATTAGTTTCCAACAAAACCTGGAAAGATAATGCAGTTTAATCTTAGTGACACAGATCTTAACACAGTCTAGTTTTTCCAGTTTCTTAGCTGAACCCTGAGTTCTGGTAGCAAATTCATCCTGGAGTTGAGGCTAGTGGGGGTGGCAGGGAGAGAGAGAGAGCCCCACCATGTGCACAGTTGGGTGCAGTGGACGTTAAATGCAATATAGGAAAGGGCAGGCTGTGCTGCTGGGCAGATCTCCCACCATTGCTGGTATTGTGGAAACAGGATCAAATACAAAGAAATAGCAAACCCTTCCCATCAGGCATGGGGCACTAGACCTCATATGCAAGATATAACCCTAAGGAGTCTTTCTCTGAAGGGGATTCCTAGCTGTCATTAGGATCAGCTTTGGATGATGCATGGATGTTTGTAAACTGGAATATTATTTAGGAAATATCAGCTAAACTGTTCTGAGATTACTGTGAGCTCAAGGTAGCACACACAAGATGGGATTGGCAGAAGTTTAGTTACAAGACCTTAGTCAGCGTGTAATGTTTCTGTTCTGCTTTCTCCTCAGATGCATCCAGGGCCACTAAGGAGATACCAAAATTATGCTTTGACACTGAGGTAATTCAAAGAAATTTGCTTTAAAATACTTTAAGAAGGCAGTTTTATTGCCAATGAATATATATGAATATTTTATATGCCAATGAATATAATCTGAGAAACTATCATGCACTTTTATACAAAGATCAGTCAGTTGCATTTACAAAAAAGCAGAGCAAACTAAATCCAGACCAAAAGGGATTTGTTAGCAACTTTAGATTTTGTTTAAAATTCCCCATAGGACATCTGAACCATATGTGGAAATAAAATCCATGCATAAAAATGCATATTCTTATGCAGTTTATCAGGTACTTGACATCTCAATCAACATACTAATGTACTTCCTGAGACATCTCTTAAGCATCTGCAAATATTTCCTTTTGCTTGCTTTTGTTTTCTTCCTGTGAAAGAAATCTTCCTCTTTTGACTGTTCTCCTGAGCATGTAACTCTCTCTGGCTGTCCTTGGCTCAGGGCTAGACAAGTAGGGTCTTATGTTCCTAGAAATGTGGTGACTCAGAAATTTGTCTTCTGATGGCCTCACACTGGGAGCGTCCAGCTTCTTGTGAGAATCCCCTTTGGCTTTTAATCTTGGGATTTGAAAAAGGGACCTTCTTAAGTATAGGAAAGGTGGTTTGGAACATGTAAAAAGCTATTTTATGTCTTTTTTCTGAGCTTTTATAAAATTATTTGACTGAATTGTGCCATTCAACTAATAGTAACCAAAAAAAGTCTACAATCTGATTTGAGGTCTCCCTGGGTACATTAATGTTAATAAAAAAGGAGAAGATAGTCTGTTCTTCAGGCCTGAAGGGTAGCAACAAACTCTGGCTGTGTTCCTATAATAAAACTCTTTTCCCCTCCTTCCTCCTAGGCATGCTGACTTCATCCATTCTGCCTTCTGGAAACAATTCCTGGCCTGCGTATCACCCAAACTGTGCTTGGATGTTGTCCAGGAAAGTACCACTTGGCATGGGTCAAATCCATGCTGGGTAATGTTTTACTCCATCTATTCAGTTAAATAGGGTGATTATTCGAGGCCAATGCACTGTATGTCACCCTGCTTTGTTTGCTGGAATAAGCATAGCCACCAAACCCCATCAGTAGGCATTTCCAGGAAGCATTTCAAAGCATCTTGTCTCAACAGCTTGCTAGAGAAGCTGGGTAGAGAGATGCAGTGTTTTTATAGGGGGAGTAAAATGCCTAGCCCTGCCAGCACTTGGCACTACTCCCCTAGCTCACCTGCTTTGGGGTTTGCAGAGGAGCACAGAGGAATCCTGGACAGAAGAGTAGAGGTTTTATTACCTCTCATTTGGGGTGACTGTTGATGCAGAGCATCACCATGCTAACATGTAGATAAAAAACCCTTTGTGTTATGCAATTATGTTTTCCTTGTATATCTTCGTAGCTTTCTTGGTCTCTCTCTCTCCCCTTCCATCTGTCTGTAGACACTGCTTACAAGGACTGGATCACCGCAGATTTTTGAACACTGACAATTCCCAAGCATGCAGAGTATCAAGAATTTGCTGAGACCTCTTGGTACAACACATCCTGTCCTTGCCAAGGTAGCCACACTTTAACAAGATGACAAAATGAGCTATTCAGAAGGTGAAAAACCTCCTAAACATAACAAAGCTCTTCATTTGCCTCCTCTGGAGCTCAGAAAGACTCCACAAGCTGGGCTGACTACCTCAGCACAAATGCTAAAGAGCAGCTGATGAAGACTCCTGTCCCCAGACAGCTCAGATCCTCAAGTCCAGGCAAATGCCAGGAATGGTACAGTGAAGGTGAACAAAGCATCACAAGCACCACGATCAAACAGAGGGCCAGGCAACTGGCCTAAGAACAGCCTAAGCCAGTCTCTCCTGCTGGAAGGAGCGTGGTGCAGCTCTCACTTTGCTTTTGCTCTTTTCCCTTCCTAGGGCCACGCTGTGTTTGTGCACCAGGGCGACACGCTTTGACACTTCTATCTTGCCACAACTTGTACACCTTTAGCCCCTGGCAACTCCTGGGACTAGGCTCCTTTTCTCTGCTCCTTCTCAGCCATAAGACCTTGGGGACCTGAGCCCTAATTGCTCTGAGCCCAAAGGATCCTTCAAAATATAAAAGTTGCTGAAGCTCACTTCTTCACAGAGTGGCAAATTCTGTGGGCCCTTTAATTGATCCAGAGGCAGAATGAAATGTGAAGACAGAGCAAAACTGACTCTATAAGAGTTACTTGTAACTTTAGGTAGCATGGAAAAGATCCAGCTTCCCACAGAATATATGTCTATATGAGAGGTATGTCTTTTTCCCTGCTCTTTCCTTTGCCCCTCAGTTTAAATAAGAACCTCTGAAGTTCTCATAGGATCCTTATTCAGCCAGTCCCTTTATCCCCATCCTCATCTTCTCAGCTCTAAGCCACTGCATTTGGTAGCACATGGAAAGTAGAGGAGGAGAGAAAAGAGAGTTTGTGGTTTGGGATATATTCTTCACCATGAGTGGGTGAGGCACTGGAACAGTTTACCCAGAGTCTCTGTGGATGCTCCATCCCTGAAAGTGTTCAAGGCCAGATTGGATGGGGCTTTGACTAACCTAGTGTAGGAGAAGGTATCACTCCCATGACAGGGGCAGTGAAACCACACGATCTTTAAGGTGTCTTCCAACTCAAACCATTCTATGATTTATGGTATTCCCCAGCAGGTCTCAGGAGGCCATCCCTCTGCAGCAGAGAGAGTGCTGAGGTGCTACATGAAGCTGGAGGTCGAAGAGCTGTTACCTGCTTAATACTGGCAAAAAGAAAGGCAAGTGCTGTGTTGCTCAGGAGCAGATAGGGCCAGGTGAGGGCCAGTGCTGGAGACAGCCACTGAGTGCAGGTGATGGTTCTGCTCATGTTCAAGCTGGGCTTGGCTCTGGCTGCAGTACCATCAGCCTGGCCCTGGCATGAGCCACGACAATGACTGTGCCTGGAGAAATGCAGCCAGGGACAAGCAGCACTGACAAACCAGAGCTGACTTAGCCAAAGTTTTCTAACATAGGCTTGCCCAGCAGTCCCACTGACCTCAAATACCTGTGGGCGCTGGGCTTTGGTGGCTAAAAGGAGCCCCGGTGAAAACACTTTCAGGAGCTTCAACAGACTGAGTGTCAGCTGAGCATCTCTTACACAGCCTTTTGGAGTCTGGGTACAAAACAGCTGACTAACAAATAGCTTACAAATTCTAGCCCTAATTACAGTCCTGACAAAATACCATGTCAGATAAGCTGCTGCAGAAATTGGATTTTTAGAAGAATACTAGCAAGGTTAATTTCAACTGTTTCCAGATAAATAAATGAGCATGGATAATAATTGAAACATCTCAGTGACCTATACATCTGAACTGCCCAAGGGCATCCACCCAAGGCAATGGTGCTAATGGAGAATGTCACCTAGTTTTTTGGTTTGAGGATAATATTGGGAGGCTGCATTGCTGATGCTGAAAAATATTGGTTTTTATTGGTATTGCTGTCACACCTGAGAGAAGGGGATGCTTCAGAGTGACAATTATGAAAGCAGAGATAGGCAAAAACTATTGGTTTTCTGTCTTCAAGCTTCTAGAATGGCTTGATAGAAAAAAAAAAATATTGCATGAAGATACCATAATGATTTTCCTGCTATTTTGTACAGGAAAAATAATCAGTGTATCAGGTTTTTGTCAGCATGTTCACAACTAGCTGGAAATGAGGAGGAGGAAGCAATTCTTACAAGAATTTATGCATTTTCATGAGATTTTTTTAAATACCCATTCTTTACAAAAATTGGAAAAAGGAGCTTTCTAAAACTCCAGAAATGAAAAATGAAATTAGCTTTAAGCATATTTAATCAAAATGCTCTAGATCTTCAACAGCTTAAAATCACAAAATTTGCATTTAATGTTTAAAAAAAGAAAAGCCCATGTATTTTGCATTTTTTGATGACATGTTTAGTCAGCACCATCCTCTTCAGTGTAATAAGAAAGGGCCTTCAGACACTGAGGCAGAAAACCTGCACTGAACTTCTTTTTAATGACATTTAGATAGTATCCAGTAAAAGAAAGTGTCTATTAAGATATATATATATAGATATGTGACTGTAAGCACATCCAGCTAAGATGTCTTAGCTACATATACATTTTTTATTCACTTATAAATTATGTATAAAGCATATATTTAATAAAGAAGGAACAAACCAAAGGAAGTTATTTAGGAAGCATGCAAACAGTGAAATTGAGAGTGTTGGTGTTAAAAACTTGCCCATTGCTTTACAAAACTTCCAAACAGACATCTACAGTGATATAGTCTTTGCTTCCTCTGTGGTCCCTCTACACTGCTTAGCCCTGTTGCATGGGGAGAAATAGTATGGCTTGATGGGTAGAGGCCAGGCTGGGATCTCAGTTCAGCTTAGTTCAGCCTCTCTTCTGCTGTCTTACTTCAGCCCTTTCACTTATTCCTCCAGTGGGAGCAGAGTACTCAGAGTATCTCCTTTTAGGCATTAGTTAATTTGGGCTCTGACCTGTGTTCTGGGTAATTTCACCTCCTTCTTCATTAACCAGATATGAAGCCTACGCCTGAAGTGAGATTATGAGATTAGTAACCTTATGTACATCCATAAAGTGGCAGCAATGATACTTTTTTTTCTTTATAAAGTGTTTTTATCCCTAAGAGAAAAAGTATCTATTATTATTTGTAATTATTATTACAGGGTTTAAGGTCCCAAACTTCATATTTCATTTAGTAAATGCAGGAATCACAAGGCTATGGTAAATATGAAAAAGTACTGTCTATTTATCTAACCTAAAATAGGCAAATTTTGAAAGGGCTTTGCTGCATAAAAGCCCACAGGAGGGAGAAAAGAGCACATGTACTTAAACCCTGACAAAAGAAAGACATGATATGTCTGAGCAAACCAACAGAGATATTAAAACTCAAAAGCCCCACAGATATCTGCTAACTCAAACATGCAACTGGCAGCTATCACCGAGCTGTGCTCTCGTGTGGTTCTTGGCTGTTGCTTGCCTGTATTTTCTAATTCCAGCATGTCTCCTCGGTCTTACTCCTACATGAACTGGCAGTATTGTCAGAGGCAATCATGTCAGTTCACTGCAGACCACTTTTTCCTTTGTGAAGAGGAGGTTAATTTATGGATTTTGTTGCTCAAAATAAAAATGCAGATTTCATCCATACAAAGCTTTATATTTTGTACTGGGAACACTGGAACCATGTGAAGGAGTCTTCTTCCATGCATGAAAATTAAAACAAGCAGGAGGAAAGCACTTCCTTTCACTGTAGAGTGATGAGATCAACAAACAGGTGCAATGGATATTCCTAAGGACCAGAGTGAATGCTACTAAAATGTCATCTTTCTCCGGGAGCCACAGAAACCAGCATGATAAAAAGCAAATTGACAAACCCTTTCTGGCTTTGGGCTCACAGGAACTCTAAACAAAATGCTGAAGTAGGGTTTAATTAATTATCAGGTATAAACAAACTTTTGCAGGCTGCTATTTGCATGGATAATTTGCTTTAAACAAGACTTTTAATTTTGGATACTGACGGAAGAAGACTACTCTCTCCCCTTTCCCTGTTGGCTTGTGATGGATAGAAGCACCTCTTTTTGTACCGTCCTTTAACCAGAATGGCATGTACCTTGGCTCCTGTTCTGAAATAAATTCCACTGAAAAGACTGTAAAAATCCTGACTAAATATTATTGATATGTTTTAGTCACTTTCATAAAACACCCTCCCATGAAATGGCCTTTGCCATTTCCAGGGGTGTGCCTGGCAGCAGAGAGGCTGCAAACTTTGACGTTCCTCCTGGGGAGCAAGACCCAGCTTGCTAGGAGCTGCAAGTTGTGGGACCCTGTGCAGCAGTTGGCTCCGTCATGAGGATCCTCTGTCACTCTCCCTTAGCCTTTGCACCCCTGCGGCTTCTGCTGCTACCCAAGAGTGACATCTGGTCATAGTTCTCACTGCTACTTGCAACCAACTCTGGCAGAAGCTAGGAAGTCTGCCTTTGTGATAGCTGGGTATTTTGCACATGCAGGTCTTCTCTCCATGATCCTTTCCATGACAGCTTCTGCAGCATCTTCACAAGTTAGTTCACATGTTGATGGTCTTTGGGTGAGAAAGGGTGGCAGATGAAACAGAGCCTGAGTAGACTTTTCTTGTCCTTGCAAAGGGCTCCTGCTCTCAGCAGATGTCCCTATGATCAGAAAGAGACTACATTTCTTTCTGAAAACTGAATATGAACTCCAGAGAGCAGTGCTGTGTCTTTAGTCTCTTCCTTTCCTTGGAACTGGTTGACTGGTAGTGGAAGGAAAAACTGTCTGCAAAAGTTACTAAAACTCTTCTATTTTCTTGACAAATATCTTGCACGTGTACTCAGACCCCTCAGTCCTCCTGTTTGATCCCTGTGTTGTGCACTTTAGTGTACAGGCACTTTGGAGGCATGTCGACTTGACCTTTCAGAGGAAGGATCCTGAGGCTCACCCTGCAGGTACCTCACCTATCGATGATGCTAGAGCAGAGCTATAGCAGAACTACACAGCAATCCAAAACAGGGAGAAAAAGAAAAGGAAAGTGTATAGGTAGGGGAATCACTATGCTGTAAATCCACACAGCATTTTGCAGCCCCCAGAACCACTGACATTTTCACTGATAAAGAGATAGAGACTTCATTATGAAATAGTTAAGCATACACGTTAGTTCAGCTGATGGGAACAACCAGAAGGGTGAGATTCCCTCAGCACCTCCAGCAGCAGTTCAGGAGCTGTTTTTTCATTGCCTTCAAAAGATCAGGACCTAGCAGTCTGTTTTCTTTTGCTGGCATGTTGACTTGGTACTCACCTTGCAGCAAAATCCAAGTCTCTTCACCGCTTTCTGCAGCAACTGGAGGAGGCATAAACTCCATATAACTCTGAAGGTAACAGTTTGTGATAACATGTTTGGAGGCCCAGAGAGACTGATATTAAATACAAACTTTTAAAACACTGTGAAACAATTCTTTGTATTTTTTTTTTTTTGTGCTGGCTAATGGCCATGAGTTTTGGGGTAATGGACAGATGCATTTTGTCTATAACTTTCATTATCTTTATATCAAAGGATCTGTTTCATGGCATTGATAAAATTCCTTTCTCACTTCCCATGAAGCAGACTCCTAACACCGGAACTTGCAAACCACCAATCTATTTGCTGTTGTTCTTTAAGCTGGGAGTGACATTGCTGTCCTGGAGCACACCCTACATCAGAGCTTGCTTTTCAGATGAAAAAGAATACTAAAGTGGACTGAGAAATACCCACACTGCTCAGAACAAAACTAGTCAAATTCAGCAGTGTATTTAAGTGCCTAAAAATACCACAACTTGTGAGGCAGCTTCTGACTCTGAGCCTGTAATTCTGACCTTCGGACATATCTTTCTGCAATCCATGGAATATACAGCAACAAGATACAATTCCAGGAGGATGTAGCTGCATTAATGTGGAATGAAAACAGAGAGAAGCTTGTTGAGGAGCCTTCTGTGTGTGACTGGAAATCCTACAGCAGCATGATGAAACACCTTTTGGGAAAGTGCAATGCTGCAATGAATATAGCAAGCAATCGTGACAGCTGTGACATTCAGAGCTTTGTCACTCAAAGATCTGAGGTCTTATTTTCTGTAAAATATTTGCCTTGTGGACAGGACTGAACCCAACAGTGCTCTGTGGCCTTCAGTGGGGTCAAATCATTGTAAAAACATACACCTCATCAAGAAAATCATCTTCATTTTTATCACTTCCTTTTCATTTTTACCTCTGGTTAACACCCTCTTCAAATACAGAGATGGTAAATTAACTAAGTTAAGTGATTAAATCAAAGATCACCATATTGCAGACAAATCATGCTCTGTGAAACTACTTCAGTTTGCAAATCACAGCCTTCCCTCTAGCAATTGGTGTCTGCTAATGTAAAGCTGCTCAGTCTGATTAAATGTGACTTTGAGCAGTGGACGGTTTTGTTCTTGTCTTTACGCGTAAAGGTAAATGTCAGCAAAATGAATGGAGCTTTGGATGTTACTTATGTATTTGACGAACCCCTTATACTCTCCTTACCAAGTGTATTGTAAGTGCTTGACTAGATTTATCAGCTGCTTTATAAGAAGCAGAAGAAACCCCGATTAAAGGTTGCTAAGTTACAAACCAGATAAGATATAGGCGTGTTTCCAAATTTATACAAGCACCATGCCTAAATTCAAGAGAAGCGTAAGAAGCAGTCTGAGCTCAAGAATAGGTTAGTGTGCAATATGGATTTGTCTCTCTATTTCTCTGCATGGCTTTACTTCCAGTGGTATTTCAAAGGAGCATTACAGCATTCAGAACCCATTACAACATGCCAAGTATGAGAGAAATAATGCCTAATAGCCAGCAGGGGGGCTTTTTAATGGTAATACAAATATTATGCAGCGTTTCACTCCCCAAGTCAAGCTGCGCTTGCCTTGAATACAATCCTCCTACAAATACAAACATGTACATCCTGGGTGCACAGACCCTTGTTACAATGGGGACAAAGTAGAACTGTCTTCGTACATAGATAACGTAGACATTAATCCGACAATTGAAGAAATGGGATTTTGAACTCTGCAAATTCCAGTTCAAAGAAGAGTATCTCCTCAGTATAGATGTCTTTGTTATCAGCCCATGTTTAGCTAATAAATGATTTATTAAAAATGGCATGGCTGTGAGTGGCTTACATACATATTACTTGGTTTGGAGCAGTCCAAAATTACAGCTTACAGTGCTGGAGAAGCTGTTAGGAGATGTTTACTTGCACTGCACAGGGAGGCTGTGCCTGGAAAGATAGAATTTTTCTATAGGTAATGCTTTTTCAGCTTCCTTAAGTTCCTGGGATTTATTTTGGTCTCATATTATTCCTAAGCATTGTCATGGGTGACTGTATTCTGAGATCGCTAAGTCTTTTAGTGGGGGAAATGCTGCTGAAGGCTTGCTTCAGCCCCCCTTGAGTCCTTTGGTGGGATTGCAGGTGTGATGCCAGCTACTGCATGGCTGGCACTGTGTGGCCAGTTGACACCCACCTGTAAATCCAGTGAGCTGTCCTGATGAAATGTGTGCTACAGGGTCCTACCATAGGAGAGAGCAAACACACTACTTTAAAATATCTGGTGGAGAAATAACTCTGTATTTCACAGGCCAGCATTAGCCTTCAGAAAGGCTAACCAGAGACATTTACCAGATTATTTCCTCCATGTATCCATATTTGCTCAGTAGAAATGTAGGAAAACTTTAATTGAATTCCACCTACATGTGGCATGACAGCTAGAAAAGGATCCAGCAGAGGCTGGCTAATTGGGGTACAGAAGCACATTGCCCACAGGCCTCTTTCTCATGCCCTGCTCCATAGGTAGGTGCAGAGTCCATTAAAACTAGGCAGAGTTCGGCTACACCATATTGATGCCTCCAGGGGATTTCCAGAAAAAAGGTCAACTAGAGCCTTCTGGCTTCATTCTGGTAGTTAAACACAGAATAATCACCTGATTTCCAGACCATGGACACCCCCCAGCCTGGCTTTATCATCACTTAGAGCTCTGAAGCATAATGTCTTAATAAAGTAGAGAGATGTTGTTGGAGTGTACTTTCTTATTTCTTTTTTTAACAGTATTTTCATTGACATGAAAGAACAACAAAATCCATCATGAATCCCATCCTTTCTTCTCTTTAATTGCTAGATCTTGTGTTTTCAAGCAATTTTAAGGTAAGGATAATGATTGTGAAGGAGTCAGGAAATGTAAAGTAGGGCTTTTTGTAGCTGTGAGTCAAAGAATTTCTTTGAAAGCCTTGCCTGGCCAGACAGTAAAGTACACTTTAATGTTACTCGGTTATTACAAAAAGAAAAACAGCATGGCCCTTGATAATCTAATGGAAACTATAGAATAGTAACAGAAGCATTACTTGGCCCATGAGCTGTCTGTGTTTCTGTCTGCTGGCAAACAGAGAGTACCAGGGATCAAAGTCCAGTGTTTTGGGCACTGGTTTCAGTCCAGCCTTGTCACAGGTACACAATTTATGTTAGCTTTCAATGATTATTAGAAACAATGTCGCATAATTTGGAAATACTTTTTCTAGTTACATTTTTTCCTTCTACTTGCAGACCAGTCTTGTCACACTCTGTAAAGATGCACTTCCCATCAATTTTTTTTATTTCCTTTGACGTGAAGCCTGTCTCCCTTCTTAGCTCTGAGATTTGTCCTAGAGAGAATGAAGGTTCCTTTGCAGTAGGACTGCTACATCTGCACCAGCAGTTCATTGCATGATAGGCACTTGATTCTTTCTGCTTTGAGTAAAGTCAGAGCACCTACTTACAGCTTCAATCAAGTTGATAGTGTTTTGCAATTGTAATCACAGTTAAGATTTTTTTTGCAGACACAGACTCTACATCTTCCTGCTGTTCCTTGCTCTAGGCAAGATACCACCCTGAGAACATCTAGTAGAAATAAACCCTGCTGTAAAATTAAATTTTGGACTGAGCCTTTGAGTCATTAGCCTTATAGGTAGCCTTATCTGCTTTTCTTTGTGTATTTACTGTCAATTTAATCTCTCTCTGCCTGTCACATCTTGACTGTAAAATCCTTCAATCTGTGGTCCTGGAGATCTCAGTCATCCCAACAACCAGTGCAATGTTTTAATCTTTACAGTACTTTTTTGCACATTTGCAGTGGTGAGCAGGTGAAAAAGGAGCCTGAAGGATAACTTTAAAGGACTTTTCTATAGTCATCCTTTAATTTTATTACATTACCTGACTTGGATTCTTTTTTAGGAAGGGAATAATATGGCATTAACTGATATTCCTGTTCTTAACCAAGTTAGTGGAAATTCCTTCAGGAATATAAGGAAACTAGGCCCTGCAATTTCTATTTCATAGAATCATAGAATCACTTAGGTTGGAAAAGAGCCTTAAGGTTGATTCCAACTGTAAACATAACATTGATAAGTCCACCACTAAACCATGTCCCTAAGTGCCACATCTACATGTCTTTTAAATACCTCCAGCGATAGTGACTTAACCCACTTCCCTTGGCAGGCTGTTCCAGTGCTTGACAACCCTTTCAGGGAAGAAACTTTTCCCAATAGCCAATCTAACCACCCTCTAGCAAAACTTCAGGCCATTTCCTCTTGTTCCATCGCTTGTTACCTGGGAGAAGATACTGACACCCACCTCACTACAACCTCCTCTCATCTGGTTATAGAGAGCAATAAGCTTTCTCGAGCCTCCTTTTCTCCAAGCTAAGCAAATCCAGCTGCTGCAGCCGCTCCTTATAAGACTAGTTCACTTGTACATGGAAGCCAAACCCCAAAGCAATGATGTCACTGGTCTTGAAAGAGGTACTTCCTGAACTGATGGTACTCTTTTTTTTCTGCTCTTCAAGTTGTGACAGAGACCTCAAAGTCTTTTTTAGAGCAAAATACTCATTGATTGCAGTGAGGATTTTGCCTGAAGTATCAAATCCTGGATGTCTGTATCGTGAGTATATGTCACACTAACTACAGATGTCACTTGTCAAAGAACTTTTTGTCAGACCTTCACACTTAAATTTGACAGATACAGAGAATAAAAGAAAATACACTTTCATTAGTGGGGGACTGGTTTATATTTAGACCTCTATTTGGAGATTATTTTCTAGGTACTACTTCTGCTTGTCCTAAATGGGAGACAAAGAGAAGGAGGTAGGTCTATACGAGCACTGTCACTTGTGTCTCCTGCTGGTCTCTGGAGATTATGTTACAAAAAAGTAAACACCACGTTACCTTGCAGAAAGACTAGGAAAGAGAGCTTTGGAACTGTATTTGATTTATCTATCTATCTGGCTGTCTAGGTACCCAGTCATAAATAATAAAAATTATTCATAGTTATTGAGTTGGAACAACACTTGGAAGGACAACTGCAATTACATGCTAAGAAGTGGATAGATTTTTTTCTTATGACTGTCATTTGGTCAAACCTCCTCACTCAGAATATGGTCCAGGTGACTTGAAACAGGTCCAGGTGAGTTTTGAATGTCCATAAGAGAAAATATTTCACAGTCTGTCTAGGTTGCTGTTTTAATGTTTTAACACCATGACAAAATTTTTCTAATACCTTGGTAATAGACTTTTCCTTTGTTGCAGCTTGTGCACGTTGCCTTTTGTGCTTCATTAGGTACCTCAGACAAGTGTCTGTCCCCGTCTTCTTTCTGCTTTCCCATTGTGTAAATGTCTCTTTCTTGTTTTTCTCATCTTATTTCTTCTGCCTGATTTTTCTTCTAAGAAAAAAGATTTAATGCCTTCTCTGTTTTAGCTTTGTCCTTAGTTTTGGACATGTAGAAGTATATGGACTTCAGTGAATATATGAGCCCAAAATTAGTCACAGAAACTTACTGTGATGTGTATATTATTCTTAAATTACTTTTTTACATTGCACTTTTTGCAATTCTCACTCATTCCTTGTAAAATAACCCAGAAATTTTTAAACCTCCAAAGAAGAAAAGCAAAGTCTTAAAACACCAGTAGCCTTTAAAGCTCCTTGCTTTCATACTCATCTTCCCTTTCCTGCTTCCTATAAAACACAAGGCTTTGTGAAGGATGAAATCCCATAGGAAAGATGCAGGGATTATGACATCAAATTTAATGGGGCAGTCACTGCCACTTCTGAAGTAAGGTCTGCACTGTAGCTTTTTGCATATCCCATAAGGACCAAACTCATTTGGGGCTGGATTGATTTTGATTAACTGTGCTTGCTTGGCTTGAATTTGATGCCTAGGGTTCAGTCACACAGGGCCCTTTCTAATTCACGGCCTTTCTGGTGAGTCAGTCATCCGGCAGGTTGCCTTCCTTTTCCATTGATTGCATAGCAAATGAGCTGAGCTGAGATTTGTCAATTTTAGGCAGCTAACTTTAGAAGAGATGAATCACAGCTCCCTAATGTAGTGTCTTCTTCCTGTCATGTGCCCTGTACAGCTTGAATCCCTGAATTCCTTAACTCACCTCTGTAACTTAAGTGGCTTTTATGAGGTTCCCTGCAGGAGTGCCTCCTTGCTAGCCCAGATGCAAAGCTCAAGTGAGTGAGTGATGTCCAATGTTACCCATGCTGGACCAAATACAGATGTATGCTTATTGATCAAGAGCAATACTTCACACCCAATGCCCCCTATCCAAACATACTCCTGAGATTTTCATTTATGATTTACTATATCTTTATAAAATCTCACTGTGGTTTATAAATTACACTGAAAGAAATTATAGAGTATGCATGCTAACCTAAACATTGTGATTTACAGAGAGGTTGGAACTTGTTACAGAAAACAGAGCTGAATGGAAGAGGAGAAAGAGGTCCATAGTTAAGGAAAACTTGCAGGAGTTAGCATGCTTCTTTCCAGCATTAACTATAATAAAGCTACAGCTGTAGCTCAACTCTATTCTGCTTTCATAAGATTGTGTTCACCAGGAGGAGAGGTAACAGTAATGTTTTCTGAGGTACATGAGAAATTCCAAAAGACCTTATTTTTGGAGGATGCCAAACCAGAAAATTCAAATCAGTATAAGCTGTGACAAAACAGATATACAGTGTCTGAGACCTATAGAGGTATAAATTTTTTAGACTCACTGTGAATGGGGAAAAGGAGATTTCACTGTATATTTCTATTCTAATTTTACATGTGAGGTACATTTTCATACTCTGCCCACATACTCCTACTACATTTATTATAGAATCATAGTATCTGTTGAAAACAAAGAAGCCACATGCAGACAGAGACAGCCCCTATGCCCAGACCTGCACCCCCCCAAGCCATGGTGTGGGAGCTGCAGCCTAACAGCAGTTCCCTAGAGGGGGTCTTTAATGGGGGGATACTGAGGTTGGCCACTGTGTTTGTGGCACATATGCATTCATGGAGAATCCATGCATAATTAGGTCAGCAGGGACATCAGAAAACCAAAACCACTACACACCATCTCCATAACAATATCTAAGTCTGTGGTGGTTGCTAATAAATTCTGCAGATGGAGAACCATGAGGGCTCAGGACAAGTGGGGAATCTGGGATAACTGGAAGTTAAAAAAAATAAAAATCTATCAAACATGAGAGATTTAAGCCATACAAGAGAGATTTAAGGAATACAAGGCTGAAAGGGGTCTGTTCAGTAACAGACAGATTTAGTTAATGGTTTAAATTCAACCTGGAAATAAAACCCCATCATGTTTCCTGGTAATGTGCACTAGCCAGGCAAGCAGCAGTGATGCCCAGCTTGCTGATGAAGCGAACAGATAAAAGAGTGAATAAAATCCACACTCTCTCATGCTGTTTCCTCTGACTGTCACCTGATTCAGGCTCTTCCTGCCTCCTTTTCTGCAATTAATTAAAACATGTTAATGGCAATGTCTATCAGCTACTAGTTTTGCATTCAGCATCTGTAACTCACAGAGTAGCCGCCGAGTCAATTTGATGGAGGAGGAGAGCGGTTTGGCTTTTGCAGTCATTTAGCTGCAGTGTGTCCATGTCTTCAGCGTGATGCAGAAGTGATGGGAACCATTCCTGTGCCAGGGCTTTGGAAGAAAAGCCTGAAGCTAAGCACTCACCACTCCATGTGTGTCCATCCTCTGAGCAAATCCACTCTATGATCCCTTGCAGTTAACAATAAGCTTTCTGCTTTTTATAAATGGTTTGTAAGAGTCTATCCCTGGTAAAGAAACTTAGAAATAGTGTCTTTTCCTGTATTTTTTTTCAAATATAATTTTCAAACAATGCAGATTACTGTACTCCAGGTAAAGGTAGTTATAGGAAAGGAGTAGGGGATTTGTGTATTGTTTTAAGAGGGGAAAAGGACGTAATAAGCAGCATAATGAGAAAAACAAATAACGGTAGATCTTTAGATGCTATGGCAAATGAACAAGACCAGGAAACCAGTTCTGATCTGAGGAGGTACTGTGCATAGGGCCATTGAATTAATTTTTTTTCCTGAATGCATTCAGTTACACCAACTAGCTGCTGATATCCAAGTAAAAGTGCTATAGATAGAAACAAGGTCTGATTATTTTATTTTTCATGTAGAGCTGTCATGCATCAAAGAACATCATATACACCACTAAAGTCTCATGACACCACACTGGTCAAATGAGCATGACATAGCAGATGGGTAAAACAAGACTTAAAGAAGCTGAACAGAAGTGACCCCTCTAGAAATACAGCTCAGGAGCCTCCTGTTCAGATAAGCATCTTCAGCCTCTCTTTTCATCCCTCTCCTTTGTAGCCACAATACATCTGTGACAGTCACCACAGGAACAGGAGAGGGACTGGAGCATCAGGTGTGGGATCTGCCGTCTTTGCCCCCAGGTCATGCTGGGGACCGAGATGTCAGGCCTCTCACCCTCTTCCCAGCTGTGGGAATCAAAGCTCATGCACTGTCCATTGGAAACAAAAGCAGCCAGAATTATCATCCTGCAAGAAGTGTTGAGAACCCCACTGAACACTACGTGCAAACACATCACTAACTCATGCCTTAGCTGTTAGGATATTTTTAGTCTTATTGAATGCAATCAGCTATAAACTTCTTCAGACATCTTGATATGTGGCAATCACCCAGATAGCAAAGGAAGTAACTGGTAGAGGGTAGGTTTCACCACTGCATCAGCTCAGGAGGCTGCAGGATTTTTAAAGGAAGTTAATCATTTGGTCTCACAGCAACCCTTTGAAAAATGACAGTAAGAACCAATTCTCACTCACAGAGAATCCCTCTAGTGCACTTGAAATTGAAATTCCAAAATGGCCATCAGCAAAAGTATCTGCCTGAAAGATGCTGTTTTGCTTAATGTGCACTAGAAATACAGAGAGACCAATTTCATTAGCAGTAAGGTATGTTTCTTCCTCTGATTTTAACACCAAACTTCTCAATCTGAGAAATAATTTCAGTCCTTTGACTCAGTATTAGAGAAAATATTTAGTTCTGTGCATAAACTGGATGGCTGGTCAAAACCTTTCTTGTATTAACTGCAGAAATTGCTGGAGTTACTCCAGGGATGCATTTAGACCCTTCTGTAGAAAATTTAAGGCCTGCTGTTTTTCTGACAGCGCAGGTAATTGCTACAGCTGGAGCAAGGCTGTATCTCACCATCTCTGGCCTCAGTCCCTCCTGACATTCTCTTTTGCTGCAGCAGACACATAGCAAGTCCCACTTACCCTGATGGGAGCTGGTGCTGGAGGTGTCTGCAACCTGCAGCACATCTCACACTGCTTTCCCTGCAGGAAAGGAAGGGCAAGACCTCACCCGGAGGGCAGCTTGAGGAAATCCTGCAGATTTCAAAGTGCCCACAGAGAATCCCTCTGCTCTGCTAGCCACAAGTAGCAAGGGCAAATCCTTCCACAGTGGTCAGCTTGAGGGCTTCCTCTGGCTTTCAGACCCTGGTGTGGCTCCTGTTTCCCTATCTGAGGTTGCCAATTTGTGTAAAAACCAACTGAAGGCAAAGAGTCACCTTCCAAATATACCAAGGTGAAAACCTCTACCCTGGGCAGCTTTGGAAGAAAAGGACAGAAAAGGGGTGTGAAGATGTTTTACAGCTGAAGACCTCAGGTCGGAGCTGAGATCCCCACAGTGGTGATTTATGCAAGATCATGAGCTCACCCAGCCCCATGCAGGGGTATGAGCGAGAACCTACGAGCATCTACATCACATAGGGGGTACAAGCCAGATGCCCCATCAAATCCCACTGTTAGCATCTCCATCACACAGTTACATCTGTGCAGCTCTGACACCTTCCTGAATGGGAGAAAAATGATCATTTGTGCATGCAGATGAGCTGTTTTCAGCTTTCAGGCTTCCTAGATGAAATCATTCCTTGAGAAATGGCTGTGAAAAGGGCAGGATCAAGGGGTGAATTGTTGGACATTGTGCTGAAAAAAGAATTGCCTGGCTTTCTGTTATGATGTTCTGTTGCTGCATGGATATACATGCTCACTCATAAACCCAAATGCCAATAGATTATATTTCCTTCCATACAGTATCATCTATGAATATATATAACCCTATCTTGAATTAGAAAAATTCTTAAGTTTTTCCTCTCCCTCTACGTATACACACACACATGCATGAGACTGTAGCTATCCAGATATGTTGCAGTACACTACAAACAAAACGTGTAAGTGAAATTTTTACATCTAAAATAGTGCAAACTCAGGAGGTACATATCAGCAGCTCCCCAGATTCCAACACCTTTTCAGCTGCGTATCTGCATCACACATATTTTCAAACATTGTTATAAATCATTTCAATTTGCAATCATTCCCTCAAATTGATTTTAGGCAAATTAATCTTATTTCTTCTTTTTAGACATATTTTTCATGCAGAGTGTAAAACAATGATCTTCTTGTAACACTTACTGGCATTGGCTCTTTGATCTTTCGAGGTCCCTTCCAACTCCTAATAGTCTGTGATTCTGTGATTCACCAAGGAGATGGGCAAAAAATTGTGGTTAGTGTCAATGAGGAGGGGAGCCCACTTGTTAGGTGTCAGTGCTTTGAATGGCTTTCTACCTGCCTGCTGTGGGACTGTAATCCATAAATTTCAGAGCTGCTTATGTCTTCATAATCACTATGGAGTTATCTTTCAGCCAGTACCAATTAATAACAACTGTAACTTTTTATGACAGAAAACGTCAGTACCATCTGGAATTCCTGGAGAGAGGGAGGGACTGCACTGACAAAATTGGTTTCCATGTCGTAAGGGAAATATTAAAAACTTGAACATTAAGGAAGTTGTTCCTGCTTACTGGTGACTTCTGTATTTCCGTGTTCAGATCACAATTATATTTACCACATAATTGCTACCAGAGGGGAACCTCAGGTTTATATCTTATTCAACAGAAAACTCTGTATTATTGTGATGACTTCTAATACTAGAAATTACGGTAGATATTATGACAATAGCTCATACTACTTCTTGCAGACCCTGTTTTGCTAAGACATGCTACAGAGCAATATTCATCCAAAATAATGAAAGACGTAAATTAAGTTGAATAAAATTGACTCGAATTGAAGAAATACTCATTCTGCCTGGGAATGGCTACATCGAGAATGGTTAGACTCGGTGGTCTTAAAGGTCTTTTCCAACCTAAATGATTTTATGATTCTATGATATCTAATGCAGTTTAAATAATGTATTCTAAATGTTTTCCTTTAAGCAATTTGATTACTGTTCCTGACCAGCCCCATGTAATAATCAGATGTTCTCTGCTGGAGTATTAACCAGGCTTGCATTTAGGAGTCTGCTCTGAAGATCTGAAAAACGATTCCACCAAATCCACTGTGCTTTCCATCAGATACCCAGCTTGCAGGGCTGGCTGAAATGAATCCAAGATGTGGAGGAGTGGCCTGCCCTGCTATAACATCATCACATAACATTACACAGAACATCCACATTATGTCAGTGCAAAGGCTCATCTGGTCCTGCTTGCTTTCTCTCATGCACACCATTAGGGGAAAGGAATATAAGAACAAACAAGTGTATGTTTGCTACTGTGTGTGTGGAAGTGGGGGAGGTACAAAATCAAAGGAGGGGAAAACATCCTTCACTTTTGTAGATATTTGTTGTGTTCTTTGTCCTCTCATCCTTTTCCTCTTTCTCTACTCAGGAACAACAGTGGCTTTGGTATCTGCAGTAATAAAGTAATAGTGGCAGAAATGAAGCTTTCTATTGCCATCATGTACTTGGGGGAGGAGGGTGAGTTAATGAGATATTAATAATTAGTTGCCTAAAGAAAAGAAAGAAAAACTAACAAATTTTGAAATAGAGTAGCATGTAATGGGCCAAGTGGAGTCAGGAGCCCTGTGTTTCCACCCGGTGTTTGATATCTTACCCAAACTCTCTCAGTTTGTTTCCTAAAATGTGAAACAGAAATAAAAGTGTGTAGTAAAAATGACAACATAGGTTGCTATAAATAAAATCTTTATAATATTTTGAAGTTTTTGATTACAATTTAAAAGCCAAAGACATGGAGTTTCTTTGTCCTTACTGTAAATTATTTGCTTGCATTGGCACTTACTTAAAAGGCTTAGATTAGTGCACATACATACAAATATATACATTTAAAGTTGTTAAACTCAAATTGAATGTACTCACATGGAATTGTAAAATAGCATCTAACAATATTTCCAGATCCTGCCCCTCTCTTCAGATTGTTACTGTCATAACTTTTTACACTCGTTTTTCCCATGGTGCAAGTTTGCTGTTTTGCTTGATTTCTCTTATGTGCAGTGAGACAAAGAACTTGTGTGACAGGGGAAAGCTCATCTTCCTCTGTGAGGATATGGGAATAGCAAATAAAAACTGGCTTCTGTTCAGTAAAATGTACTTATGGCACATATCTGAAAGCTTCACTAGCAGTGATCTGTGAAACTTGATCTTTGACATGGAATTGTAAAGTAGACCCTGAATCAGAACAAAAGGAAAAAGTCGTAGTTGCAAATACATATTAAACATTTGCAATTGATTCCTATAGCGCTTGCTGAACAACAGTGTATGCAGATTTTGTTTTGCTGTGAAAGGCTGCTCTTGCCACCACCTGATAGGAAGAATGAATCAACAGTTGAACAGAATGATCCATTAAGCAAATGTTATCATGAAAAAGAAATTACTTTTGCTTATTAACTTTGAATAAAGCATACTGAACAAAAGATTTATATTTTTAAAAGTTATTTAGAAGACAGAACAATAACGACTTTGGATCTACAATTTTGTCTCTGTGATTCTCTCTTCAGTCTTGCCCTCAACCAAAAAACCTCAGCTCTTAGTCATGATGTATTTTGATTTGTTATTAACTTCCTTTTTCCAAGGAATTCAAAGAAGTTTATGTGGGTAGTTCATATCATAATTTACTAGGCAATTCAAGTCTCTTTACTACCATTGAGCATGCATAATGTTTTGAGTTTGGGGCAGTTTACCCAAAAAGCATCTTCCTTTCTTTTATTTTTTTTTTTTCCTTTTCATTGGCATTATGGAAGTGCTAAGATGTTACATAGCATGAAGTTCATCATTATGGCAAAACTAAACAGGCTAAAGTTGTGGTCTAAATAGACTACACAGACAACCTGGTTCTCCTTATTCCCAGCCACTGCCATTTCTATCCAAGCCTTGTTTTAGAAATACATTATTACACAGCTACTCTTTCTGGGCATTGTAAAGGGAAAGACAATGCAAGTCTTAACATTACCCGTGCCACGCCTGTATGGGTAAGGTGCAAAGCCAGCAAGATAGCAGTAGGATTACAACCAGGAGGCTTTACTAATAGGTTACTGGCACAGTATGGAAACTACATTAGATATTCACTGCTGACATGACAAACAACTCTCCCAACAGAGACCATGGATTGAAAGAAGAGAAACATTGCCAGCCTGTAATCTAAGCTGCCCAGACACATATCCTGGTATGTGCCTGTCGTCAGCTTTCTGAAAGGTTTTGTGAAGTTAGCTAACATTTATAATTTGTAATAAGCCTTTAAACAAATGCCATACACAGAATGAACTAAAAGGATACACCAAGTTATTGTACCCTCTTCAGCCTTGGCCATTGCCATTTAGTAGCCACTGTTCTGTAGCAGGAATGCTGCTTAAGACAAGGATATAGTTGCTGCCATCCTGTCCCCCTCCCTAGGGATCTTTCTTCAATGGGGGCCCATGTAAACCAAATGTCGGAATGAAGCTTGGTCAAACAGGCACAGTAGAAACAACACATTCAGGGATAAATCCAATGGCAAAACACCTGTTTTCCTTAGCTGTGTATCCATCTCCCTTTCTCATGAAAGGATGTGCATTTTAAGGACAATTTGCCTGAATGTAGCCCTTTAAAAAGATAACACCATGCCCTAAAGGATGGGAAGGAAATCAGTTGAATTACCTTTTAAACTCTTTTCATTATTCATTGGATGTCTAGGAAAACATTTTGACTTGTGTAATCCTATATACCCAAAAGGCTGCTGCCAGAGATTCTATTAAATGGGTGCAGTGACTACCTGAGCTGCCTGCACGGGGAGAGCCACAGCCCCATATTAACCCTTATTGATCTATGCACAAGAGAAAAAAGGCAAAACAATGAATGGAGAGCCCTAGCTTGTTGGTCTGTCTGCCCAGGCTAGACTAAAACTTTAATTTACAGTAACTGGAGCTGAAGGCACTCTGGAAATAAAGCCAAAGACGTTCATCTAAGGACAGGGTTTCTGCTACTCTTTGAATATTACACAGGGAGCTTACTCTGAGTCTTGTGTCCTTGACTTGAAGGGAAAAGGAGGGAGTCTGTTCTGGCTGTATAAAGAGTCTAGAATTGGGCAAACTGGAATGAATAACCTCGCTTTTTCTATACATTTAACTCTTTACCAGTTGAAGAAGTTTTCTCCCCAGTTTCAACACTGGCTCTGGCCAGATGCCCCAGCCTTCTCTATCAGGCCTGCTCATACTCACTGTCCCAGAAATTCTGTCAGGTTTCTGACAGTGTTTGTCGCTTCATCTGTTTCCTGAGTTGAAAGAAAAATTGGGAATGAGGAAGCATGCTGATTTACATAGTCACTGACTAACTGGATTCACCCTAGATGGGCTGTGGACTTACCCCACAGTGACCCCACAGGAGCCCGCAGCTGGGAGCACAGACACATATAATGAAGGAGTGGAAAGATCATCTGAAATTGAGAGGCAGCATTTGCATTTTCTAGGCTCCCTCTGTTCCAGAGGAGCCCAACTTTTGTTCAAAATGCTGATTTGTATGGATTCAGGGAAAGTCTCATTAGGCCTGGTAATCCTCCAAAGTAATTTATATTTACCTATTTTTGCCCTTTCTTTGCAGCACTGTCATCACATCTGCTTTTTTATTTATGAAAATACAAGGAAAAGGCATTTCTGTATGTAAAGAAAGAAACCTTCCAACTAAGATTTTTCTTGAAAGCAGAGAAGTTCCCTGATTTTGCAGTATGTAAGACTAGGGCAGTGACATGGCCTCATTGCCTTCATTTCTTTTGGTCTTTATGCTATCTGTTCAATTATTTTCTTCACTTCCTTACATAAAAAACTTGTCTCAAAGGCACAAACAGAATATGTCGATACATCTTAAAGGAAGCCAGCCAATACCCACATACCATGTATCCTGCTTAAACTCTGTATTTAGTGAGATTCCAACAGCCCAATTGTTCCAGGATTTTTTTCCAACAGAGTGGACTGAAGTCTCTTGGACTGCCATCGTCAAAAGCAATAAGAATTTCATTGTACAAATAATCTGCATTTAATGCAAATATTGCTTATTGCCAACGTATAAAAGTCATTGTTAATAAGAAAAAAAAACTACCAAGTTTCCAGCAGATGTTCCTGTAATCCTATTTACTGGTTCTGTACTGTTTCCTCACAGTCACAAAACATGACTTTTCAGTATTTTTCATATGTTGGAAAAAACTTTAATGAACACAATATAGGAAATAATTCATCACAGGCAGAGGAATGAAGTAGAAGACCTAAACAATTTCCAATTCCTACTGGTTTTTGTTATACTAAATATACTCATAATTAGTGGACAAAAGACAATTATTCTGATGTAAAAACATCCATATTATGTGTCAGAATAGCAAAAATAATTTGATTAAAAGTCATGCCTCAAAATTAAATAATTATGTTGTACAAAAACTGTGGATCAGCCAAGCTTGGCAAATAGCTCTCCATGTGGGAAGCTGTGCTGGAGTGTGCCCTGGCCTCAGCACGCTGCATTTCTCAGGGAATTTATTGTATGATTTCCTGAAATATTAAACTAAACACTGTTTTTCTTTCTTGCTTACTGAACACAGATTAAATTCACAGAAAGTACAACATCTCATATTCACAGGGTTGTAGTTTATGTCCTTTCTCTCTTCCTGTCTGGGGTTTGTTTGGTTGTAAATTTTGAAAATCTCTTGCTGGGAAATCATCCTGGCAATAAAATGAGAGACAGAAAGAAGCAAGCAAGGCAGTGACTTGGCTTTTCTAAAAGAATACTGAAAAGGAACAAATAAGATTTTAACCCTAGATGCAGTAGTAGTCCTCAGGAGTGTGAAAGGAATTGCATTAATTTTAGCACTAACTCTCTCTTAATTTCCCAGTGGGAAGGTCCAAGCAACTGTTCCTATTTCACATATTTATTGGAGATGCATAAATTGCTATGTAGAGAAAGCAGGGCCAGTTCAAGCAATGGTAACAGACTGGTCATTACGATATGCCTGGACTCAAGCAGAAACAAGCCCGTTGCACCCTGTCCTGCTGCTGGGTTTGTGTGTGAACTGCTTTAGAAGAACTCTATATGAATTTTGGTTTCCAGTACCTCAGTGAATGATGACATGTATCAAGTTTTATTTTCCTCTGTTCTAATCCTTGGTATCTCATGACTATTAGAGTTGGTAGCAGGGTGATTAGAGAGGGGTATGTGGAAAGCTTGGATTGCCAACTCTCCAGGGTTGCTCTAGGGTGAAAGCAGGTTTTTCTTCCCATCAGCAATACTTCCTGAGCAAGGCACTGGAAGGTTTTAACAATACAGTGTGAATTTTGTTCAGATATCCAGCCTGTGTTTTTGGACCTTGCTCTCTCAGAGCAGAGGGAGCTAATAGGGGGCTGCTACTTACGACATCTGAGATTTAATGGCTCGCTGCTGCCTATGAGGGACTGCCCTGACAAGATGCCTGCAATGTTTGCCTACATCCTCTCCAGTCCAAGGTGACCAAAACACCCACAGAGAATAAATAGAGACCGTCCAATGCATATATAAAATACCCTGTTAGTGTTTGGGTGGTTACTGAGGAGCCTTGGGAGCTCTGTGGTTTGGTGTCCTTGTCCGAGAGTGCAGCACCTTTGCTGTCATGCAATGTTTCATTGGCCTAAAACCTGTTCCTGGCAGCACTGGGCACCTTGGTCTTGGCTTCCTGGCAAAAAAAAGTCAGCACATGCTGATCCTGGCTTCACAGGCTTTTTTTCATGCCTGTGTTAGCATTTTGACACCATTTTCTACCAGTCTATTGGACTGTGGACAAAGTGAGCTGGCAGTTGCTTGTCTAAACAAATACTTCATTCGAAACTGCTTAAATTTATTCCATGTTAGCACTGGCCCAGTGTCAGACACAACTTCATCAGCAAAACTAGATTTGCTAAGCATGATTATATGTTTACTAGCTATCTTCTAGTAAGAGCATTTCAGGAGAGGAGAAAAGGCAATTGAGGAGCAGTGGATGTTTTTCCATGGACAGCACAAGCCTGTCCCTGCCACTGAGTCTCAAAGACGAGTGACCCTCCACCACCAGTGCTGGGGTTTTTCATTTGGTTCAGTTTGTGTTTATAGATTATGCAACACAAATCAGTTTCATTTAGCCATTTTTTCAGCAGAACCAGTGAAAAAGACTTTTTCACAAGTTTCTTTATTCTGTAAGTAATTGTCATGAACCTTTACAACTTTTTTAACACTTCTTAATAAAATAAATTTTTATTAAAGAACTTAATGCCTGAAAGTTCTTTTCATCACATTTCATCAAACTAGTTTTCATAATAAACTGTATTCTACCTTTGTTAAATAGGATTAGATTTAATCTAAAAATCAAATTACTGATTTTAAAACAGTCTTCCACGAAATAAGCTATAGGTAGAAGTTAGATGGAAGTTAGTGGAATCTGTAAAGTAAAAATGTTATGAATGGAAGTATGAGAGCATCCATCAGAGGATATTATAGTCTCTGATACAATGTAGCAAACAAATACATTCTTAAGGAACTTAAATTTTGTATTATTGACTCTAAATTACTACATTTGATGTAATTATTGTGTTTCTTTAGGAAATATTTAATTATTCTTTGATAATAAATAATAAATATTTAAAATGTAATTATCCTTTGATAACATTAAGGTGCTTGAGCGTGTTCAGAGAAGGGCAACAAGGCTGGTGAAGGGTTTGGAGAATAGGTCTTACGATGAGCAGCTTAAGGAACCGAGGTTATTTAGTTTGGAGAAGAGTAGGCTCAGGGGAGACCTTATTGCCCTCTACAGGTACCTGGGAGGAGGTTGTAGCCATGTGGGGGTCAGTCTCTTCTCCCAGATAACTAGTGATAGAACAAGAAGTAAAGGCCTCAAGTTATGGCAAGGGAGGTTTAGATTGGGTGGTAAGAAAAATTTCTCCATGGAAAGGGTGGTTATGCATTGGAACAAGCTGCCAAGGGAGGTGGTGGAGTCACCTTCCCTGGAGGTATTCAGAAAACATGTTGATGAGGCACTTGGTCACATGATTTAGTTATATGGTGGTGATAGGTTGACAGTTGGACTCAATGATCTCAGAGGTCTTTTCTAAATGATTCTATGATTCTATGATAATGATGCATAGAGGATAAATTTCAGTGTCACAACACACAGCAGCTTTCACTCACAAACCTTCTTGCATTACAGCATTACAAGCTTGGAAGAGACCTCTAAGGTCATAAAGTCCAACTGTCAATGTGTTACCCTCATGCCTCTAGACCATGTCTCTAAGTATCACATCTGTATGTTTTTCGAATACCTCCAGGGAAAGTGACTCCACCACTTCCTTAGGCAGCCTGTTCCAATACCTAACAACTCTTTCTGTGAAGAATTTTTTCCCAATATCCAATCTGAACCTCCCTTGCCACAACTTAAGGCCTTTTAATCTTGTCCTGTCACTTGTAACCTGGGAGAAGAGACCAACTCCTATGTCACTACAACTTCCTTTCAGGTAGTTGTAGAGAGAAGGTCTCCCCTGAGCCTTCTCTTCTTCAGACTAAACAACCCCAGTTCCTTCAGCTGCTCCTCATAAGGCTTATCCTCCAGAACCCTCACCATCCTTGTTGCCCTTTTCTGGACATGCTCCAATGCCTCTATGTGTTTCTTGCAATGAGGGGCCTAAAACTGAACACAGTATTGGAGATGTGGCCTCACCAGTGCTGGAAAGAAATGTGGAAAAAAAACCCAGATCCAGCCTGAGACATAACCTGGAGCCTCCAAGCTGAGCTGCCAATATCTCATGATTTGGACCATACAGACACTAGTAAAAACCTGGAAACAACATTTGCTGCATGCTCCTCTGCTGTACCTACCTTTCACACTTAGTATTTTGAAAGGAGTCTGAGTTCTGCAAGGAGTACATCTGAGAGAAGATTTTGGTCCCTGGGCTATTTGTTTTTCAAGATAAAAAGACTAAAGTGGTAGAAGGAGTATAATATACACACCATTTGTCAAATTTAGATCAAAGCAGCTTTTGTTATATGAGAATAGAAAATGTCTGAACTTGGCAAACTATTTTTCCTCCAGGGATGCTACACTTTCGTCAAAAAGCAACTTCACAAGACACATTTTCAGCTACCACCCACTCCTAAAAATATTGCAGCCTCCTTCCTTTCTTCCTTAAAGATAGAATGGGACTTTTTTCAGCCCTGGCCACCCCCTGGCCACCCCCTACCACCCCCCCACCCCTCGCTGTGCAGAGCAGGGGACCATGTTGTGCCATACCAGTCCTGCAGCGTGGGGACAAGAAGAGTTCCTACCAGGTGATCTCCCTTTTCTCCTGACCCAGACAGTGAAAGGAGCAAGCTCAGAAGCAGAAGACACTAATAGAAACAAGTGCCTTCCTTTAATTTTTTTTTTTTTGGGGGGGGATGTTCACTTTATGGCATCCTCTGAGCACTAAACAGTCTTAAAATATTTGCAGGGCTAGCTAAATTTTCCATTCATGCTGGTATTTGCCTAAAAATGTGGGGTTTTGCCAAGATGCAGATCTAACCAACAGCAATTGTCCGTGAGAATTTTTTTATTTTTTTGTGTGTGCTGAAAAAAATTAACAATTAAATATAAACAATTTCCTCTGAACTGTAACATCTCAGCTGAGAACTCAGCCATTATTGCATGGGCCAAGCACATTCTGGATTACATCTTCAGATTATATGACCAAGGATTCCCTCAGTACATTGATCTTTCTACCAAAAAATGTGAAGTTCTTATGGCAAATGTGATTCATGCACAGATCTTGTGAAAAAAAAAAAGCAAAATACTAATCTATTGACGCCTTAAGTATAACACTGGAAAAAAACATCCAGTACTGTAGCTGGGGAAAAATGCTGTAAATTCAAGTGTTAATACTTTTAATATGGAATTCCTCTGCTGGAATTTTAAATGTATATAGTCAAATTAGGAAAAGAATTATAACAGCGTGATGTAGCCACAGAATGATAACAACTTAAATAGCTTTAAAATAAGCAACTGATTTTTCTGGGATAGTTAAAAGCCAAAAACTACAAAATCAAAATATAGAGGATTTTTTTTTCATTTATCCTCAAGTGTGGACAAAACAGGAATGACTATGAGAAGGCCACCAAACCTGCTGGGATTGTTGTGCTTGTTTGTCCTGCCAGCTGCAGAAACAGTTCTATGCTTCTAGTATTATTTTATTTTACTTCTAAGAAACAATTGTATCTCAGGTAATTTCTATGTCAAATCGTACTTCACAACATTTCTTTATGAAGTGCATTTTGTTTTCTTTGTACACTCCAGGAAAACATTATGAGGAGCCTAAAAATTGATTCTATGAGCTGTGGCCAGGAGGCAGCCTTACTGAAAGATGATGAACACTAACTTCTCTTGCCAGTAAGTATTAAAATTTGTAAGCCAGCATTTTAAGGATCTTGAGTTGAATGGTAATGACTCTAAATTGCTTTTTAAATGGTGACAAAAATACTTTAAGTATTTTTCTCTACGTTCATACCATTCTCTGTCTTTAATACAGTAACTATAATACATATTGCCAGACCTGCAAACGTGGAGCCTGAGAGCTTGTCCATTTTTTCCTAAGTGTTTCTGTCACTCTAATAAACATTGCCCTACAATTCTCGCCTCCCCTGGATACATACCTTGTGATATAACCACGCTGATATAATAAGCTCTAACAACAGAAATAAAATTCAGAGATAAAAACTTATTGTACGAGGAAAACAGCTAAGGAAATGGTAAGTAACACCAACACACATGCATGTGGGGAAATGGCTTAAACCTGGAATTGCTTTGAAATGGCAAGAATTCCAGTTATTTTTGAATATTCTAAGAAGCATGAGAAACAGAGAAATTCTATTCGGCATCCCTGATTTGTCCCCTGTTTTTGCCATAGCAATGTCAGGATCTCTGGGACCAAGCACTCTGCTACTTACCTCCAGCTTTCACGCAGCTGCTGCCCTGCTTCTGGCTTGGAAGACCTTGTGAAAGACAAAAAGGGAGGGCAAACAAGCGTGCTTTACCAGGGGTGACTCAAGCAATTAAACAGCTGCCCTCTGGCCGTGTTTTGCAGAATACAAAGAGAAGATTGACAGCCTGTGACATTCAAACCTCATGTCATTGCTGCAAGTTGCCAGTGAAATCCTGCCGAGTACACCTTGGCACACTGAAGGCAACGTCAGACAACAAACTGGGGATTAAACACAGCCTTTTACTTTGGACAGTAACTAATTAAGATCTGGGGACTGAGTAGGTTTTTAAGTAATTATTACAGACTGTTTCTGCCCGGGCAGGAGGAAGTGAGAAGTCCTGAGCACCTGAAGCAGGGAAGAGCAGAATTTTTCCACAGTGGCATTGTGCCCAAGACTGCAGAGCTTGGTTGCCTACCCAAAACAGACCTTCATGGACTATGGGAGGCTGCGCAGCATCTGCCCTTGCCTACTTCATGAGCCACCTTCCTTTTCTTGAATATTACTTTCAATTCCACTACTTGCTATTTCCTTTTTTGTTGCAATCTCTTTACTCCTTGCTATGAATCAATATGCTACTTGAAGTTAAATATCAATTGAATTGATGAAGAAGGGTTATGTATATCCTCTCAGGACTTTAATACCACAGGAAGAAATGTGAGAGACTCGGGCAGCTAAAGAGATGTTTTGTACCTGCAGCCCCATGCAAGTGACTGACTGCTATGATGGCAGATGCATTGACAGCTGTAGTTTGGATACGGATGGAAAGTAGATTGCATTTTAGGAGACACTGATACTTTTCTCAGATTACACAACTGTCTCAAGGGTTAGGGCACATCTAACTAGTGTCACTATCCTGTAACTATCACAGTGTCCATGTGTAACTTTTACCCAGAAGTTAAAGCTTCTTTTTCTTTTAATTAGCTGCATTCATCAGGATCTGCACTGAAGGGTTTCGGTTTTGTTTTTTTTCTGCTGTAATCAGTTCTTGCGGGAGGAACACAGGAACCAGAGCCCATTTCCTGCTGGCTAGGCACTTCTCCATTGACTTCAAAAATAAATGGTTGCAGCTTTAAGGTTACAAAGCATTCTCATTTATAAGCCTAATGTCTGCTCCCTGACCGACAGTGTGTCCTGGTTTGGGCTAGCTTGTTTTCCAGCAGAAGCTCCTTTCTGTGACTGCATTTCTGAAGCTAGCAGTATGTTTTTTAGAAACACTGCCTGCTTCCAGCAGTGATTAGGCCTAATGTTTGGGTTTACTGCTGTATATAAACCAGGGCCACTGCTGAATTTCTTTTTCTTTTTCTTTTCCTTTTTCTTTTCCTTTTTCTTTTTCTTTTTCTTTTTCTTTTTCTTTTTCTTTTTCTTTTTCTTTTTCTTTTTGTGACTCATACTGGTTGTGGAGAGTAAAAGTCTGCACCTACAGGAAGGAGCAGACAGGACAGGTGACGTTAATCTGACCAACTAACTATTCCATTCTTTACACGTCATGCTCGATACAAAGCTGAGGGGCAGTTCCCTCTGCTGTCTCTCTCGCTCACTTCTTGCTCTTCTGCTCTTCAAGGACCCATCTTTGCTGCTTCTCTCTGCGTTTCACTCCTGAATCCAGCTCCAGGATCCAGACCCTGAATCTGATTTCTGTCTGCTGCTGGAGGCTTCCTGTCATAGTATCAGTGGGGATGGTAACATAGTTACCATCAAGGGCGGTTTGCGTTTCCATGCTGGTTCTACATATATTTGCATATATTATCTGTTGTTAACTATTTTCATTAAAGTAGTTGTAGTTGTTTTCCAATCCACAGAGCTCTCTCTCATTTCCCTTTCCCCTCCCACAGCAGTGAGACGGAAAGAGAGGAGTAGGGGAGAGAGTCCATTAGTGGATGGTGGTCAATCCAGCCTTAACCCTCAAATGGTCACACACTGTCATAAGGAGATCACTGGAGACACCCAGGGTAACAGCATGGGGGACCAGCACAGGATCACTTCCACATCCTGCTCCCATGCATCACCATGTCTGGCAGTGGCTCACACCAACTGCAAGGCAAAGGCAAATCTCTGGAGAAGTGTGGCACTGCCTGACTGCTGGGGAAGCTGCTCTTCAACCCACACTTCTCTCTTGTTTGTCTTCTGGGAAACAGCTCGTTTCCTCTTCTGCTTCCAGGGAAACAGGGAGATGCTTTTCCTCCTAAGATCTACCCAAAGAAGCAGGGTCTCCTCTGCCCCCTTCCTATGTGGGTGAGCTGAGCCAATGTGCTCCTTGATCAGTGCTCGCTCACAACATAATTGACTCATGGACATGCTGGGAAGTAGCTGGGAAATAAAGATAATCGAGGACATACTCAGCTGGAGGAATAATTGGCTTTTTGCTGTGTGTATATATATGCTTTGTGATAGATTATTTTAATGCTTTACCCTTGGAGCAATGGAAAACTTGGACTCATCTCTGTGCACATGGAGTCAAGGAAGAGAAAGCTCTTCTCCAAGGCTCCTCTATATAACACTATGCCACATATCATTGCCACTTTCTCATTTCCTAAGACCTTTATTCTACTTGTCAACATATGCAGCTTCTCTCTCTAAGGCAAATCATCTCCCAGTCCTCTGGTCGTCTTTCAGAGCTCAGAGCCAAGTTGCAGTTGTTAATTGAGAGTACACTAGGGTTTTACAATTCTACTTACCCATAGGAGGCATATATGAATTTGCACAGACTTTAATACAGACAGGCAGTCATTTCTCCATGGATCAGGCGTGGAGAGAACTGAGGGGTCCCTCAACTTAAAGATTTTTTTTTTTTTTTTTTTTAAGATAGCCACTTGGGAAAAACTATTGCTGCTTCTCACCTGGAAGAAAAGTCTGCTACATCCTGCTCTTTTTTCATATCCTCATGAACCTCCTATTGACATCAATATATAACAGCCTACAGAGAGACTGATTAAGTGTTCAGAAAAATGAAAACCGTAAGTCTAGACTGCAAACTCTTGGATCTGGAAATCAAATGCTTGCATGGATGACTCATTCTTATTTTCCTGAAAGAAAACTGTATGCTTCCCTTTAAGTTTTATGAGTAAAACCCTTCTCACTGTATGTTCAGCACAGACTATTTGAAAGATCTTGAAATGTGTCATGTATTGGCAACATACCCTAAGCAATAAAATATGCACAAATTCATAAGCACCATCCTCTCAAACTGTTTCTGGCAAAATCTCTCCCAGAAATCAATGAAAAATCCTGACAAGGCAAGCAAACTAAGACATAGTGGGTCCCAAAGAAAGAAACAACATTGTCCTTTAGCACTCTGCATCTTTCTGACCTAGCTTAAAATCAGCTGATGAGGTGTTTACACTGTATGTGACTTTGGATAGGCTATAAGTAGACATATACAGTGTCTCACACCTCAAATCAACAACAAAAACTACTTTTGTATTGATGAAAGGACTTCTGAACCAAATTATTTTTCAGATACTCAAGGCTTTTTTTTTTCAGTCATACTAACCTGGTTTTTATGTGATACAGTGTTTGGGCAGCAAGAATATTTCATTATGCCCCTTTTCAAGAACCATAAATTGCATAACCTGTCTGCCAAGTATAAGATGCAAGTAGTGTGAATTTATTGTCCATTCTCTGGCTCTGGCATCCATCTGTCATGTGAGCATGAGTAAGTCTCTTCACTTTGTGCCTCTCCTCATCTGTGGTACAACCCATTTGTATAGCAAGCTCTGCAAGGCAGTTTCCTATTTAAAATGTGTCCACTCCATGTGTTAGCTGAAGGTTAGTGGACATAAATTATATAAACAAATAACACATCACAGTAATATGCTTTATTGTTATTTCATTCCATTCCAAACAATCTTATAACTTGACCTGCAGGTATTAAGTTTTCATTGGTGATAAAAAAATAATTTGGAAATTTGTATCTATACAAGAAATTTACCTCTGCCATTAAAGAAGGTTACTTTCTTGGTATAGGTTTCCGTCCTTTCTTGCCTATCATGGTTACTTCTGCTGTTCTGGAAGGCATCTGCTCCTGCTCTTGTGACTTTCTCACAATTAGTCACAGCTTGATGCTACTGCAGGCTTCTTGGTTGTCAGTCAAATTATACCACCACAGATGTCCCAGGTTTTTTACTTCAATGGATGATGTCAATAATAAATACTTGTTTGCCTCCTGACCTTGATGCTTCTTCCTTTGCATTGGGAAGATAATGGGATGACTTCCAGTCTCTGTCAAGGCACAAATTGTAACTAGTAACATATCCATGGGTAATGCTTTAAGTAATATAATCAAGTAGCAAGAAAACCTTTGATTACTAGAACAGAGGCTATGATTTAGAATAAAGAAAGAGTACAAAGTGCAGAGCACTATGTTAGTGATCAGCATATGATGATCTTTATTGCTGGGCAAAAGATTGGTGCATACTGAAATGGTCAGTTTTCAAGAAGCTCCAGTTTTTTGCAACAGACCTCTAGAAAATAAACATCAGCATGGCAATGATCAGGCTTAGTTCTACATGGCTTGTCCAAAATGTTCTTTTTATTGAAGATTGAAATGTATGAATGTTGCTATGATAGGTAAACAGGCATTGAAAACCAACAAGTTGTCAAAAAACTTGAGACTGACACTTAATTTAACAATCTTAAGATTTATGATTTTGAAATAAGGGGAAAATTATTAAGCATGATTTTCTCTTCGTAGAAGCAGCTGATCTGTTTTGTCTGGATTCACCCTAATGTGATTATTTTTCATCTTGATACTGCTTTCAGCAGGAGGCTGGAAAGGCAGCACTGCTCTCCACAGGATGCAGAAGAGACAGGAACTGAAGACCACTATGTGCTTCAGGCTTTCTCACATGGTTTGCCTCATCTCACAACATCCCACACACCCCAGATTGGATGTGGGACTTCAAATGCTTCTATGCATCTGGAAGTAGAAAAGTTTGGGATTATCTGATATAGACAAGGTATAATAATATAGAGTAATGGTCAGTATAATAGAGCTGTGCTGCAGGGACCCATCTGCTCCATCACCTTTTAGTAGTGCAGGTAACTGAACGCTCCTCCTGTTCTGTTCTGTGCTTTGAGACAAAACAGCTCTTTCTGCTGCTGTTGCCACTGTTTGAAGGGGAAGATGAGAGGTTTGCAGCTATGCCTGTGGGAAGCTACTGAAGTAGTTCTGGTCTCTTCAACTCCACATTCACTAGGCTGATGAGTTTACCTTAAGGCACATGTGGAACCTGAAGGTACATCTGGAGATGGAAGAGCTTCCCCAGAACAACTTTCTACATTTAGTCTCAGAGGAAGATCCTGAGCCATCTTAATGCATTTCTGTAGAGTTCTAAGGTTTTTTTCAGAGACAGTAAGACTAGTAATGAAGATTACCAAATAGCCATTTTCCCTCCTCAGCAGGGAAGGAAAGAGCAAACGTTACGTCTGTACTATGCTCAAGACAGAAAGGCACACATACTGTAGCCCTTCAAAGGCATCTGAAGGAAGGTTCTGATTTATCTTGCAAAAAGGGAAACATATTATTGGTCATAACTCCAATATATTCTATTATAACCAGATTGACCCTAAGCTGTTACTGCTCTTGATCTCCCTTCCTTGATATGGGCAGGAAAAGTAGTGATGAAGTAGCATTTGCTCTTTCTTTGGATTGATGCTAACATTTTCCTCCAAAATTTGCAGTTTATTACAATTTTTATCTTCTTTTTACTGGTCCATCAGTTTGAGAAGGTGGCTCAAAATGAATAACTGTTTTCCTGTTTTGCATTACCACTGCATCCTCAGCTTTAAAAGGATTCTCTCCCTTTCATGTTTAGATCTGGTATTGCATTTTCTGCTTTATTCATCCTTAAAAGACCAGAAGCCTTTTTCCCCCCACTTTTAATTTACTTAGAAAAATCACATTAATTAAACAGTTGTATTTGGTTGGTTGAAGGTTATACATGTTATTTATTTAGCTGGAGGTTTATCTGGCTGTCTGAATAACTCACTGAAGAGATCACAGTCTGATAACAATACTGGTCAACCAATGTGACCTTCAACAGGACCACCTGTGGTGGACCTTATGAGGCAGCCTGTAGCTCTTATCCCTGCCTTTTCTGGCATGATTTTATACGCTACTGCACCTCAGGCACACAGCATGTAGCTTCTGTCAAGCCTTCAATTGATGAGAAATGTGATTCAGAAAGTGCTGATAAACACAGAAGAGATGACTCAGAGATGCCCATCTTACCTCTTATTCTAAGGTTTCCAAGACTGTAAACAAGAAAGGACTGGAATGACCAGACAATCAATTTATGGAACACTGAAAAGGTCAAGATATTGTAATATGCTATGTTGCATTGAATATATGGGATATTAAAATTCAGATGCTTCATTCCTAGGAAAATAATTGCAGTGCCACAAATACAGAAGCACAATCTTCCACCCTGGTGGCAATTACACAAACAAATGGATCTACTCCAATTATACTCTGAGAGATACATTCTTGTGTGAACCTCTTTGGAGGTTTATATTAAAGGTATAGTTGTTCCAGTCTAGCAGAAGAACTTAACCTGATTACAGTTTGGGATGGAAATCATCTTTTCTCCCTTCTTTCTCATAAATGAAATGAGGAGGAAACATTAATAGTTAGATCAACCTCTACTAGCCCTTTAAATTCAGCAGCTGATGCCTCTGTTAGGATCTTTTTACATTTTTGTTTTCTCCCTCTCATTTCTGATCCTTAGTTTGCACTTTACATATCATTTTACTGGGGTAAGGAATTCTGCCACTGACTATTGGCTTTATTTTGACAAGTCTTTGTTAACGTGGTATAATGATGCCCAGAAATTTATCAAGGAGCCATTTTAAATAAGGGAAAGACCATGGTATCCCTTACAGGCTTTTGAGAAAAACAAACACCTTCTTCCCAAGCTGTGATTTCTAAACCTCTGATCATTGCTGTAACTCACAGTGACTCTAAGCGAAGCACGTCGTTTTTTAAATCCGTGCCTAAATCTGGACAGTTACAGTCAGGGCTGCAGCAGTAACATGTGGAGCAGAAAGGCTCTTATATGTATCTTACAGAAAATATTCTTCCTTGTACATCCCTCTGTTTGCTCATACTAAGCATTAAACACTGCAATCTTCTATATGCAGCAAAACTTGACCATTTTGAAAGGCAAAAAATAAGTTACCTATTCTAGAGAGAGAATCTAGATATAGATTCTCTGCAGGAGAAATAAGTAAGGTGATAATCTGCCATTTGTCTGCAATTACAGGAAGAAATAAGCCTTGCCCCAAATTAAAGCATGAAGTGCTCTCCTCTTTAGTTGTAACTACGAATAAACACAGTAGAAAGAGGTGGGCGAAGTGTGAGTAAGGCTTTGTTCCCTGATAAGTAGAGAGGGTTGAAATAGCAAGGGCTAAAATCAATTCAGGGTTATGCTACTAAAAAATTGTCCACTTTCCAAATTTAATGCAGAAGCTATCTTAATGATTGGAGATACAGCCATCTGTATCAAAGAGGATTTCCTCCAGATATAGCCGGTTAGAAGTCACTGTTGGAAAGCATTTTGTTCTTCATGGTACCTAGAACCTTGTTAGCTGCCATATGAATAATCCTTAGTGCCTCTTGCTGCTACCACTACTTCAATTCCCATCGCATTGTTTGGGTGGCAGAAAATCTCATGCCGAACACCCAAGCTGTGTACCAAAGCCTGTATCTTTTTTTATTCATGTTTCATGAATACAGCTTTCCTCTTTATTTGCTGTGAACCACTGACTGCAGGTAGCTTTGTACATCTAGAACTGGGTTTTTGGAATCAGGTAAATCACTTATATGATTGAGTGAGTGTCAGAAACATTACAAAACAAATGCTTGTTGGAATTATAGAGTACTCCATAATGCTCCTCCATTTGAGGTCACATTTCAAGAGATTTTAAAATATCTTACACATTCTAAAGGGGGGGAAGATGACACAATAGACCTGTAAGGTGCTCAGAAACTTTTGCCAGATTATTAGAGTTTAAAATACAGAAGATCAGAAGAGATCCAAGTCATGCAAGAACTGAGAACTGAAGGATTAATAAAGCAAGGAAAACCACATCACATCTCACCAGAATGGCTTCTGATATCCATGGCAGACTGGTGAATTTAACAGAAACATATATAAGACTGTCAGGCAGATTCAGTTATAGAGAAAAAAACCTGTTTGCCCATGCAAATTCTGTTTTCAGTCAGAAAGCTATAGAAGCTCATTTCTAATGTATATAAGCTCCTCTGTAAACACTACAAAATCACTCTTCACGGTACTCCTGCTCTATGTAACAGGAATCATATCTTCTATAATGCTTTTTTATTGCTGTATTTGTGATATCACTGCTTTTCAGTGTTATTTAAACTTAAATAATTTGATTTTCCTTCTGGTTTATGTTTAGAAGTTTAGGGGTTGGGGTTTTTTTGGCCTTTGGAAGTAAGCTAACCAGAGAGCATTTTCTGTGCCATTTGAGGTTGAAAGTAACAGCATGAAGTCAGAGAGGGCCATTCAGCAGCCAATTTGTATCCCCAGTTGGGTATCCCTTCAGTTAACTGCGGCTGGTATAAAACATACAGGGTCTGGGGCTAATGGAAACAGCAGAAATTATGGAAGTGAATTTTCTAGAAATGTTAAAACTATAAAAAGAGTTGAGCATGCTGTTGAAGAAGCTGTGAGTTTGGCTCAGGGAATTGAAGAGCTTTTCCCTTCTCCAGAACCAGATTGCAACTGCTGATATAAGAGGAACTGTATGCTTAACCCGCTTCTTCCTGTGGATAAAAAAATGGCTTTAGACACTTTCTATGTCCATTTCTGAACATTTAGGTTGTTTTGCAGTCAAAGTGTGATGAAAACAAAATTGTTGAAAAATTCAGCTGTGTGTGAAAATGAGACTCAGAAAAAAAGATGCATCTTTACCAGTATTAAAGTTTGTCATGCTCTTTCCTTTAAATAACTCCGGTTTTAGAACAGGTATTTGAAAATTAGTAGTGAATTAATGAGAGCTACATCTCTCACCGTTCTACAGAAGCCACTCTGGGTCATTTAATAAGTCCCAGCTGCTCAGTGGAGTACCTTCTCTATTAGCAGCTAAGAGTGAGAGTGCCAAAGACTCTGTCTTCCCTGAGAAAACCCATTTCCAAATTCACTCACGCTATTAGATCTTCAAAAATCACAGCTGCACAGATGCACGCATTTTAGGACCTCTGTTTTCTGAGGACTCAGTCGTTGCTGATGCCCAGAAGCACCTCACACCTCCACAGGTTGGCAGCTGGGTCATGCCTTCCCCAATGTGGAAGACAGCAGGATGATCCCAGCTATACGGGGCTTCAAGTGCAAGGTCAGCCTTTCACTATGGTTGTGCTCCAAGGTGATGGCAGTGTTGGGAATTAGGGAGAGAGCCTTCCTCTCCTGTGTTCTCAGTAACCCCCTACCTACTACTCGCTAGTGAAATTTTACTGCCTATGCTAATAAGGGGCATAGAAATAAAAAATTTTGCCTAAGGAGGATGATATACACAAGTGTAAGGCTCTATCATGAGAAATTAGGATAAAGCATATAATTGAGGAGATGCTCATTAAGTAAGCATCATCCAACAAGAACACCAAATCTTATGAGCTCATTTAAGAGTATGACTAGGTATAAGTGGCCAAATTAAGATTGGCAGGCAATTTAAATTGTTCCATTTCCTAATTTGGAGTACTTGACTTTATATTCTTTTGACACAGATATGTCTGTGTGTGCACATAAACAGAGGATCAACATACATTCTTTGCCTCCCATGAGGATTACAGCCTTTTGGGGGAACATTCCTTGAACCTTAAGGAAAGAGCTATGGGTCTTACAGATATCTTGGAGAAGAGAGAGTGATCAGACATCCCAATATGGCCAGGAGATCCCTAGAACACAGAAGCTGTATGAATATGCTGACAGAAATCTGGAAACTATTGCAACTATTTTTTTTTTTTAATGAGAAACACAATTACTCTCTCATTCTTGCTTGTCACAATACCCACTCTTGTGAATTTCTCCATGCCTGGTATCACAAAAGAGTGGAAGTCATTTATCAGATCATATTGCCTCCTCTGAGATGCCTCTGCCACCTGAAAGCAGGAGTACTTTGGCCTCTGGTTCATATATGTTCTTGTAGACATTGTGGCCATGCTAGTGGATGGTGACTCCAGTATCACGCTGAAGCATGGGTTGTAGTTTCATTTGGGAAATACAGCTACTAAGCACTGATACCTGCAATATTGATATTTTCAGAAAACTTTATAATACCTATTTATTCATTTATGGAAAAAAAAAAGCAGAACATCTAAAAGAGCCATTGATGGAGAAAGAAGGAGGCTGTCAAAGCAAAGACTGGAAGGAGGGCACTGGTTACTAGGTGGCTGCACTTAAACAAAAGAGGGGTAAAACAATCCAAACAACAAACAGATGATCTGAAATCACTTATCTAGAAACGAGAATGACCTCTAGTTTGCATTCTCTTAATGGAGGCTGGAATTTCCTCTTCTTTAGAAAGATAGCTCCTTAACTCTCTGAGCATGTTATGGCCACAGTTTTGCAATGCATGTTGTCTTATTGAACACACTGTCCCAGGCATCTGGGGGAATGTAAAATTAAAGTGCAAAGGAGCTGAAGAACTTCTGGTATTCACAGATCTGGAAGGAGCTGTATAAATATCAGTGACTTGTCTCATTCAGGTGCCCGAGTTTCTGTGCAGAGTGAAGCCACAGAGCTCCCCTCAAGGTTTGCCTGCAAGATGTGAAATTCCTGAGCTTTACTAGATTATTTTCATTGAAATGCTTTTTCAGATATTAAAGGTTCAGTTGTAATTTTCCATTTGGACATGCAAATATATGGCATGTGTGACATCAGATCACAGCATTTTCCACACTGAGTAAAACAGGTTCTTGCGTTTTGGTTATACCAGAAAATACAGAGAACGTGCAGCATGGCTGTGTTAACATTTTGAGAGAAACATTAGTGTTTGGAGTTTTCATATTTTTAATATTGCTGTGACAATAAACTTTCATATTTCATGCAGCATACTTTGGGGATAAAGAAGCAAACTTGCTATCACTTGACTCCAGAGTCTTATAAATGGGTATTTAGCCTATAAAAGGTGCTAATGTATTTGACTAGCAACATTGTATAAATCTTTATGGTTGGTAGGAGAGTCCTTCAGTCTTTGTGGCTAGGTGACATGTCATATGGTGATGTAATTTTGAAAGGACTGAAAAGTCCACAGGGACAATACATTAGCTTGCCTTTGTAAGCTTGTCATTGCTTGGTCATTCCTCTTACATGAATGTATGTTAGCTAAGACAATTGATTCACTTAAATACAAAAGCCAAGATACTGCAATTTCAATTTACTGTGTTTCTGCAGTTATCCTAAATACCACTGCAATAAATTTACATTTAATGTCATGTAAATGACATCAACACACTTGTTTATATATCATGTAGAAAAGAATCACATAGTAACTGATGTGTTGTTTTGTTGGTTTTTTTTTTCAAAATTTTGCAAATTATTTCACAGACACCTTGAGAATACTTAACATAAAAGTCCTCATGCATACCTATGCAGCTTATTCTAAAGATACCTAGGACTTGGGGGTTTTTTCTTCATCATGCTTTGTTAGTCAAGTTTTTTGCAAAAAAAAAAAAGAAATAGAAACTAATTAGGCATTTTCTATGCAAAATTGTGAATGTCATTGCAGAAAATCCTTGCTAACAATTAAAGACACTTTCTCTGCTCTGGAATATAATTTTTAGGGGACTAGAGAACTGATTACTGTTGCACTGTCTGACACAGGCTATTTGAAAGTGTAAAATTACTTGAAGTGTAAGACAAAGTGGTTGAGCCTAAGAGACAGTAAAATACCCTATCCATTTGCAAAATGTTTTTGAAAAAAACAGCAGTCACAGATTAGTCTTTGGCAGAAAGGAGGTGAGGTCCTTGTGCACACTGATATCTGGTTTGGTACAGGGCTTCAGTGCATGGCACTGACAGAGTGGCTGAGCAGGTGCAGCTGGACCACCAGGTCTGATTAACAGTTACTCCACAGCACAATGAAAAATGTTATGCTAACAAACCAAAGTTCTGTCAGTATGAACTGCGTCTGCATTAGAGGCTTCTGCTGGCATATCTCTGCTGGATAAAAATTACACCTCTAACCCAATTAACTTTTCAGGAAGAAGTCTTGCTGCATAGCGACTACCTGGATAACTCATTGCTCTGTGCCTTCCACATGCTGAAAGAAACAGCCTCCAAGTTGTCCACTCTGGGGATTGTCTTTTCTGAAAGATGTCTGTCACCTGGGATGCTATGGATCTCTCACTTTGTTCCTCTAAGATATTCAGCCTCTGTCTTGTCCCACGTCCTTAAGAAAAGGCAGCCTCAGATGTCCCGTTATGTTTTATTGTACCTTGTAAATTATGGATAAAACCCATTCTATTTTATTCTGGTAGGAATATTGCAAGTTATGGTTGTATTTCTAAAACTGAACTCCTCAACAATGTGGCTGTCAGTTCCTTCTTTTTGGTCAGCCCTTTTAAACGGCCTTTCATATTTCTTAACACTAAGTTCTCGCAAGGCTGCTAGCTGACTTATTTTTTATGCCTCTCACTTTCTTCAGTAAAAATGGCTAGCTGAACTGCCAGGTATTATTTGGATGAGGGAAATACCACACAGATCACTAGGAGATATTTTTTGTTACTTTTGGGGTTTGTTTGCTTGTTTGTTTGTGTTTTCCACCTGCATCCAAACATGCCTAATTCTTTCACCTCAGACCCCACAAACAATTTAGAATCTGCAGGGAACTACAGTTTCAGCTACAGCTATGCCAACCAGCAGTGCTGAATATTTGTGCAAAACAAATTGCTGTGAGGGCTAACTGGCTGATAGTCTGGAAGAGAAAGGTTTTTCAAAGACCTACAGGTGTCATTGGGAGCCCCTAACTGCAAACTATGTTCCCCAAGCCGACCACTTACAAAATGTTCTTCCTCCTCCAGCTCTTACAGGAAGAACAGAGAAAAAAAATGCACATTTTTACTCCAGGGGAGAGATCCAGAAGCTTTTGGACTTGGATGTTACTTACTGGTGGTTTTCTTCTCTCCCTCCCACTCTTACCTTCCTTTCTTCTGCAATAGCATAGGGCTCCTTTTCTTCATAGGTGTTTAAGGCAATCATCTGAGGACTTTTTTCTCCACATTTCCTTTCTGAGAGCTGGAGCACATAGGACATTAGTCTGCAACAATACAACAAAGCCAGGGTTCCCCCCTACTCTGCAGGCAGGCATTTTTCAGAGATGGAATAATTTAGAAGCCCCATACCACATTAGCAGAAACCTGTGGAATATATTCTGCATGGGTGAAAACTATCCCTTTGGTGGAAGGTTCTGAATCAGCTGCGGACCTAACAGTGATGGAGCAGAGAAGGGGTTTGTAGTGGGAGGTGGCTCACACACAAGTGCGACACAGCAGAGTAGCACATGAGAGGGGAGGGTGGAGACAATGTAGGGCAGAATGTAGTGATGGCAACCGCTGCCACGCTCTGTCCACCTGCTCACACCTGTGAGCAGCAGCTGTTGGCACAGCTCTCTTCGTCGTTAGCCCCCAAACGGGTCCAGCTTCCAGCCTCCAGTCTGCCAGGGGGTCCTGCAGGCCAGGCTCACTTGTCAAGACCAGTGGGCTTGATGAACACTTCAGATTATGAATAAGGGACACAGGCATGGTGATCTGTTTCAGAATTGTTCGGTGTCTTTTTCTGAGTCTTTTAATTACAGCTAAAAATTATAGGGGCTGGGCTGAGGGGGCAAGAGGAGACGTTAGGAAGTTTTCATCTCTCCCTTATGCATTTTATACCCTTTTTTCCCTTTTGTCTGACTTCACTGCTTACATTAGAAGATCTCAGAGGCCGGGGCTGCCTCTTCTTATCCATATCTGCGCACAACGCTCGTTGCAACTGAGCCCTGCTGAGGCCTTTGGATCCTGCTGTTACGCATATAATAATTCATAACGCCTGGGGCTACGCACAGCAAACACTTCGCTCCCTTTCTGTCTGTTCCCCTGCCGATCCCTGTCATTCGGCTCATTCATGCCTGGCCCCCGCGGGAAACTTTTGGTTAAAAAGGCACACCCAGCCGGCCCTCTGCGGTGGGAGCAGCGGCACTCGCCGAGCACGGCCCCTTTAAATTCCAGCTGTGCGGCTGGGGGCAGCACCGCTGGCGGCGCGGCGCGGCGCGGGGCTGGGGCCGGGCCGGCTNGGGTGGCTTCTGGCTTTTTTTTTTGCCTCCTCGCGATGATTTCCATAGTAACCTGATCGTGCGGTGCAATTTCGGAAACTGGGGTGGCTTTATTATTATTGTTATTATTATTTATTATTATTTTTAATTCCCCCCCTTTTTTTTCCCGCTTCTCTCCACCGCTCCCCGAGGAGTGCCAGCCAGCAGGTAAGGCGCCCCGACCTTGCGGGGCATATTTCCGCGCAGTCGAACTTCCCTAGGCGACAGCGGCGAAGCGAGGGGGTCCTGCCCGCGGGGTTCCGCTGTGCGCGGCCGGGGGCGGCAGCCCGGGGCCGGGGACGCGTCCGCAGCCCCGCCGGCTGCAGGGTGGCGCTACCTCGGGGCGGGGTGCCGCGGTGCCGGGGAGCTCGGCGAGGTTTACCCCTCGGGGAGACCGCCGAGCTGTTCTTGCCCTCTTTGTTTGCTTGTTCCCACAGAGGGTTTTAGTCTTCCCTTTGTTTCTCCCTCCTTTTTTTCTCTCCCCCCCCCCCCCCCCCCCCCCCCCCCCCCNNNCCCGCGATCCCTTCCTTGCCTGGTTTGTTTCCTTGATCATCTTTCCTTCCTCCTCCCTTTTGTGAGGGTGAGAAATCGCATACACTTTACCTTAAAATCTGCGGCGAGCGAGGACGCAGCCACCGGGCCACCAGTCCCCGGAGCGGCTGGTATCGGCGGCATCTCCTCGCTTTCCCTACCCCAGGTCGGGCAGCCGCCCGAAGCGCCCCGCAGCCCCCCGCTTGGGGCGGGCAGGGGACAGCCCTCCACGTCGTGTCAGAGAGGAGAGGGGCAGAGTTGCCCAAAGCATTCCGCAGCTGTGTGCCAAGGTCTGGGCATCCCCCGGGGGGGATAAGCACATCGTGGAAACCTGTGATCAGGTTAGTCTAGAAGCTTCTCCCTCCGTGATCCGCACCTTGCCCACCTGGCTGGGCCTGTCCGGAGAAGTTGAGGATGAGAGACGCGTCTTCTTGTCACTGCCTTGGCGTTGGGTTGGCAATGGCACTGATGGCTCTGAGTCCAGAGCTGCCTCCCAGCCCTGCTCCACACCTTCCTCAAGCTGCCGTACACGGTCTCCCTGCCTGGGTGGGCTGCATGGGGATGGGGGAAGGCCCCAGCAGGTTTGTGTTAAGTGATGAGGACTTCTTCCAGTTGCTGTCATACTTGGTTGGTAGCGCTGATGCTATTGCCAGGTGGTAGTTGTTCACCGGCAGGTTTCTGCTAAGACTTGCTGTTGCTTGCTGCCTTCCCTAGCCCTCTGAGCTTCATCCCTAGATGGTGGTTTTGACTGTGACTCAGTTTGGGGTTGGGGAGGTTGTAATTTTTTATGTTGGTTTGCAGTGAGCACAGTGAATAGGTAAGTCTGGTCAAGGCTTTTTGTTTTTGCCATAAGTGATCAATAATCTTTTGGTGGTAAGATGATTTTACTACTTAAAAAAGCAAAAGTGCGCACTGAGAACAGCTGAAATACAAGGTCAATAACTCTTGGGTTATCAGCATTAAACCTGCTTTGCATGTTTGAAGATGATGTATTCCTTTCAAAGTAAAGGTAACTTCAAGCTTTTGATGATCTTTATTTTCAATTAATAAGTGTACAGCTAACATAGGAAACCAGCTTTGCTTTGAAGAAGCATTACCCATGCTAAAACATCCCCAGACTTTTAAAAATCTTTTTCTTTAGTCAAGATGTACAAGGATTGCAGTCCCTTTAGGTGAGAAGAGTTTTTGTAGCTCCCAGTAGAAAGATTGGTTTGTTCCTAGTGCCCAGCAAACTGCCACAGGCTTTCCAGACACAAAAGAAAGGCGTAGTCTGTGGCCTGAAGATCGTGCATGCTAAAAAGGCAGTCAGCTGGAGGGTAACACAGATCAGCTCCACTGCCACCTAATAACTAGCTTTATTCTGGGAAATGTAACAGTTCAGTGAGAAAACTAATTTGTGCAGAGGTGCTGGTGGCTCAGGGAGGACTGGTGTAACCCTCGGATCGAACCTTCGGAGACAACAGCATGAGGAGCTGGGGCTGCGAGCAAAGGACCCTGTGCAGGAGCAGGAACTGGGGGCAGGTGAGGCAACCTCTCCAGGAGGAGATGGATACAGCGCTGGAGCTGGGGAATGCAATGGGAAAAGGGAGCAGGGCAGATAATCAGCAGAGGACGAGGTTATGCGGGGACTCACAGCCGAACATAAAAAGCTTGGAGTAATGAGTTTAATCTGCGAAATCTAGTTCTTAAATTGTATGTGCTTGCCAATTAGCTAACCATTCTGCAAATCAGAATGGAATTCAGATCGTATCGTGGTAAATGTATTGACTCTGAAGTGCTGCAAGGAAAAAAAAAATCTCTTTCCTCTTTCCCCTGGTGTAGGCTTTAAATATGAACAAAAATCAGATCTGAGAATTGAGGAACCTTTTAATATACTCACTTTCTGGAGTTCACATTCTATCTAGCCAAGACTCCCACAGCTAAAATCAAAAACCCCAATGGTAATGTGACTCCAGGGGGCCAAATTCAGAGCAGTCACAGGGCATTTTCAGCAGTGAACACTGAAGTGCATTGTGAGGAGGGGTCACCGTCAGTCACAGTATGGATTAAAGTGCAGGAGATGTGTGGCTCTTACCTTGCAGGGAGCGTGCATCCCATACAAAACACTTACAGTACAGTGAGGGAACTTACAGTCTTCTTGAGGGCCCACAATAAACACTTTAATGTTAGATGTATATAAAAAAGACTTGCAGCATAAGCTTTATTCCCCTGTGTTAAAGAGTACATTGGTGTGTGTATGTGTTAGTGTGTCATAGTAGTTTTCAAAATGGCTGAATGATATTGATCCAATTAAAAATACCATGAAAGAATAACTGGAATTAAATTTCAGCTTAAGAGAATTGTGAAAATGATGTTGGTTTTATGTCACTTAAGCAGCTAGCTGCAATAAATCATAGGAAGTGACAGAATCCTTCATAAAGCTGTTATTTCACTTAGATTTGACCAGTATGGACTTGAGAAAAGTAGAGAGGAATCAAGGCCAGAAATTGCCACCAAGATCAGCACCCTGGGCAAGAATATTTACAGCTGTATTTTGGAGTCTGGGAATGTTTGCTTTAGATGGCTAGCACTAATATGGTTTATATTACAGGGGATCAAAAATTCATTATGTTTGATTGGTAGCGCAGGGATGCAATAATACAGAAATGATCATTTTCTTAGAGAACCGTTACCTAACTCATGCTAAATTTTGCAGTTCAGCTCCACATTGAGATGGATCAGAGGTGTACAGCTGAAGATGTGTAGCTGTATTTTTAATAGGGAATCTGACTTGCACTGATGTGTGTGCATTTTTTGTGTTAACTGCCTGTGGTATTGCCTACACGTGTTGATGAAGTACTCTGCCTGAGAGCTGTTAGAATTTGCATGTACAGAAGGGGTTTGTTTATATATAGATCAGTTTTTACTGCAAAGAAAAGAGTATGCATGGAAATTTACTACCACGGATGAATACTAGCTTCTTAGAATGGAGTCCCATCTCTTCAAGATAAACTTTTATATGTAATGTCAGAGAAACAAGCAAGCTGGGGGCAAAAATACCACTGTGTTTTTGTTAATTGTCTGCATCCAGCTTATGCTAGTTAGTATATTACACATTGCAAGGACCCGGGACTATGCTTGCCATGAAAATACTTGTGATTTTGTCAGTGTAGAGTCAGAGCCTTATCCAGGTGCTCAGCATTTGCCTAATAATCACTATGAGAAATACTGTGGTAAGACAGACTTGCAGAAACATTTTGTAGAAAGATGTAACATGTAATGGTAAATGCTGTGTTTTGCTTTTAATCTTCTTTAATGTTTCTTTTCTACTTTTGAACATGACTGCATACAAATAGAACCTCTTTACTCAGTTGTTTTTTCCCCACTTTCCTGTCTATATTTAGAATTGTATCTATTTAATGGAATCATGAATGTGATGTTTTTCTCCTGTTAACCCAATGAAGACAGACAAGTGTGATGGGAGTGTGAGCTGGCCTCTTCAATTGGACATTAGCAAAACCAGGATTTGGCTTTGGGTCCCATATCTGAGCATCCCCCAAGGCTCTCTTTTCCTAGTGCCCTGAGCTTCCAGTCCTCCGGAGTTGCACTGTCTTGAGGCTTCAGGGTAACCCTGTGAAGGGTAGAAGCATTTAAAAGCCAGTCTTTCTTCTGACAGAGCTTTTTGGTCCTCACTGGTTACTTGGATCACTGATTCACATGATTGTCTGTGTGCAAATCAGGTGTCCTGTGTGGAGCTCAGTGTTGAATGATGCAAGCATTAACACTCCCTTCTCTGTAACTATGTACAAACTAGTCAAGAAAATGTATGTAAAAACAGCTTCTTCCAGGGATTTGCGTGAAATGAAGCCAGCTGATCCTAAGGCCTAAGGGGCTTTGTTAACTTCCCTGCAAGAAGATGTTTAGGTTTTCAGGAACAGGCCAGTAAATGTCACTTACTTCAGTGACTGGTTCACAGTATTTGTGTTTAATTATAGTCTAGAGAACTCAGTCAGGCTCATGGCTTCAAATGTATTCCACATTCAGAGGCTTAAGTCAGTAGGCAAATGAGACAGCAATGTCCTTTTAGACTGATTCCAAGAGACAGAAGAGGAATGTGAGTAAGAAAAATAAGGTCATGCTGTTATGTCTACTGATATGTTGATGACTTTCTATCTCTGAAATTTATTTAAAAAATAATTTTATTCTGTTCTATCACAATATAGTCATCACTGGTTGGCTTACATGTATGTGTCATACTGCAGCGGTGGGTGCTAAGCTGGAATTTGAAACAGAGGTGGTCCCAGTTGGTGCTTGGTGAGTAGCCCACTGATGATACCTTTTAGATGGAAACATTGAAAATAATTGAGTAGTAACTGAAAGCTGATGAGGTGGTAGTGTTAGTAAAGAAAGTGAAGATTTATACTGAACCAGACAAACATTTGTGTAAAGTCTAAAAAAGAGTAAAGAGCTATTAAAGATTATAAGAAAGAATGCTTGACTGAGAGCCGACAGAAATAGAAGCAGTTGTTGTTTCACCAGATTTTAATGAATCTTCTGTCAGTGACAAATATAAAACTTAGGACTTTTTGGTTATTCAGAACCATGCTCATAGAGAAGTAAAACATAATCCTAGAGTCCTTTTAAGTGGGATATCCTGCAGTGTTTAAATAATTTGATTTGGAAGAAAAATATATCAAATATGTTTACATGTCATAAAACCAACATGTGTTATTTTTCATATTAGATTTATTACATATATACCTTCTCGTATGTGGAAAAATTAGATAAATGTGCTGCTTCTCTCTGTGCTATTGACATTTTCATTTGCAAGATGATGGATGTTGTTTGAAACAAAATGGTCTGCAGAAGACTAGAAAAATCACTGGTTTATGTTTGGGAAGAAATATCTTCCACAAGAAAGATGGAACAATCTGTAAATGAAGCATTAATCAGGTATACAGTTACATATCTGAAATTATGGTGCAATTACCTTTTTTCAGGAGTAGTTATGGTTCTGGTTTGCTCATATTTGGCTATTTTTCACAATTATGTCAATTATCTCATGTAGTGAAACATTTTTTCTCAAGTATATATGTCACATCTAGCCCTTTTTGGCCAGTAGATTCAATTCCTCCTGGTTTTTAAATAGAGATCCAAGTCTGCCTCCATTTTGTATGACATCAAATTATTTGGAAGTAGATCCTAGGTAACATGGCAATTTGGAAAAGAATGTTGAAAATGAGATTGTTTTATAGTTCATTATGAAATGAACTGAAATATGGTTGTGCAGATGAACAAGTTTTATGGTAAAACTACATCTAGACTATAAAACTTTGGTCTTTGGACTGTGTCCTAATGTGTCGTTATTAAGCCATAAAAATTCATAAACCAGGGGAAATACATTAAATTGGCAATATTTAAAACAACCTTGACAAACCAGCAGTTAAAAATGTTAAAGGAACAGCTGATGAATTTACAGAATCTAAGAAGAAGGGTTGCTATGATCTATTTTAAGGACACTGCAAATTCATGCAGCATTGCTCTTCTGGAAGTAGCAAATCCAAATATCCTTACAGAAAGTCTTAACTTGCAACAGACAGTGCTGATTAGTCATCCAAACCACCAAAATAGTTAAAGCAAGAGTCAATATATCTCAGAATATACACTGGAGAATTGGTTTAGCTTTTTAAAAGCATTTCAATATGCATAAGGCACTGAGTTACACTACAAACTATTAGGCAATATCAAAGACTAGTAAAATCACTATTATTTAATTTTGAAGCTTTATCTGCATTTCACAGATACAAACTCCTGTAGAGCTTGTATATTTTGAGGCATGATTTCTGTAAGGTATCTCTGAGGAAGCTGAAAAATATAACACCAAAGGACATAAGAAGATAACTTTGCATGTAGGAATTGCCTCAGTAAAAGTGAAAGAAAACGCAGTATGCCACATCATCACTGATGTACATTGCATTTTCAAAGCTCTTGTTTTGGGATGCAGGCTGCTTATGAAGAGAGAAAGAGGGACCAATTTTAATGGGAAAAACCCCATATCCTGATATTAATTCATTCTGGAACAGTAGGAAGTAAACTAGGACATTACTTTGGAGGGTCTGGGAGGAATTTGGTTTTTCTTTTCCATTGCTGGGAAACACTGTACCTGTTGTCCTTTATTTGAGTATCAAAGCAGTCTGGAGGTTCTGTGTCACCGCAGTGCTGAGGTAATGTAGGCAAACCTTCAGAGACTGTCTCAACATTGTTGTTATTTTGGTAGTGCATTGGAGATCATTTCAGCAATCAAGTAAAGAAACTCTGCATTGAAAAAACAGTTTCAAGCTGGACAGCTGGGTAGAAATAGAGTCCCAAGTGGTCAGATACCAGTTTAAAACCACCGTGCTGAGATTTTTATGGTTTGCAGAATTCAGTGCCCATATCATGAAGGACTTCTAAATAAAAGCGACAGATCATTAGGGTTTTTTTCTTCTTTCTTCCTCTGCCCAACACAAATCCTCCAAGAAGCTATGCTAAGGCACATGGAAGTGATTCGAGCCAACACGGCTTCACCAAGGGTACATCTTGTCTTACTAACCTAGTGGCCTTCTGTGTTAGTGTGACTACATCAGTGGATAAGGAAAGAGCCTCAGATGTCATCTATCTGGACTTCTGTAAAGGCCTCTGACATGGTCTCCTACAATATCCTTCTCTCTAAATTGGAGAGATATGGATTTAATGGACAAATTGTTTAGTGGGCAAGGAATTGGTTGGATGGTTGCATCCAGAGGTCAGTGGTCAACAGCTCAGTGCCCAGATCAAGATCAGTGATGAGTGGTGCCCCTCAGGGGTCCATACTGGAACCAGTGCTGTTTAATATCTTCATCAGTAACCGAGACAAGTGGGATCAAGTGCAGCCTCAGCAAGTTTGCAGACAACACTATGCTGAGTGGTGCGGTTGAGACACCAGAGGGACCAAATGCCATCCAAAGGGTCCCAGACGAGAAGCGGGCCCATATAAACCTCATGTGGTTCAACAAGGCCAGGTGCAATATCCTGCACCTGGTTTGGGGTAACCAGTGGTATCAATATAGACTGGAGGTTGATGGGATTGAGAGAAGCCCTGTGGAGAAGGACTTGGGGTTACTGATGGATGAAAAGCTGGAGATGAGCAGGCAACGTGCACTCGCAGCCCAGAAAGTCAACTGTATCCTGGGCTGCATCAAAATGAAAATGTGGTCAACAGGTTTAGGTAGGCAGTTCTGCTACTCTGCTCTGGTCTGGTGAGACCCTACCTGGAGTCCTGTGTCCAGGTCTGGAGCCCTCAGCACAGGAAAGATGTGGACCTGTTGGAGAGGGTTCAGAGAAGGGCCACAAAAATAATCAGAGGGATGGAAGACCTCTCCTATGAGGAAAGGCTGAGAGAGTTGCTCAACCTGAGAAGAGAAGGCTCTGGAGAGACCGTGTTGCACCATTTTGATACTTAAAGGAGGCTTACAAGAAAGATAAGGACAGACTTTTTAGTAGGGTCTGTTGCAGTAGGAAAAGAAGTAATGGTTTTAAAGTAATTGGGAGGGATTTAGACTAGATTTCACCACCATTGTTGCCTGTTTGGTGCTCTTTGAACATACGTGTTCCATGTCTGCATGTTGATGAGATGGCAGCAGGAAGTCATGGCGTGACGTTCCAAGTTGCAACACTAGTGACATAATGGAGCATCCCTTGATGATTCTCTGAAATGTCCAGAATTCTTACTTACTGCCTGTATATGGTGTGGGTGCTTCTTATTTTTCTTTTTACCTGAAAAATTTCTGCAAATGGGTTTCACAGAACACAAAATCAAAGTGTTTTTTTCCCCCTTTCTTGCTTTTGTCCAGCAAATGACATCTTTCCAAAAATCAGAAGAGTTCTTCAAAAAAGAGAAAGGACAAGCAGCAAAGGCAGCAGAAACTAAGACCTTGTCAGGAGATATGAATGCATTTGAAACTAGGCCGATTAAATAAAGCTCCCCGATTCTAAACATTGAAATGTCCCTTTGAATGTTTGAAAACTTATTTACATTTCAACTCTGCTGAGAAAAGGAAAACCTAATAGGGTGTTTGAAACTTTGGAAGACTAAAATATTTTACTTAGGGATTTTTTTATTTTTTGTTTAGAAGAAGAGGAGATAGAGCAGGAAAATACTTCAGTTCTGAATAAAATTTTCATTTTTTAATTCAGGGCCAAGCTCTTCATTTCTTTGTCAAGGGTTAAGGACTGATAACACATTCCACTGGCATATATAATTTTATGGACATTGCTTTTACCTGAGTAATCTCACCTTCCTCAGAGCACTTCTGCCATCTTGACCATTTTTCTTTGGGTTATGTGACCTACCTCCAGCCTAACCTCTCTTTTACTGTAGTAGAGAGACAAGGGAGAACCAAACTCTACTACAGAAATCATTAGGTGCTCCTCTTAGGCATGTGGTGAACAGAAAAAACATTTTAGTCAGCTTTCAATAAGTAGCTGAAAGGACTTCAGTGAAAGGATTTCTGTAACTTGACTTACTATAGGCATAATACAAGCTCTTTGATTCATGTAGTTTTCAATCACGTTTTGTTAATGATTAGATGAAAGCAAAATGACAGTCTGTATCACTCACTCTTGGATTAGATTTAGCTGGTAAATGGCAAAGTGTTATGGAAGTCTTGAATATGGTAGTGGCACTAAAAAAGGTGCAAGTGATAGTTTGAGCTTAACATAGGTGCAGTATTAGTCTAGATGTTTGTGTACTGATGATATTTAAAACCGTATTTTCCATAGTGCAATTGAAATGATGCTTGTGCCTTTGTGGTCATTTTGTTATGTCTCTGTAGCTGCTCATTTTCAACAAGAGTCAGTTTTTAAACGCTGACTTTAACACTGAGTCAATTTTGACTAAAGCTCTGTAATTCGTTTTTAAAATGTATACTACATTAGAAACCAAACATAAATTTCTCTCACTTACAGTAGATTGGCTGTCTGTGATCTCATCCATAGAGGAATCAATTAAGAATCCTTGCTACTTACTAACCCATTCCCTTGCTACTCGTTTTGTGCACTTTAATAGAAAATAAGCTTGAATACATTTGATTTACAGTTTTATAAATATCCCTTTTGTGAGAAATATTGTGGATCCACACCATTGCATGTCTTTTTCTTGAATAGTGTAATGCAAATAGTTCACATTATTATGGGTAGAAAACAAGGCTCCTTAAGTTACCTTGTGGGTGCTGAGTAACTCATTTGGGGACTTCTGGCTAGCTACCTGAGAAATCCTGGAAAACATTATGAGACTCTGTGTCCATTCTGGGCATTTCCTTGCTTTGCTTTTTGTTTTTTCTGTACTGTTTGTAACCTGCTTTAGAAAGGTAGGCAGTCATATTGGATACAACATTGGCTAACTGATGGTTTAAATGTTGAGTAGAGAAGTAGTTAGCAGCTTTGAATTTGTGTTTTATCAAGCTTTTTAAGAGTCAGTATCCCACTGAAATAATGGAAAGAGCCAAATTATTCTCTTGAAGCTATTGTCACTCTTAATGTATTGCCAGACTGAAATAAACTATGCTGATCCAGGTTTGACTGGCCATTTTCACAACTACAAGGATTAAATCATAGTAATTCTGCCAGCCATACTTCTAGTATGGTTGCTTCTATCAAGTTTATCTTCATGGATAGTCTGTTCTCATTTTTTTAAAGAGAAATAAATCTGAAGAAGCCTTTGGAAATAATAACAGCCCCTAATCTTGAATCCTTGAATTCAGTTATAGTCATTTCGAGAGAATGAATTTCTCCAGGCATTCCTGCAGAACATTTTGTTTATGGTCATAGTCAGAGTAGGCTAAAATGAACAAAACCTTCATACTTTCCTGGCCTAGATTATAGGCCAGCTCTACTAGGCAGATGTAAGCCTGTTTTTCTTAAGATGTTTTCCTGTGCTACAGGCACCAGCTGTTTCAAAACATCATCCCTATAGTAAGGTGGAGGATGAAAAAAGCTGACTACAGTCTCAGGTTGGCCTGATTTTTAGAGTCAGGATGACTCTGCTTCTACTGTGTATTTTCTTATTGTTATTGTTTAACCTGATTCTTCTCCTGAAGTTTGGTATCTAAGTGGTTTGGTGACTAAAAGCCGAGAGCAGTGATAGCACTAGTATAGCGTCTCTTCTTGGTCAGTTTATGCCTGCATGCCTGGAGTCCTCTGGCATTGTTTGCTTCATGAAGGAATACACTTAATTCACATATTTGTGGTAGTATTAACATAATTTCCTGCATTCTTTGAACTATGTTCTATCTCAAAATGTTAAACCCAATTGAGGAAATACGTGGATGAGAAGGAAATATTTGGCCTCATGCTGTGTTCTGAAACATTTTTTTTCCTGTGTGTTATGAGAATTATATAGAGCCCTTGAATGTGAGACTTTGAAAAATAAAGTAAAATCAGTTTCCCTGGTTATTAAGGCTCATTGCAAGAATTTGCTAGCATCAATAACATAATTAAAGACCAGAATTAGACCAGGTGTGGGCCCGTGAAATTCCTACATATACAAACTTATAAGCACTTTTAAAAACATAGCTTATGACATAGCTGCAGGCTGTTGTTACCAGATCTGCTCCTCTCAAACTTACCCGGCCTCTGTTCATGCTGATGAAAACTTCAGTACAGTAACTTCATGGCATGTAATTCAATGATGTTAAAATAGGATAATTCATTCTCTTCCCTCTCACATTTTATTTCTTTCTATTGAATAAATTTCAGGCTCAGAAGTAACAAGGGAGTTGAGTTCGTGACCTGAATATATCTGAGATTTACCTGCAGTCTACTTCCAGTCCCATCATATGTTCCTTCCATTTTCAAACTGCAGCTGTCTCTAGTAATACCACATTAGTTTTTCATGGAGAGGCTTTGAGGCACTGAGTTCCAACCATTTTCATTTTATGATGATCATCCAACGCATGCAAGTCAAGTCCTGATTTATTCCAGTGATTAAGTGGCAAAAATTTGAACTGCAAGCAACACATTATGCCACAAGCAGGTAACTTTTCTGATACTCCAGCATGTGTATTGCAGTCTCCACACAGTGAAAGCTGTAGAACTGTGGTCTCCTTCCTCGCAGAGTGAATGGGGCAAGTGAAATTTTTGTCAGGAGGAAGATGATTGTGGCCTTCAGAGGTCCAAAACAGTATCCCTTACAGAGAGAGGTGGTCCTAGACTGACATAACGATGGCCTCAGTGTCATCTCTTAGCTCAATGCCTTTCTCTTGCAGGATCTGAACTACCTGGCAGTTTCTGTATAGCCCCAGTGTGAGAGTTACACTTGAACTAATGCCAAACAAAGCTTGATGTTGGACATGCAGGTTAGTCACTGCTGTGCCATTTTTGCCCTGACATACAGGATTTTCACTATATGGCACCAAATATCCTGCAGGTGAAGGTTAGTCTGATGTTAAGGCAGTTACATGCACTACTGATGAAGTTAGTACTGTGGATCCTCAAATTAATCTGAAAATTTGTGGCAGTAGTTAAGAAGAAGAAACAGAAATAAAAAATGAATTTTTGAAAGCAATGAGTAATGACAAGGTAAAAAGGGCCCAAAATGTTTGTTTATATTCTGGGTTTTTTTAAAAAAACCCAACCCTTTCACAAATTGCCATGTGGCTTGGTGTTTGTTTTAAAAAAATTGAATGCACATCCCTAGCTGCACATGTGTGTAATAGCTCCTGAGTGTGCCTGTGCTGTCCTGGGGAACACGCAAGACATTTCCAGAGTTTTACTGCTCCTTCTACCCAATACTCTCATTCATGGCTCCTGTGAGATAAAATGACTGATAGTGTTCAGTGACCCATACCACCACTTTCCACTTTGAAAGCCTGAAATAGATTTTCCTTGTCTCTGATGTGAAAATACTGTCTGTACCCTACAACTCATTGCCTGAAGTGTGCAGGACAACATATATCAGATATGGACACACTGGAGTTTAAGGCAGCAGAAACCTGTTTGCAGAGCACCAGACACATGTGACTTTCTTGCCATATGTTATAAACCAGCCTCTGCTGACACCTCTAAAAGCTTCTAGAGTGCATCAAGGTAATCCTAAAATGTACTTCTTACTGGACAAAGACCAGTGCATGTGTAGTGCCTTCTTATCCAGGATAATGCAGAGTAACTCCACAGCAGAAAGGATTTTAGCAATAAAGTTAACAGCTATTACTAGTACAGTGGTTAAGTAAGTCCAGAATTGCTAAGGAAACATTTTCTGGACTTGTATCTGACAATACTTTAGGCTCATCTGTGATCTTGAATATGAGTTGTCATGGAAGAGACACTTGTCTGGAAAAAGTCGTTAAGTCTGATCTATTGACTTCTAGCTTTCAAAATCAAAGAAGTTTGGTGTAAGTTGCTACTCCTGAAGAACAGTTATAAATTCATCTGGTTTTCTTCTTCAGCAAAGTGTGTTTTCAGAAGAGTGGAATTAAATCTAATGAGGAACTTGCAGACTTACTCTATCCAGCCAAGTGTGGTGCTTCGGAGGTCAGAGGTGCTGCCAGCTGGCCTACATGAATAGTTGGATCTCACTTGTAGGGTTATGTTTCTCTTCTCTAACTTGGTCAGTTAATGAAGTTTGGGAAATATTTTCGGAGTAAACACAGCAGCCCTTGTTTTCACTGCTCAAAAGATGAGTTGAGAAGAATCTTCCTTCTGTACATGTCAGTATTAGTGCTAAAGATTTGCATTGCATCATGAATACAGTTTAGGTAGAATTACAAAAAAAAAGTCAACCTGAGAAATGAAAAAGATGTATTATATCAGTAGGTGTGTTCCACCTTGCAGGAAAGAGCAGAGGAAGAAATTCTAATTTAACTTACTGCTCTTTTTACATCTTTTCTTTTACTTATTGGTATGGCAATGCTTTTGAAACTTTTCAAATTGCACTGTAGTTTTTAGATACCTAGAGAATATGCAGGAATGACAGATGCTTCACTTGTTTTGCTTTGCTTTGTTTTTTCAGGTGAATATTCTAGAACACACATTTGGAGAGGGACTATTTTGTGCTGTTTCCATCCCAGGCCAATATTTTTTTTCTTGCTGGAGACTTCTGACAGCCCTTTAAATAGTAATTTTAATTAATTTCCCAATTATTAAGAATATACCCGCTCAGAGAAACATTCTAAACAGCACAATTGTAAAGATTAATTGTTCAGATGTAATTAGAGCCGTGCTCTGTGCTCAAAAGCACTGGTGAATGTCTACAGTCACATTATTTAAACCATGTAAATCTATCTTGGACTAATGCCATTATCTCTAAAATCAAAATATGCTCCATAGCTCAATTATGCTCTTGCTTATGGCATTTTTATTATGGCATGATGTCAGTGTCTTCAACTAGTCTTTTCATCCTTAAAGAAACAACCAAACCATGGTCAAACTCTTCAGAATAGAAATGAAACAACTGCTTCTCTCTAGTGGTCATTCCCTTCAGACTTTGGAACAGAAGGTAAAGCCTGTTTTCTGTGGAGCAGTTTTCTGTAGATTAAGTGAGAAATAGTTACTACTTTTCAGTTGTGCAAATCAGTGGGACAAAAAACAAGAATAGTTGGGGGCGGTGATGAAAGACAAGGACGAAGTGATGGTGTTAATGGAAGAAAAGGGGGTGGTAATCACGCATTAAAGATCCTGGGATATTAACCTTTGACTTGCTCATGTTCTTTATTTCATGCTTGATTATGGTTTTAAAATTTAGAAGGAAAGGCACCTTTTGGCCTTTTAAACAATGCACACCTTCAGTGAAACACTTCTCTTTGTTTTGCTTGTTTATTGGAAAGAGGAAAATCGAATGGTGTTATTCAGACTCTCAGCCATTTGATTGCATTTTATAGCAGTAGTTGATGGGCTCTTCTTCGGAGCCTGGGCGGTTTCATTGCGAATGCAACACGTGCTGCATTCATCCAGAGGATTAACTGATTTCTCTGAATTAGGAGGGTGACCTTGTTGAGCACAATGTGTTTGGCGACATGAGGTATTGATTCTGCTTGCGTTTTGGAGAGGTTTACAGGGCTGGTTTTTAAAAAGAATATCCCCAAAGTTTGTATGCTAGCTTATGAAGGTTCCCTTCCCCTTTTATATTTTTGAGTGAGTAGTGTCTTCCAGGCACTAGTGAAACCAGTCTTTTATCCTTAAAAAAACCAAACAATGAGTGTTGGACAAAATTGTGCCTCTGCTACATGTGTAGGGTCCTGTTGATTCCCAGTGGGAACCACATGAGCTTGCAAATATCTGACTGGGCTTATAAACCTCTAGTCATGCATTGATACCAGCTAGCTCTAGGATAACTCATACTACTCTGCTGACCGTGTTATTATATATAACATTTTAACTCACAGAGTAATAAATTGTCATCTTTGTGTAAGACTCCTTCATATTTTCAAAGCAGGTTCAGTGTGATCAGTGCAATTTAGCTGATGTTGGTATTTTTTGTAAGAACCTTGAAAACTCAAATTCCCACTTTTCAGTGGGAGATATTATGTATCAGATTTTTAAGGCTGTCTAAGGTCTTTGGGTACCAAGTTCCCATTGAATTGTCCCTTCTGTAGCTGTGAAATTCTAAGCCTAAAGGTCTTGAGGGGTAAACAATCTCCATTTTCCTCCAATCCTTAGTCCAAATTTCTTTAAACAATGTAGCATAACAGTATATCTATTTTGGGTTTTCTACAGATGTTTTCCCTTACATTACATGAGTGAAATGCCTTATACATATTCACCTACAAAGAGCACTGGATTGAAAAATCGTCATACTGAAATGTTGTTCAGTGTTGTAGACTTTAGTCTGTTTGCATAGCATGCAGTTTTATTTCTGTAAACATCAGATATTCATATCTGTTATTTATGTAAATTTCTATGTCTGCTATAGATTTGCAATCTTTGCATATTCTCTATTGAACTTTGATTATGCTGTTTGTAAAACAGACAAGAATTTAATGCCCATTCCTGGTGATGATGAAGCATTTTCCTGCTTCTCAGAAGTATACTTAATTGTTTAATTTTATCAGAGGTGGAATTTAAATAGATATATCTGAAAAGCTGGCTGAATTAATGTGCTTTTGTTTGTTATGGAGTTTTCTGTAAGTGGTATGTGACTGTGAAAAGAGCTGCTATGTGTGGGAGTACTGGTGTTTGAACTGCTGATGGCTGCCAGAGGTTACTGGAGTGAAGACAAATGAATCTTTCAAGACAACTAAAAGTAGGATAGCTGATGAAACAGAAGCTGCTATCCTTTCCAGTTTCGTGTGACTTTAGCATGCCAGTGACATAAACTGCACAGAAGGTGAAAGCCACTGCTAAAACATGTGTATGGATGGTGTGCAGCAGCATGTCTTTTGAGGAGGAGGAAGTACCAGGAGCATATCACACTAATGCTCTACACACTCCAGTGGCTCCCCGTTCAATTCTGAATACACTTCGAGGTCCTGATCCTACTGTTCTTAATGGACTAGTGCCTATCTTGGAGACTACCTTTCCATTTTCAGTCAGGATGCACAGGTTTAACGAAGATGCTGCACTTATTACAGCCCTGTGTGAGACTGGGAGTCAGAGGCAGAGAATGCTTTAAGTGTTGGTTGAGCAACCAGCAAGGGTCAGAGTGAGCCTGGACCTGCTTACTGCATGCTGTGAAGACCAGCATTTTCCCTACAAATCTTCCCTCAGCAGAGAGATCAGAATTAATTTAATTCTCATAGCAGGAAAGAAGTGGGAAAAGGAAAAGGGTGGAGTAGTAGGATAGAAAAGAACCTGGGAGTCAAAAAATGTGGGGGAATGTAATAAGCATGTGTTGTTACGGAAAGAAAGCTGGTTTAAAAAAATTAAACTTCCTGTTATTAACTAAAATAATACAAATCCAAACAAGCTTAAAATACACCTTTCCTATCTTTCTGTTAAAAAAAAAAAGGAAAGAAACCATTTTTTAATTTTTATTGATTTGTTTTATTTTAAAATGACCTTAGGTTCAAGTGTTAGGTTTCTGTGCTTTCACAAAATGCATGTAAACTACTGGGCAGATGAAGGGTCATCACTTAAATTCTACTCGGAGCAGAGTGGCATCTGTGTTAGCAAAGGAAGATTAAAGAGGAAAAAAACCCAGCTGAACCAAGAGGTCAGACTATCCTGTGGGCAGAAGCTGTTGCTGCTCTAAGCAGGTCAGCTCAGCTGAACTTTTAATATATAGATTTTAATTTACCATGCCACAACCACAACCTGATACCATAATGCTTCTCCTATATACTTACACATAGTCCAGAAAAAGTGAACCCATGTAATAGGTAAATGTCCCTGTAAATCAGTCTTTGCTTTCTGTACATTTGTTGCTTTAGCCTCAAGTAACTCAGCAGAAGACACATCTGCCTCAACTGCCTCACTCCCAGTGCTAGGTCAGTGGGACATGTGCCTCGAAGACACTTCGAGCTTCTTAAACTTTCCCTATTTTCACACGCCAAGCAGCAGGCTTGCAGTGCAAAGCAGGTTTTTCTTTTCTCTAAAATTCAACACTTTTTTATTATAGCTAACCTATGAGAGAAGTAATGCTGTGAGAAGCAGGTATTTTTACTGCTGTACATTTCTGCAGTGTGTGCTGCTGCACACTGTAATGTAGGGGCTTGGGGAGTCTAAAATGTTTTTATAGTTATAGTAACTGCAGGTTTTTTGGGGTTTGTAAAAGTAATAGTAACAGAAAAAGCTCGAATAATGTTCATTAACTTTATAATGATCCCATCTTTTACCCATTTACTTCAAATTTCTCTACTCACACAAATATTTCAAGGCCAATACATCATATTTACATCTCAAAGCAGAAGTTCACAAAATGCCTTTCATCTCCATCCTTCTCCATCCATCCTGTCTGACCATCACTTTTTTGGTGACCACATCTTGCATCTTGGGGATACGTACTGTACTTTTACACTCTGATCATCAGGTTCTGTTAGCTCAAGTGCTGTGGTGCCAAAATGGTATCTGTAATGGTGTCAGTAGCACCACTGAAAGATCACACTGACTCTGATCAGTTGCAGAACTGTCCTACAGAGAACAATGTGTACCATCTTGCAGCAGGGCTTCTGCTCCAGTATAGCTCTTCATTCCTTGTAGGAAACACAAGGGCCAAGGAAACGCCTCTGTGCACATGCTGAGTTGTCTCAGCAGTAGCACTGGGGCTAAGTGGTTGATAGTTAGTTCAGTTACATCTAACTGAGCCCTGATCTGAGGGTGTGAGTGCAGCTGTACCATATAGTGTGTATAAGCAGTGCTCCTCACTGCTGGTAGCACAAGTTTAACTCTGACCCTTCCTTCTCTATCCATCTCCTCCCCAGGGCACTCCTGTGTACTGCACCTCTCTTCCAGGTATATAATGGGAATGTGATTTTCCTGTTCCAAGCAGTCACCCTAATTATGGTCAATCTAACTGTTTCCGAAGGCAATCTTGCCAGAAACCTGACAGGAAGGGTGTGCAAGGGCTCTTGGCCAAAGTCAAACTGTGTGTGACAGTGGCAAAAGTAGGGAGCAAAGCAGTAGAGCAATATGAGGAAAATACTCTTTGCTTAAGGCATACTGAACTAAACACTGAAAGCTGTGTGATAATACCTGGAGCAAAGAGGTCACATCAGGTGCCCTAGACACATCTCTGCTGGGTCCCAGGGAACCCACTCTCCAAACTCCAGCAGAGATACCAAACTAGGAGCAGTCAAGTGAATAGAGGGGGGGTGGTGATGTGAGAAAGGGAGGAAGGTTATGCTGACACACAGGAGGAAAGGGAAACGCTCCTGGGCTGGCAGGGGATAAACTGGATCAAGTATTCATTGTGTCAGGCAAACAGGCCATATGAGGAGAGGCCCAGAGAGTTGGGGTTGTTTAGCCTGGAGAAGAGGAGGCTGAGGGGAGACCTTATCGCTCTCTTCAGCTACTTGAAAGGTCATTCTAGGGAGGCGGGTGTTGGCCTCTTCTCCCTTGTGACTAGTGACAGGACTAGAGGGAATGGGCTTAAGTTGTGCCAGGGTAGGTTTAGATTAGATATTAGGAAGAATTTCTTTACTGAAAGAGTGGTGAGATATTGGAATAGGCTGCCCAGGGAGGTGGTGGAGTCACCATCCCTGGAGGTTTTTAAGAAGAGGATAGATGTGTTTCTTCAAGGGATGATTTAGGGATAAGAGTAGTGGCTATTGATTGGACTAGATGATCTTGAGGGTCCTTTCCAGCAGTAATGATTCTGTGATTGAATGATATCTATTTTTAATAGAAAGAAAATGCCTTCTGCATTTGTTCCATAAGAGGAGGAATGCTACACATCTTTATATCTGTTTGAAATGAGGGATTCAGTCTAGCTCTCCAGCCAAAATGCACGTAGGTGTCATGAGTATCTTTAGAGATGGTTTCTTGGAGATGTTGTGCCCATGCCCTTTCTACCATTGTTCTTCTGCAAGCTCAGTGAAGTGCGGAGAGAGCATGAGAAACCAGGGGAGGGTGGCCATGCCCTGCCTGTGCCACACGGGGCCGGGGCTTTGTTTTACGGGCAGTGACAGCTGGATCCCATCCAGCAATGGTGTGATGGAGCAGGGCTGAGTGCAGATCCCAAGCCAAGATGGATTTCAGTCCCAGAGGTGACAGCAATGGTCGATCATGTGCACTAAAGTTGTCATCTAGTTACCATAACAACAGGGCACATCCTTTGTAGTCTGGGCACTCCATGCCTGGAGTGTGATGCTCAGCAGTTGCTATAACAAGCTAAAATCAGCTTTTATTTTATTCTTGTAACATCTATTGTTTGGGATAGAGAAGGAACAGTAGCTTGCAGCCATTATGATTTGAGATGAATTTTTGCCAGCTTGTCCTAAAACTCATGGGTACTAGGGAGAAGGATGTCCAAATAGCACTGTTTTGCATTCTTATTTAGAAGATTTGGAAAATAAGTGCATAGCTTGTAAACAGTTTAACATATCTGGGAGCTGAATGTCACAGCAAGGGTTTTTTGGGGGGGCATATTTATTGTTAGCAATAGAAAATATTTCTAGGGTTTTAACAGTGTTGTGTTCTTACAGTATGAAGTGTCTGGAAGTTGGTCTACTTTAACAATAAATTGACATACCAAAAGTGCAGACCATTCTTCATTATAAAGTTGGGGTTTTTTTAAATTGTGTATTAAAGAGTCAGGGTCAGGAATAACATATTAAAAATTTGCCTTTTTTATTGGTGCTCAGTCTGTGTTCTCTTGTTCTGCTGACTTAGAATAGTCACGACACAAGGAAGTGCAGAAGATGACTTTTCATTCCTGTTACATGGCTCATACCTTAGCATTCAGGAGAACTTTTGTTTTCATAGTGTTTCATATGGGCACAATTCTTTACCAGTAGGTCAAATTCTATTGTCTTTATTTTTACTTACTATCATGATATTTGTGAGTACTTAAAATAATTTCTAAGGGACTGGATTTGCACCCTAACTCTCAAGAAGACCCAAAAGCTTTTAAAGTGACTCCAATTATCTTTTAACACCTTGTCTTAAAATGTCCTGGGGGGTTATTGCAAAACAAGACTAATAAATTATTTATTTTAAAAATAATAAGACACTATTATTTTATTACACTTTTCTCAGCTGGCTGGTAAAATATTTTCCTGTTGACATTTCTGAAGGAGGAAAGACAGTTCTTGTTCAAGAATGAGTTTATATGCAATGAGAAGCCGGAATAGCAATAGCAATCTTTGCAAATCCTAATGAAAGCCATAATCCAGTGGGACAAGTCTGCTTTGTAAAGCTAAATCACTATAATTGCTGCTCATTCTTTCAAACCCACAGACCAGCAGCTCCCAAGTACCATCTCCCTGTCTAGATATGCAGGAGTCAAGAAGTTGTCTCTCTCTGTATATACATGTATCACCCATTTGTGATTCCTAACTCAAGCATAAGCATCAGGAATTTAACCACAATGCCTTGAGTGCAGATGGTTAGCATATTAGTTTGCTATTCAGCTGAATCAGTACTCCCTTCAGTTGGCTACTTCATTAGAGCGTGGTTTCCCGTGTGCCATTAAGCTAACTCTGGCTCAAATTTCCTCACAAATAAAAATTCCCTGCAAATATTTTGAGTGAATTTTCTGAATGACCTACTTTGAGGAACTGAATGCATTTTACTCCTGAATTACATTCCAGGTATTCAGTATTTTCTTGCTTTGTGATAATAGTTTTAGCATTTACAGTCATGGTAGAATAGCAAAGGGATGCTCGCTACATTGTGTTACACTTGTCAAATGCTACATCTGTTTTTTGCGGGAGGAACTGCGTATTATAGTAATTTAAGGCCATAACAAAGAAACAAACAAAAGAATATATTTTCCATAATAAGAAACTTCTTTCTCCTATATGACCAAATACAGTCTGCTAAAATCAACAGACAATAAACTAACCAGGTTTTGAAGACTTCTAGAGTAACTCTGGTGCTATAAGAAGTCCAAAAATCAGCTGCTCATTTATCCAAGTTCTCCAAGTTCTAAAATGCCTACTCCATCTTTTTTTTTAATCACATAATAATCAGTTTTACCAGATTAGGCTTTTCAAAACTAAAGCTATGTTATCATGAGGTGCTTGAGTATTTTGACTGGAGTGAAATATTTGTACCAAATCTTTGTTTTCTTGTAAGCAGCAGATAAAGTCCATGCTCTTAAATATGGTGCATGTTTTCGTTAATGTTTACATCATTGTTTGGTGTTTCAGGGCAGTTACCGCATGCTGCTATTGGTAAGGAAAGGCATGCTAGATAACAGATTAAAAGCTGGCCAGTAAGAAGAAAAAGTGAATCCTTATTCTGTTTGCATGAGAATATTTAGGCAAGTTCAGGTCCTGGGAACAAAAAAGTGTCAACACTCCTCCAGGCTGCTCTCCAACTACAGCTAAGAAGCTATGAAAAAATAGACTTCCAGGGCTTGAATGTGAATGAGCTGAACTCTCCTGTTACTAGAAAATCTTTTCAGAATCAGACAGAACAGAGCAGGTTTTCAGTTAGTCATATCCCATTCATTCCCTCTCCCCTTATCCTCCACATGCTGATTCAGCTTGTAACAGCACAGGTTAAGGCTTTTGAAGTGTGATCAAAGACCCCACATTGGCTGCAGAGTGGTGAAAATGAAGGCACCTTGCTTTTTTTGCTCTTCCTACTTGCAAATGTTATTGCTCCATCACAGCTATCACTGACATCTAAACCAGAAGTAAAAACGCAAATTGTTCTGGATCTTGGCTGGTATTTTAGTTGTTGAATTATGACTCATCCAAAGGGTTGGCTAATGCCAAATGATTTTGTTCCCTCTGCTCATTTGCTGATTGCTTCTCAAATCCTACAGCCTCAGTTCCCCTGTCTATACGGTCAGCTATCTAAAAAACCTTGCAAGAAATATATATGTATACCTGCATCACCTCTCCCATGGGAAGAAAGAGTTATCTGGCTCATGTCTTACAGCCACTGCTTATGAACTACTGAAGTGTTTTGACATTTTGAGCCTTCCTGTGTCATTGGAACAATGAGTGAACTGGAAAGCACCTTGTCATTAAATGTTCATTCTAAGTATGATCAAAAGCCCCCTTTCAGTGTGAGGTCCATGTAGTTTTACATGAGGTCCACATAGTTTTACGTGAGGTCCACATATTTCACTTGCTAGGAAGGAAGGGCTGGCAGGGAAGGACTCTGCCTATGCTAAGTCACATTTTGGAAGAAACAGAAATATTTCTGTAGTCTCTGAAGTGACAGCAGTAGCTTAAGGTACACTGCTAAAACAGTGCTGGATGGGCCAATACAGTTTTCAGTTAGCAATCTTAAAATTATCAGCAAGATACATTTTTCCATTGAGTTCAGAATGAGAGCTGGACAACACCTGTCTGTGTTTTGCAAATAGGTATTCTATTTATTTTGACTGCTGAAAATATCTGTACATTCCATTTTAAATCACTGAATCTCTTTGCTTCACAGGTCACTTTCCTCAGCAGCAATCTTTTCTCCAGCCAGGGAGCCAGACAGCCAGGGAGCTCCAAAAAAGATCATGAAAGGTTTCTCTAACTGGACACTGGTGTCATTTTGCTGTCCAGCTCTCTTATTGCTGAGCGATTCTTGCTGGCCACATCTGATGTCAGTACTGACATGTACCAAGCTAACCAAAATACTTGGACTAGTCAGCAGCACCATATCTACAAGTTAGCATTTTTCACTTACCTCAGCAGTTTTCCTGCAGAGGGAAAAACTAATGATTTCTGTATAGCTTCTGGTGCTGGGCAAAGGCTGCATTCTACTGTCAGTTCATTTTAATTCATGTTGCATCTTGTGATTGCATGTGCAGTGCAAAAAACTATTGTTTTTATTATCTGCAGCATTATAAACAATGTTTCAGTAAGACTGCTATCTACAGCAAGTTCTGCATCAAGCCTAGCACTGGGTTTTTCCAAGTCTGTGAACGGTTGGCAAAATTATGGACAAAGGCTGGAGTCTGCTGAGTTCTGTTTTCCTTCACAGACATTATTAAAAGTGTCTGCTGATAAATGATGTACAGAAAATGACATTAAAATGACTCATGATGTCAGCAAGAATTGCTGCCTGAAAATGTCATATTGCTGTCATTACATAGAAAGAACAGGACCCAACGTTGCATGTTGTATACAGTCAATAAAGAGAATTGATCTCTGGTTCCTTCCTGCTCTTTGCAGAATAGGGATGCTTTTGGCTTGGAGAAGTGTGGGGAGGAAAATAAACATATAGTTGCATTCATATTTGTTAATTATTTTTATAGACAACAGCTAAAATTTTTTGTGAGTTAAAATATAGTGCATTGAAATTTTTCGTGGTGAGAGTGATTAGAACAGCATGTAATAGTGTCTGACGAGCAACATGAATGCATTGACTGCCAACTGTTGAATCTTACATATTTGATCTGTTTCCATTTCTTATGTTTTATTAATGCCAACCATCAATTTTGATAATGCCTGACTCTGTGCTTCTCAGTCATCTACTGAGAAATGAAATTTCTGGGACTTGTTCCTAAGGAAGAAGTGATGTGGGATTGAACCTGTCATTCCTGTGGAGCATTAACCAGGCTTTGGTGTTGGGGGAACTCTTAAATCCCTACACACAACACACTTTTTATAAAGATCACAACATACAGTAAAAACATATACTCTGAGCTCTGTAGCTTTATTTTTTCCTACATTGAAATCTGGAGGGAGAAGGTCATTAAGACTAGAGGTGAGACTCTGTGATTCTGCATGGATGTGCACAGTGCCAGGAAGAGAGGGTGCAAGGACCTCCCTTCTTTTGCACAGCAATTACTGGGAAGAAACACCATGACTCAGTGTGATCATGTATTCTAGCTTTGTAGATGCAACACCTCTGACTCTTATTTGTAAATCATGAGGATCAGATCTCTGGTCAGCATGTGGACCCCGGAGGTAAGGAAAAGAATAGGATGCAGCCTTTTTCATCTCCTGCATCCCTGTTGCTGCTAGCAAACCTGAGGAGGTAAAGAGGAAGCAGAGGAGGCCTGGGACTAGCTTCAGCAGGTGACCTGGCTTAGGTTGATCAGGGGTTGGGGTTTGCTGCCTGTACAGCAGGGCACACAGCTCCCACAGCAAGTGTGTGGGCTGGTACATCCACACCCCTCTCCTGTCCAAAGCCCCACCACAGCCTGGAGCCACTTCCAGAGACAGAAACTGTCATCGGATATGGAACCCCATTCAGTCTCTCCTGTTGTCTACATATAGAGTCATTAAAAAGCATGCTTTAGGAAAAGGACAAGAGGCAAGAACCATGGCCTGACCTGATGAACTTTTCGTTTCATTTAGGATGCTTTAGCTAAAGCCAGAGCAGGCCTGGCAGAGAGGGAATGTATATATTATATTATTATTATATATTATTTATAGATATATATTTTTAAAATAATCTTCCATTTCCTTTTATATTTGTTTCAATATATACTTGATTTAAAACTAAGAGATTCTTGTAGTGGGGTAGTTTCTGGGAATGTGTCCATGAAGTCCCAGCAACCTGAATGGGCATCCCAGATTTAATGAAAATAAATGGTATCTGCTCATGTGTAACTGTCTCTTCTGGAGGACCCTATGTAATGGTGTCTTGGTGTTTCTATGATAGAGCAAGCCAGCCCAAATCCCTCCTTTATTTTTCTTAACATGAAAGATAATGAGTTTTCTGATAATGCTTTTTCAGTTTGTCTGTATAAATGAACACTTTGAAGGGGGGCTCTGTTTCTGCAGTATAAAGGTCACAAGATCTGGGCTTTATGGGTGAGAACAGCAGATTGAACCTTCTGCTGTTTGTCTTTGGGATAGCATATCTTACAATGTCAATAAGAATGCATTCAATTCATCAGATGGGTGTTGTGTCCTCTTGCATGAACCAGCCATCTGTAAGGTATGTATCTCCCTCTGTGTTTTAAAAGCAATGTTAGCCTGATGTTTCAGTCCACAGGCACAGTGTAGAATCATTATACAGCACATACTCCTTTGTATTTACTATGTTGCACCACAGAATTGTTTTGTTTTGACGTTGTAATGTACATTTGTGTGAAGCTTTTCTGAAGTAAAAGCACATAACCAATGCTTTAAAAAAATATCGCTGGAGGAAATCATTTTATTAATCCTACACACAATATCCTTCCTGTCAAACAGTGGAATTTAGATGGCAGAATCAATAACATAGTGTCCATATGGGAATTGCTAATACACAAATTAGTTCGTGGTGCTTCTGCACTTGGTGAGAAAGATAGCCTGTGTTCTCTCAGTCTTTTATTGCTGTGTGATCAAACAGAATTATGGACACAAACAATCCAGCAGAATATAATGGAATATTTCATGAATTGCCATGTTTACTAACAGGAGTGGAAGTTGCTTTTTTCAAGACATGGCTGAACAAAGTAGCAAGCAATATTTATGGTAGCAATAGAAGGCAAATTTTCAGTGTTTTCCTTTAAAGCCCATCATGGACATAAACTAAAAGCTAATGCAATCTGGTAACATTAATGCTTAATCTTTATGGTGTAGCATGAGAATCTCGAAATACTAATGGTTCATCATATTTATTCCACATAGCAATTTTATTTTGTGTTACTGTAAACATAAAGGCATGTAAATTAGGTATAATGAAATAATTTAATTTCTAATGGTTACAGAATGATCTAAATATACTGAACAAGACCCCATGAGTGCCTGCTCCAGTAATTGCTCAGTTGCATACTTTTCATAATCAATGCATTACTCAGACTGTCTTTAGTGGAATTTATTACCTCATTTTCAGTTTCATACTACTTAATCACACAGTAGCTGATCCCACAGAAAATTGTGATCTGTACAGCAAAGAATCATGGTGTCAGAGGTCAGAGTTCTTTGTTTTCATTCCTTTGGAATCACTCTTTAATATTCTAAAAAGGGCAAAAAGCATGTAATTTGCATTTAAACTACCGCTTTCATGCAATACATCCCCTTGAATATTTCTTTTGGATAGTGGACATTTATCATAGCATTCCTCTTGACTCTGGAAGCAGTGCAGAAGGTAGCTGAAGAACCTTTGTAACTGTGCTGTATGAGGCTATAAATCCAAAACTGCCACAGGATTACTATGGTAACCATCAAGCCTGTCGGGCTTCCAGCCGTACTGAAAGGTAGGTTCAATTTTCAGCTCATCAGCCCTTCCCCATGATTTACTTGTTCACACCACACATTTGATATAGGAGTGTTAATGCCCTCTTGCATCACAAGGGACTAATACCAACACCCCATTTTATAAGGCAATACACTGTAGCGACCTCAGGAAATAATTTAAAATCATAGAATTGTATTCCTGTCAGGAAATGCATAAAGTGGCATAAAATACCAGATTTCAAATCCTGTTTTAAGCTGCTGCAACTTTGTATGGAAGAAGAGACTCTCCTCACACAGCAGCATACAGTGTGAGTTTAGAATGAAAATTAAAATCCTGTGTTTAGTAAATGTTTACAGAGGGGAATATGTGCAGGTCATTCTCATGTGTGTATCCCTGCGCTTGCATCCTCCTCCAGTTCTTTACTGCAGAGACAGAGTACGTTTTGGCATGCAGCAGGATGATTTGTCTTTTTTGTCCTGTAGTATTCTCCATGGAAATTATTTGTGGTTTTGAATTAAGTATGGCAAATGCTGTTACACCTCAAAGAGATTAAATGTTATGTTTTCCTTTTCCACTCCCACTTCCTTTCTCCCCCGGGCAGACTGAAGCTGCATCAGGTAGGCCAAATAATCTAGGGATTGCTGATTTGACATCTTAATATTTTTATTTTTGAAGCTGTCCCCCAGCTTTCTGAGGTCAGTCCAAATATGAATGCTGTGTAAGTGAGCTTAAAACACTTTTGTTGCTGAAGAAAGTAAAGAAACCCATATCAATTTTTAACGTTCAAGTAGGATCAGTGAAATTTCTGAAGTTTGGTTTACTAGAGGATTTGTGGGTGTGGATGTGGATGTCTGTGTCACTTGGAGAGTGGTTGGATCCTCTGGCATCTTGTTAAGTGTGAAATCTGATAGTCTGAATAGTAGATAAAGGCAATTTAATGTCTGCTACAATACCTGTTATGAGTAGATACTTCTTTGTGTGTGGAAAGCCAAACTCAGCATTTGGCTTTTCTCTCAGTAGGGGTACTGATCAAATTTAACATCTCTGCTCTGATACCTGCCTTCAAAAACACCATAGGAACTTAATAGCTTTTTGACTTCCACTTTCTGTCAAATTTGATGAAAGTGACTGGTTGTTGCTAAAAGTGGCAGATCCAGGAGGGAGGGTGTCTCCTCTCACATATGGCAATCTATAATCATCTTTCTCTGGAAAAAATTAATAGGACAAAAACCTGCATGCTGCAACCAATATATTGTTAGTCCAGCACCCTCTAAAGTGGAGCTTCTTGACCAGAAAAAGTGTGACTCAGTTTGAAATAACTTTTCTCAACCCAAACATTCTGATGCCTGATAGTGTCACTCATCCCATCTTCCACTGCAAGGATTTAAAGATTTGCAGCCTGAATCATCTTTAGGTGTCCATTCCTTCCTTTCCCTAAAGTAGTCTCTAGGATCCCCCTCAAAACACTATATTCATATTAAAACAAACAAACAGAAAAATTAAACCAAACCAAAAAAGCACCCCAACACAACTCAGAAAAAACCCCAAACCAACCAACCAAACCTCAAAAAAACCCAACCCAAAAAGCAACCAAATCAGTGCTGGTGGTACTGGGGATTTGCTACAGCATATCTGGCTAAAGGTGTTAACCTTCTGCAGTTGTGAAGTATTTGACTTGCTGGGAAAAATCTTAGTTTGGTGCTCCTGGGGTCATAACTGCTATTTATTTGTTGCTAATAATCAGTTTTGTCAGTGTGAGCACCACATGAAGATAACATGGAAAATCACCAAACTGGAAATGTGCTGTCCCTTATTCCTTCTTGCAGTTTGTATTTGGATTGTCTTCCATGTGGTAAGGGCAGAGGCAGGAGTAGGGCCCATGTCAGATAGGCAATGGTTTGGCACATGTGCTCTTGTCCTCTTCTCACTGAGAGCTGGAGTAAGGGGCACTGTGCTATAGAAGTGATTCTCCAGACCCTTCCCCATTTAGTTGCTAGTATTGGGGGGCAGGGAGGGGTAACCTTAGCTGGCTGCCAGATGCCCCCCAGTCACTCTCTTACTGCTCTTCCTCAACAGGGTGGGGGAAGAAGATAAGATGAAAAGCTCATAGGTTGAGATAAGGACAGGATCCCTCACAAGTTACCATCATGGTCGACCCAGACTTAACCTGGGGAAGATTAATGTAATTTATTCCCAGTTACAAATAGAGTAGGAGAGTGAGAAACAAAGACAGGACTAAACCCACTTTCTTCCACCTCCTTCTTCTCAGGCTCAAATTTGCTCCTAACTGTTCCATCTGTTTCACCCCCTGAGTAGTGCAGAGGGACAGGGGGTGGGGTTTGCGGTCAGTGCATAATGTTTTGTCTCTGCCTCTCCCTTCTCCTCACACTCCCCTGCTCCAGCATGGGGTCCCTGATCCAGCGTGGGATATAGTCTTTCAGCAGCTGTTCCAGTGTGGCTCCTTCCTATGGTCTGCAGTTCTTCAAGAGCTGCTCCAGCATAGGTGTTACCACTCAAAGCTTATAGTGACCAGCATAGAAATGAAGAGTCCGGCATGTGTTTACTACAGGGTAATGACTAAAATATAAGTGAAGTGGTGGGCAAAAGATGATGTTAACTTCCAACTATATGCTAGCACTACAGTAGTATTTTGTCTGATGAAATTATGAAGAAATACGCTTCTTCAAGAAGGCTGGCCTTCAGAAATATAATGTCTTCCTTACTCTAATTAGTGGGACCACTCCATCCCATGTGATGACTTAGTCTCATGTTCTGAGGATCAGTAGCACATTGTCATGCGGGACTATGGGCTTTATGGGGAAAGGCCAGAAGAAGAGGAATATTGCACTTTATAAGGGATAGCAAGAAGGAAAATATGAGAAAGGAAGAATCTGGTTTTGTTTAAACATTTGATGGTGATAGATATTGGTTAGTGTTGCTTTCCAGACCACAGTTGTTTGAAGGCAGTAAAGTTCACTTTTTCTGGCAGGTCATAGCTAGAGCTTTGTGTGAAACCTTGGTTCTTGGCTATGCTGTTAACTAGAAACTTAGCAAGTATCCATATTTTCACAGTCCTGAAGCTCTGTCTGGACTGAGATATAAGTAGATCTATGTATCTTTCTGGACAAACACAGATGGATTCCATTGTTGTTGCAAAGCTGCTTATAATTTTCTTTGGGCAGTTTATGCATATCTCAGATTAGAAGTATGCCTTATAAACTTGGTATCATTTTATAATTAGAGCTATGTTCAAATAATCTTTTCTAGAAAAAAGGCTAGAAAAAATGCTGGCTTCCTTGCACAAACATGGTAGATAATTTAGTAAAAGTCTTCTATTTTCTAGAATTACACATCTTCAAAATTCATCTGTTGCCACAAAATTAGGTTCTGGAATATGAGCTTTCATGTAGAGAGAAATTTGTCTCTTGGCTGTTATTGCTGCAAAGACAGTCTTAAAAAATTTGAAGGAAAGTGTGTGTTCTTTCATGATCTTGGCAACATGAAAAATAAGAATCTCATCTGAGAGGTTCTTGGCCCTGAAACTTAGTGCTCTGATAATTTTGAGGCTTGCTTAGCTACTTTAGTGCTGTTCTTTTTAGTGGGGGTGGCTTCTTTGCTAGCCTGTACTGTCATCATTAATAGCTGTATTGATTCCATCATTCATTTTTATATTTAATTCATTACAAAAGCACAACCACTGAAGAGGTTGCATAAGCCAGAAGTTGGAAGAAGGAAGCTATAAAATGCAAGGGACCCTTCCTTCCTCTTTTGCAGGAGTCATCCTTGTCTTGATATTTCTGGCATTTTTACACACTGTTGTTTGGATAGCTTTTAAATTTTGTTCTTTCCCTCTACCTCTACATGTTGCTGCTAGGAAGATTTTTTTTTGTTTCAGCTATATTATTGTCTCTATTCCATCAGATTCCAGCAATATTGCAGTAATAGGAAGCCAGTTACTCAGTAGGAGTTTTCACTATCCTGGTGGTCTTCACTGTGAAGAGTATCCATCAATGTGTATGATAAAATGGGTAAACACTGACAAAGGGTAGAGAACATAATTATTACCCATGTTTTTGCAGTTAGAGCTCTGTGATGCTTTCACCATTGCTATTTATACATGTGCCACTGAGGAATCAATAATATCTCAGTGCTTCAGTTTTAAAATAAAATTTGGCTTTAAAAATGCCCTAATAAAATCCAAATGCACTGAAACGCTGAAAGAAAGTTTCTTTTGTTTAAACATATGATTCTATAAGTATATTTTGATTTAAAAGAAAACTGTCTCCTGATGATGGACCTGAGAAAAGTCATGCTTTTGCAGAAAGAAAGTCATCCATTTGCAAAGCAAAGCCATGATAGTTCTGCTTCCAAAGTGTTGAGCCTAGAAAGGGCTGGAAAATGGAGGTAAGTAGACATCTGAGTCTTAACCCATGTGAGATATTAAGATATAGGCTGAAGATTTAGAGAAGGAAGTCTAGGGGGGAGGAATGGAACAGGTCCTTCAGGGGACATGCAAACACAAGCTAGTTTTTTTCTGATTGTGTATGGGGCTCAGTGCTGTGTGGTCAAAGATACATCTAGCAGGCAATGTATATGATGCTCAGACATATCACAAAGTGAGAAGGTGATGTGAGCATGCATGCTGGTGTTGATTCTGTGAGGAAGGACTGACAAGCCTGAAGGAACCTGGCTTTGGGGACATGCTTAGAAGTATAATCCATGGCTGAAGCAGAGGGGATGTCTGCATAATGGAAAAGTGTGGAGAAATGCAAAAGGTATCTGGCAAGGGGTAAGCCCCAGCATGATCTGCTGTCACCTGTAGGAGATTTCAAAAAAATCCACTAGCTACTTCTTTCAGGAATACAAAATCAATCCCCCTCTACTGCAAGGGGAAAAGTACCACATTGTGTATGCTAATTTGAAGTTTTCTTTATAATTTAGTTAATTTGCAAATTGTGTCATTGACTTTCCATGTCGTGGAAACTCAAACTCCCAAGTGAAATCTATTGTTTTATGAAAAGGTGGACAGCAGCATAAATCAAGTACAAGCAGGTCGTTGTTCCATGGCTCTTTCCCTTTGGAGAACATACAATAATGAGATTTAGAAAAGGTGGAGGCAGGGCTTGCAGTAGAGAAATGTATGATAGTGACAGACAGCCAAAGCAAGAGGAATAAAGTGACCCATGTTTTAAATTAACCACGTCCAAGATCAGACCTTGAAAAATAGGAGATAGTGTCTATGTCAACTATGCATAATTTTTGCCAGCCTGTATCAAAATGAGACATTATCACAGTGTGTATTGGAATAGGTTGCCAGAGGCAAATGCTTGTGTGAAAGCTCTCCCAAGTGAATAAATAAAAAAACCTCCTTGCATGCTGTCAGCTGTAACATTTCATCTGTTGGCAACCATTTTCCACTGGGGAGACATGCTTGGCAAGTGGCAGAAACAGAGCCTTTATACCCAAGAAGAGGTAGAGAAATGGAGCACATTAGACTATGTATTTTTGTTTGTTTCTAACATTCTTCTAAGCCTTTTTCTTTCGGGGATCTTTATCACTCATTTACATAAATTGCACTAACTTAATGCATTGCTAGTTGTCAGAGGTATACAGAATTGAAAAATCTAAATTTGTTTCTGAATTTTTCTGTAATATTTTGATGACTAGTAATAGGTTTGGATTTTTTTTTCCATATTGATATATTTCAGTTCTATGAGTAACAGGGTTTGATTTGTACCTGAATCAAAGATGGATTTTGCCGTTAAGGAAAATCTAAAATACCTTAATGGGCTATTGGCTGGTTAGAATATGTGACACTAGACACACTACAAGAAAAAAAAATCTTGAACAGTAATTTATCTGCTTTTATATCCAAGTACATTCATCCAGGCTGAACTCTGTTCACTCATAAAAATATCTCTGCTGCTTGATAACTGGAATTTATTTTCTCTCGTATAGCTTATTTTTTTAATGAGAGATAACTAACCTTGTAACTGATTCAAACCAGTTTTGGTGTCTGTTAATAAAAGTTCCTTAAAAATGTACATCTCAGATGCTCACAATATGAAAATTACGGTGATAATTTCACAGGTAACATGAGCTGTGAAAGTTTCTCTCTTGCCTTGGTTTGTTTGTGACCTTGTTCATTTTTGCCAGTTTGGCATTTGTGTATGTTAAGGCCTTGTTTGTTCTAGTATATGTTTGTCTTTTTCTGTTTTTACTCTTATTTTATTGTGAAGGTCTGATGACTAGAGTTGTCAAGCTATTTTAACTATTTAGCATTTTTATTTGAGTTTCCCTTGAGGTTTGTTATTTGCAGCCAATCTACAGAGGAATACTTTTGGAAGGATTTGCAGATGTCTTCTCTCCACTTATACATGTGCAGCTGGTGAAAATATCTGGTCTTTGAAGACACAGCAGGTTCCTCAGTTAGACTGAGCTAAATTTGCTAACCTTGTTGATTCATGTGCAGTGTTGTATGGTAGCATTCTCCTACAGCGAAATTAATTTCATTGACATAGTCTGCTGAATTTTCTGTGTTGAAATGTATATTTGCTCTGCATTTAGATTCAAATTTCAGGATCTCCATGTTGATCTGAAGTCTGCTTTCTAACAGCTGTTAGACTGCAGACCTCTCAAGTCGTGGCTGCAGTAAGAAAATGGCAGTTTGAGAAAAAGCTCATTTATTAAACAGTTGCAAATACTTACTGCCCCCCTATCTCTTGTCAATATCTCAGTGTGCGGCTTGGCTTTGCACATAAAGTGGTTTGAGTAGAGGCTGTGTTCAGGAGGGGCAGTCCAACACTTCCTCTGTTTCATCTGCTTCCCTGGCTTGTGTTAGACTGGGTTGAGCAATCTGTCAGTGCAGAGTGAATCAGTTCAGCCAACTGATCAGATAGATACCTTGTTTTTGCAGATTAATCTTCTGTCAGGCGGGTCATTGTGCCAGCTGGTGCTGCAGTTGCATGGTTGCTACTTTTGATGCTAGAGAGGAGCCTGGTGGAAGGTGAGGGTGCTTCTTTCAGTTGCAGCTCATTGTTTCACCAGGTTGCATATAACTTTGTACGGAATTTCAAGACTGATGCCTCGATTTTGAGGCCTAGTGAATGGCTTTTATGCAGTCATTTGTTATGCAATTCAAACTGGACTGGTGTTCAGTCTCCAGAAACACAGAACTGTAACTGCCAACAAGGTCTGAAATCGCAGAAGTCTTTAGGAAGGAGGGTTTGTCTTTACATAGTATGTGTCATTACAAGCTAAAATCAATAAAGTGAGTATTGTTTCAATGTTTTCTTCTCTTGTCATTGCTACCTGTGTTTCTCAAGGTACTAATGTAAAGTTTGCCAGTCTGCAGTGTCCTGGATTCTCTGTGCATTTTTCTAAAGCTCAGCCTCAGAAAAGCTTGTCTTTAGCCCATGGACATCTCCTGTGTTTTGTTTTCGTTTGGTTATTGGCATACCCCTCCATATAAGGAAGTGAAGGAGCATAAACATAAGCAGGTGGCATGTTGCATTACAGGAGAGAAGAGGGAAGGGCTCTTTTCAATACCAACCTGCATAAGCTCTTGTGCAGCCCTCTCCAGAGCAGCAATTACAAGGGAAAATCACAGACAGGCACTTTATAGAAGACAGAGATAAAACAGCTGCTCTCTCAAGGCAGCTTCTCATCCCAGACGGGCACTTTTCTTCTGATCCCTGGGGAGTCCTGAGACCACTATTTAGGGTAATCTGTAACTCTGTACAGACTCCAAGCACTTCCCTGCAGGACAGATGATGCCTCAAAGTCTTGGAGTGCATTATTCCAGTCTTTGGTCCCATTCTAACACCCCCTTGTTAGTTTTTTGGTGGATAGGGATCTTCTGTCATGAGAGGGAAGGACCTTGCTTAGTCTTATGACATTTAACTCTGGAAATTAATTACTTCCTTTCTTTCTATGATAGAATCACAGATTCATAGAATTGACAGAGTTGAGAGGGACCTTGAAAATCATCTAGTTCCAACCCCCCTGCCTGGCAGGGACACCTTATTTAGGGGGTTGGAACTAGATGATCTTTAAGGTCCCTTCCAACTCTTACAACTGTATGATTCTATTTCATAGCAATTTTGTTTTTCTTTCATTAATGCTTTTATCACTTATTGTAACAATTCTTGCCATCCACTTTTCTTGTTTGTGTAGGTATTCATTCCTTTAATTAGATTCTAAGATGCTTCACTTTGCTCCCAAAGTCCTTCTCATGGCATATGGATTACCACCTTTATCATGCCAATTATAAGATCTCCTTGTTAAACTTTCAAGATAGTACTCTTGTGTTTCTTCCAGCCTTTTTTGATGATGGTGCTGAAAAGCTATTATGGGCTGGTGATGTTTGTTTTCTCTCAGATCCCCCCTTAAAATCTCCTTCTCTGTTGTAATGGTGTAAAACCAGTGAATGGCTTGGCTAGCTGTCAGTCTGATAAGGACTATGCCTTTCCACTGTTATTTTTCTCTTTCTTTCTCCTCCTTCTCTCTCATCTCCTCCCACATGTAAGCTCTTTTAGACAGGGACAATGATGTTGATTTCTTTTGAAGATGATCAAGCCAATGAGGGCTCAGTCCTTGACAAGGACCTCTTAGTTCCTTAGGTGTGTATTTCTAACTGTTGTCCGTAGTCCATGGAATTTTTAAATCCAGTACCTGTTTCTCAGCCTTAAGACTTTTTTTCCTCACATTACTTTTTTTTCCTCCTAATCTAACAATTACCCATTCTCTTATTTATATAATTTTGGAAAGCAGTCACAAGTTCAGAAAAGTCTAATTATTTCACCCAAACTGTGATGTGTGGGTTTGTTAAAAAAATTGTCAAGTTTCTTCTTTGTTCTTGGTTTCTTGTAATTTTAATTAGCAATGGTAACTTAATTATAGTAATTGTGATTAGAAGCTCTCTCATATGCACCATGCCATTTACTGCATGTATTATTCCATTTGCTGTGATAAAAACAAATGCTTAATTCCTGGGTGTGAAAAACATGCTGTAGACCTTAGAAGCAGAACTATGATTTTGAAGCTGTCTGACTGTGCTTGAATAACCCAGTTGAGTGAATTAGCTCTCTCATTCTTAGGACAGCAGGTTTATATCTCAAAAAACTTGTATTGTTTTTATCACCTTCTTCTTCTGCTCAGTAGAAGTATAGCAATATTCCTCCCCTTCTCTTAGCATTAATTGGCTGAAATTCTATACTAATATATTTCTAAGGTCTCTCCTTTTACATGTTCATTGCTATTTAGTGAAGCCTGTATCAAACAGCTCAAGGAAATGCTTTCTTAACGGATGTGGATTTTTAATGCAGTTGGCTAAAAATGTGGAAAAAAAAGCTTATGGCTAAAACAGAGATCACCTAGAGATCAGCAGTTTTATTCTTTGTAAAACCAAGGAGCAGGTCTATTTGAAAGCTCTTCACTATAATCAGAAGCAATTCTGAATCAACATGTATGTAATGGAAAGCAGAAATTAGTTCTTCAATTATAAATAATTTTGTTTCTTAAAAAAAGAAGTCCTGTGTTTCCCTGAGGTCATGATATTTGCTTTAACTATATATGCAATGAAAATTTTTATTCAGCGAGTGCTGCTTCTGACTCTGGAAAATACCAAAATCCTCTATTTCACCTGAAGCTCTTACATAGGAGAAATCTCAGTAATAAAGCTTAGCTGCTTGATACCTCAGTATAAAAATGTAATTCTACATTTGTGCAAAGTGTACTGCTTCATTTGGAACTAATTCTGGACAATATCAGGTGATGCCAAAATGCTGATCAAGTGACAAAGACAGTGGATAATCACAAGATGACCTATGGGATACCTTAGGTGATTTTCTAGGGCAGTGTTGCTTTGTTTTATGAAGATGGTATTTGCTAAAGATTTCGATGTGCCTATGTATTTCCTCCTTTTTATCCTTTCAAGCCTTTAGGACAGTATATAATCCTTTGGGTTGTCTTTTGTTTTGGTTTTTGCTCACTTCTTGTCACATCTCAGTTGAATCAGGATGGTAAAATAAACTTTGGATGCAAGCGATGCTGATCCCATTCTTTATGCAGGATGGTTTGCTTACTTTGTACAATGTAAATGAAGCATCTTCTGCTTGACCTTCAAAATCCTTTCTGACATCTTGTGCACTATTCCCTGATGTTATATACTCTGTATATTTAATAGTTTCTGTTTCACTGCCCAGTATTATTTCCTTCTCTTTACTGATCTCCTTGCTCCATTTTTTTCTTTCTCCTTTCTTGTTGTTTTCCTCTGGGTAATAGCAGATGCTTTAGTTAGGTCATTAACTGATGCACACCAAATCAAAGGCCTGAAGAGGAGTCTGTAATCTGAAAGTTCATTCAATTGCAGTGTAGAAATTACTTTTGGAAAATTCCTGGATCAAAACATTGAGGTAGTTGACTCATGCAATTTTTTCTTTATACACAGGCAGCTACTTGCTAAAGAATTCCAGATACTGACACAAATCACCCAAATACTTGAGTAATGGTGGGAAGATCACTGCAGTGTGGTTTACGGTAGGGACAGTGCTGGATGGAATATACAGCATTTTCTTTGTAAACTTTATGCCAGTGGGAGATATGTCTAAGAGCCACTTAAGCTTCTAACCAAGGCATTGACTCTTTAACTGAGGCTACTTCTCCCTTTCCTGCCCCAGACATTATCACTACAGTTTTGGGGCTGAAAATGATGGTCACAAGTGGATACCAACTTTTCAAAAGCTTGTGTGCATGTGGGTGATTTACTCCATTGAGCCCTCCAAAAAGCATGCACATTGAAGTACAGAGAAAGTTTACAGGACAGTTCTCCAAGTGCAAAACCAGCCCCATGGCATTTTTCATCATGATTCAGTGTAGCTCTAATTGTGGTTTAGAGGCTTCAGTCATGGACAAGACAACTGTAATGAAGCCATACATCATTTTTCTATCATCACCCCGACAAAGCAGAGCTCCTCCCGGTATTACTTTCATTTTTAATTCAGCTTATCCATGTTTTTAGGCTATAGAATTAATCCCTGAGTAATAATACCAATAGAAAAAAGACTGTGTTTAATACACTTTCTGGTTGAAACATCAGACTCTGGCATTTAGTTTCCAGAAACAAAAGAAACAACAGTGTTAAAATCATTTGTGACAAAGCAGGAAATGGCTTGGGCATGCTTTCTTACTCTTGTCCTCAAACATGATTATGTTCTTCTGCTGATTGGATATTGGCTTATTGGCATCAGGATTAGACTTCTCAATGAATAAATTACAAGGGGAAAAGTAGATTGCTGCCCAAGAATAATCAGAGTTACTGGATACTGCTTTCAGTAGGATACTCAAGATATACTAGCAGTGGTTTCTGATTCCTGTAGGACATTGTTGTAAGACAAGAGTACTACTGTCCTTCTGGCTTTTCATGAGGTCCACTGTTAACTGTTGTGGTTTTGTTAGTGAAAGGCAATTGGAAAATGTATATCCCCATATGAAGCACTCACTAAAATTATTGGTATAAAGGTAAGTAATTTAGGGAAGAGATAGCGGGATTTGGAGAAGAAGGTGAAAGAAGATGGCATAGAATGTGGACATAGATTGAAAATTTCTGCTCAGGTGTGCTCCTGAGGTACTGGCATCCCAAAGTTAGTATATGCATAAGCTTAACCTGTGCGTATGAATATTGACAGTGAAGGCTTACTCTTATCACCGTCCCTGGGAGCAGTTGGGCTCAGCCACATGACTAGGTGTAGGGACTAGAGATATACCCAGTGGCTGAAGCCTGTCATGATACCTCTTCATCACTCTTTTCTCAGTTTTAGGAATAACTATTTTGTCCTTTGGAGAAAACTGTGGGAAGGATGCTGGAGGACTGGATGCTTTCAGATGGCTTTGCCCTACAGCTTCACTCAAGACAGGGCAGCTTGAGCAGCTGATTGGAGTCTCACCTTTAAGAGATACCCCATGCTGGGCAGGCAAACTCAGACATGCAGCACCACAGACTCTTGCTCAGAAGACTGTGTGTGGGCAGTAGGGTGTCTTGGCTTAAACCCAGGTAAAAGCCCACATTAATTTTCCAGTAAGAACTGTCAGAATGGACATTTGGCAAGGGGAAGCAGCCCCATTGAGGGCAGTGGCAAGAAAGTAATTACACACATGGTCTGTATTTTGCAGTAACCGAACGGCAGCAGGCACCATGCGAAGTTCACAGCTGCTGCCTCTAAATCTTGCTTGGGTTTCCCTGTGGTCCAACTCTGGGGTTCTTCTTCCTACAAGTAAAGCTGACCCCTCCAGGGGTGCAGGGGGCTCCATTTGTGCAGGCACATGGACGGAGAAGGAAACTGCCTCTGGTACTAGGTAGCAGCATCATGCTACAGCCTGGATCACAACTAACATTTTCCAAGAGGGAGTTGGACCCATGACCCCACCTACCCATCACTTGCCTTGAGAGAGAGAGCAGTCTATTCCCACTGATTTCAATCATGAAGGAAAGAGACCTTTTAATAGTCTTTTGTGCCCTGGAGCCCTTGTGGAAAGGCTGTGGATGCACCACGCCTGGCTATGTTCAAGGCCAGGTTGGATGTGGCCCTGGGCAGCATGGTCTAGTGGGTGGCACCCCTGTCCATGATGTGGGCTTGGAGCTAGATGATCTTTAAGGTCCCTTCCAAACCAGGCCATTCTGTGAGTCTCTGAACAGCCAGAAATATCATCTGGCCCTAACACATCCCCAAACAAATTGAATCTATTTATTATTGCCAAAATGTGTACTTTCTGTTTTGTTTACATTTGGAGAATTGTGGTCTTAGACAAATTGTGATCGCTTCCAAGAAAAATACTCTGTTCCTTTTTATTGCTTTCAAACTTCAAAGATAGACTGAAGGGCTGAAAGTGTCAATATGTTATTAATTCTACACTGGCAAGTTTCTGGCACCAGTTGCTCAGATGAAGAACTGTGATAAAGTGAAGCAGTTTAAAATTATAGCAAGTTCAAGGTAGACATAGTACCTCATTCACAGTATCTTCAGGCGAAATACTGAGATGAAATTGGTGAGCTTTGATTGATTGATTGTTAATCACACCAATGGGCTGAATTGACGAAATCACTTGCCCCTGCAAGATAGTGTGCAGCCATTCATTTCTATCCTGCCATTCATGCAATTTGTGCAAGAAATAGCTTTTAAAAAATGAATTAAAATTGATGCAAGTAGTAGGTAGTGCAGATGTAGCTCATGTGAATTCCAGCAATACCCATTTCTCAGGGGCAGGAGGGAAAAGCACTTTCATTTTTTGCCCCCAATCATATTTGATGAAGATGAACTGGATTAGGGTATGAGTACAAACAGAAAAGTAGCTCTGAAGGAGGAAGGGTATCACCTTGCCTTCCTTATCAACCCCCCAGAGTGCTCGAGTGTATTTGCTCATGTCCATGGAAGAAAGATACTCTTGCCCTTGCTCCACAGTGTCAGTACAGCAGTGAAGTAGCAGGCTTCAAAGAGTGGCTCTGTGTGCCCTTCCTCATTTGTTATACATAAGTCTTTTTACATATATAGGCATTTCAGCACCTCTTTTTATGCAGACTTAGTGCGAAAAGTCCATGTTGCAAGCCTCACTAAAGCAATATATTTTTTCTGATTTTTCCCTGTAGTTACCCTCCAACTTTCACTTGCACTATAATGAGCTTCCAGTTCATTACAGCAGACTCTGAGTGTTCTTTCATGAGCAGCTGAGCCACTCTTGTGCTTTGTTGCTGCCTGTAGTGAGAGCCTTGCTCCTGCTCTGACCTGTCCCCTTCCCAAGGCTTCACAATATATGTCTTTCTTGGACTGGCTTTGCTGCTTTTTAACACTCCTATGAGCCTATTTAATCCACAGTAATGGCAGAAGACTCCAGAGTTTCCTGTATGGATTAGCATTGTGCCATTTTAATGTTCACATACGGTGCTTGCTCTCATTGAGCAGGAAGTGCTGAGGGAGGGGGTGCCCGGAGGAGTCAGGGAGACTTTACCTGGTGGGCCACTGTATCTGCTTACCCACCTTACCAGCTCAGTCCATTTGAGGTGTGAGCTGGGTAATAGTGTCCAAGCAGGATGTAGAGATGGGAGCAAAGTGAGACTGGCAATTGTTCTGGCAGTGCCTTGCACAGTGGTGGGTTGGATCCTTTCCTGAAACTCTTGCCATCTTCTTCTCCATACAGTGGCAAACATGAGTATGTTTGTGTATGTATTTGAGGAAGAGCACTGGGCTGCTCTTATCTCTACATTTGAGGAGGGAAAGAGTCATAATGCTGAGGAGGGTGGGGGTGAAGTCTGCAGGTGGGACCTGGGAAGGTGCAGTGCTGTGGGCAGAAGGCACTCCTCTCTCCTCTGAAGCATTGCTGAGTCCTGTACTAGAGACTGTCCTGAGAATAGTTGAATTTGTGTTGAGAGTCCATGTTGAATCTGCAATACTAGCAGAACAAAAAGTGTACTTTGTTTTGCAAATGGCTGCATTTTGTATGTAAATTACTGAAAAAGATAAATGTGGAACTCCACAAAGTTGCTTTTAGCTAACGTCAGAATGTAATTCAATTCTAATGAATGCAGACTCAACCTTTAAAAGAGCTTTCACTTAATTGGAAAAATGTTTATTTGCTGTGTTCATCTTTTTTTCTTAATGAATATTTGAGATGCATTTGAAATATATTGCATAACACCAATAAAGATTTTACTAGCAATATGTCTGGGTTTGTGTGTGTTTGAGTAAGTTTACTTTCCTGTTTTTATACCAGATTGTAATGCAGGAACCCTGTTACACATCTTGCAGCTTGCAAAGTAAGCAACAATTAAATGACTCACTGGGACTAATTAAAAATTATTCTTGGTGTTCACTCCTTACTTTCACATAGAGCAACTTGGAAGCTGTGCATCAAAATCTTACTTCTTGTGAAAATTACCTGCTCACAGTAGATACTTTTAGGTGAGAAACTTTTCTTCCTGTTTACAAGACTGTTAGGCCACTGTGTATATCTTCATTAAGGGAGATAGTCCTCTCCGACTCTGCTAGAGCAGAAACTCAGCCAGGTTTTCCAGAAGGTGAGAACAACACCTGGGACATCAGCTGTATAAGGGGGCTGGACACAGAGGAAACTTGCTTTTTATGAACAGATGAAGATGTGAGGAGAACACAATGGTTTGCAACAAGTTGAGAGGGCAGAGGTGCAAAAGGCAGGAGATTGTAGCAAAGACTTGGTATTCGCTTATCATGTAGTGAAATGCTAGGTCTTCGGTAATGTCAGAGGGTTTTTGTTTTGAAACAGTCAGAGACGAGAATATGCATTACTTAGGTTTTTGTATGGCTGTGGTCCTAATTTAAATGGCAGAAGAAGAATATAAGGAAATTAAACATATTCTTGTTCTCTCTTCACCATCCTCCTTTGCCTTTGTTTTGTTTTGTGTGGTGGTGGGTTTTTTCCTGGTAGTATTTTTCAATAAATTCTTCAGTACCAAAACCAAATGCTTTTCTTCTCAGACTTTAAGAACGCCTTTAGAATTAAACCACAAGGTGTTAGGGCTGTGTGATATGTCAGGTTCATGTTGAAATAAAGCTTTATCTTTGCACATAAATGAGAGGATATCAGTCTCCAGATCAAAAGACCTTGTTATCCATTCATTTTTCTCGATTTGAGTTTTATGAGGTTTATAATTTTTTTGTAGTAAGAATGACATTATGAAACAATAATGAAAATTAAAATACTGACTACAAATGAAGCTTTTAAAAATTTTCTACCTATTCTTCAAGTTTCTCATTTTTGAATGTTCAGCTTAGAGGCGTGTGAAGGTTGAAAAGGCAATGCAAGTTAAGGCCATACAAACCTTTTTTGAATATGTCCTCTGCACACTACATTTGATTAAGTATCGTGAATGAGTACGTCTCAAATGCAGTGACTTCCAACTGGATGGACATTGCAGCTGGGAAAACTAAAATGTTCTTAATTGCTCCTGCTGAAATAGTACTGAGTAGTACGTGCAAAGGTGGGATCTGACAGAGGCCTTGTAGTTTTATGATATACAGAGAGGTTTTCATCTTACCTAGGTTTTGTTCTCTTTAAAGGGCAACACCTGGCTCTTGAAACTGAAAGTGTTAGAAAAATTAGAGCACAGAATTGTGCGAGTACCAGAAACTGCTAATTTATCTGGGAAAGGATCATGATTAGGAGCCACCACACAAATGCACAAGACATGATCAAGTAGGAAGATGTGAACTCAAGAAGACATTTTAATCTCTTGAAAGCATGTTATGAATGAGTTGCCTTGTGAACTAATCAAGTGAGGGTTTATATCCTTTGTATCATGTTTAATTATGAAATAAATAGGTGTTTCCTGTTGCTGATAAACTGTTGAAACAACATACCCAAATGCATGGATAGGTTAAATTATCTATTTCTTGTAGAAGTCTGTAGCATTTGGGCAATTTTTGAAGGTCTGAAAATTATAATCTGATCTTAGCAATTTCTTCTTTTTCTTTTTATATGGCCCCAAAATGGCATAAACTTGAGATGTAGTCCACACACATTTGATAACATCATTGCCTCATCCACCTCCCCAAAAAAAGAGAATTGTATCATTTACCTGTTATTTTTGTCCCTACCAGCTCACTTTTGCTAGCACCAGGGGCAGTATTATGAACGAGCTCAAGGAGCTGGTCCAACTGGGGGAAAAGTGTCACATTTCTCTATTCTGATTCATCACATGCCTGCATAAATGGCTGAAAATGGGAAGAGCGTGTAGGGATTGAAATTGACAGCCAAGACAAATGAAGATAGGAGAGGATTGCTGGTTTTGGCAGCTGTGATGATGAAGGTGTTTGCTGAGGACTGTAGCTTCGTGCTATGCTTAACCCAGTGAAACTGCAGGCTACCAGCAGAGGATAGTCGTGCTCTTTCTTCATCCCTAGTGATCATGGGCCAAGTCTGTGGAAAGCCAACCAACCAAAACAGATGTTCTGCATTACATCTGCTCACTAAACAGACTAATTTTGTAGCATCCTCCTTGCCATACCAAATGCAGGTGGGAGGAGGGACTTAACTATCAAGGTGAGGGGTGTGGAAAGGAAAAGTGATAGCCTCCTGTTGACAACCTGCATGTGTACTGAACTAGACAAACAGCAAATGTCTGTCCTCACTCTTTGCTTAATACTAGCTGTTCCAGCTGAGAATTTCACTTGTCTGCAGGATTGAGGTTCCATAGGATTTATATTGGCATTTGTGTCTCTGACTTTCTGGACTTCTTAAAAATTTTCCATCTTAGAACTATACAATATTTTCTGTAAATCTGTAGAATGCTTATTTTGGCTCTTCCAAGGCTTTAAATGTCAATAGTACTGTTATAAATTGAAGCCCTCAACATGGGCCTTCATAAGCTAGCGTAAACTACAGAATGCACATTAAAGATTATCCCTCCTCTTGGAATCTTACAGTTTAAGTAACTACTGAAAAGGAAGCATTATTCTCTCTATGAAAGGTGATTTGAAGCTCAGTGAAATGAAACAGGTAATCTTCCTTTTGCAAAGATGAGTCAAATGTCTGATTTTTATTGAAAACTTCCTCTTCCTTGTGGACTTTCTCAAAGTCATATGAAGAAAAACAAAGAGAGGAAATCAGATTTTCTGGGTCTCAGCCCTGCATCTTAACCGTTTTGGTAATCTTTCTTTTCTATATAGTTTAAAAATAATTAAATTACCTTATTAAGAGAAGGCAGGCCTGCTTAGTGCCAGAGAAACTGATTAAATACCTTATGCTGATAGAAAGGTCCATTGGTTATTATTAAATAAAACAGTTTGGATGCAGTCTCAAGCTCAGAAGGCCACTAAAGTATTGCCAGGAGCTACTAAAGGAGAGTTTCTATACTTGCCCTATTTCTCACATTTCTTCTCCAGGTATGTGCTATAGAGGTCCATCCTAAATAAAACCCTAAAGCTGTCCCTAATTAGGGGAAGAGAATAGAAGGAAGATGAACCTGGAGTGGAAAAGAAAAACCAAATATTGACACTCTCCAGATGACCCTCTCAAGACAAATGAAATGAGAATGAGGGTCAGTGCTGGACTCAGGAAACTGGGCTAAGTTGTCTTTTGGTTGTCAGAAATGAGAATGAGGGTCAGTGCTAGAATCAGGAAACTGGGCTAAGTTGTCTTTTGGTTGTCAGAAATGAGAATGAGGGTCAGTGCTAGAATCAGGAAACTGGGCTAAGTTGTCTTTTGGTTGTCAGAAATGAGAATGAGGGTCAGTGCTAGAATCAGGAAACTGGGCTAAGTTGTCTTTTGGTTGTCAGAAGAGTATGGTGTGTTGTCTAGTCTTACAGTTTTAAATCAGAAAACTTTCATGATGTTGATCAAGGAGCTGTAGAAGGCCCTATTGATTTACAGAGGCAGGTAAACTCAGGTTGCCTGACCTTCAACAAAAGGGCACCCATTTGATCTGCTAATATTTGCATGGAGAAGGTGTCAGTCTGTTAACTGTTGAAAATTTATTGAATACTGACACCTGTAGGTTAAAAAGTGGGTGTTTCCTGGGTGGCAGGGGGAAGGGAAGAAAACAAGTTTGACTGTTTTTTCTCTCATGTCAGTCCTTCCACAACATTGACGCCTGCATTTCTGATTCTTCCTGAAGCACAAAAGTTGCCAGTCTGATGAGCTCCAGTTTGGAAAGTGTTTTAAGAGAGTTTCCTGTTTCCCTTTATCCATTATTTCCTTTTCCTTTGCCTCTCGCTAGGTAGATTGTTTGTACCAGTGCCCTAAGTGACAACCGGTGGTAGTAATGAGGCTGCAGACTTCTCTCTAATTGAACCCTGTCAGTCGTTCCCATTAAGCCTGCAGGATGTGTGCTGGCTCATTAATCCAAACTACCACTGTAATTTCTTCTCTCCATTCCCCATCTCAGTCTCACATCGCATTTGTGCAGATAACGAATGCTCTGTTTTATGTGTCATGTGCAGGAATGAGCTGCTAATTACTGCTACTGTTGCCAGCCTGGCTGGGACCACCTTACAGCTCCTCAGTTAGTGGGCGGGAACTGGAGGACTGGGAGTTGATGGTATTTAGTGCTCTTAATCCCGGGTAAGATCTAGGGTGCTTGTGTTGGTCACCTAGTATCAAGAACTGGAGGGGCCTGGCACTGAGATAAGTCTTTCTGGAGTCTATGTAATGTGTCTAAGCTATTTGATAGTGCAGTAGAGGGAGAACACCTCTTGAGAAAAGGTGTGTGCTAGGTAGAGACAGGAGACAGAAAACAGAATGTCTACATTCACGGTGTTTGTGGTCTCTCCTTTGAAGATGGGCAACAGGGATTTTCTGGGATCCGCTGGAGGTAAGCAAACCTTTCTAGTCAGAGGTGGAAAGTTTTTTTGTTTTTTTTGTTTTTTTTTTCCTGCATTATAACAAATGCAACTGGTGTGTTCTTTGTTTACGAACTGAAAGCTACCCTTGCTGCTGTAATTTAATGCTATTGTGTGTGTAGATGTGCTTATGCTAAACCCACCAAGGACTGTGGCAGACTCTGCTCTAGCCTGAGGCTCTAGCTGTGTGTGTATAGGTTGTATAGTAAGTGCTCAGGCTGGTGTGGGGCTACTGAGTGGGTTTTGTGATAGGAAGCGCTAAAGCTGTTTGGATAGATATCTTAATGCTAGCTTCAACCATCCTTGCATATCCCATTCTAGCTTTACTTCCCTCTCTGACCCCACCCCGAGGAACCACTGAAAATAACTATATGCTCTTTGGTGAGCTACTGCAACACCTTTTCCTTTTTATTTTTATTTATAGTTAGTGCTTGCAGAGGTGGTGTATGTGATTCATTATTGGAAGTCTGCTGCTCTTTGTTAGTGCTGCAGACTTTTTTTTTAATCTTTCTGTAAATACAGATATTATTTGTCCAACTTTATGTGGCATTAATGTTTTGATTTGTAAGAAGAGGCTCATAAATCAGAACTAGTGTGCATTGTGAACCAGTTAAGAGATTTCATCAGAGTGTATTTTTCTCTGGTGTTTGAATATGTTTTGTGCCTCATTTGTACATAATATTTTAAAAAGCATTAAAATGTGAGTTAGAACCGTAAAAATAATTGCAAAACGTTAATAAACGATTGCTGTGCAGCTATACAAAGGAGAATACTTACTTCCAAACAGTTAACACATTCAAGTTCATTTGCAGGATAATGTAGAGCTTCAGGAATAAGAGAATTTTTATCACAGTGACAATGTCTATTGAGGATTAAAAAAAAAGGATAATTTTTTGAAACTTCTGTCTACGAAGTTCTGCATAACAATTAAGATGGAAAGAGCCTAATTTAAGCTTGAAAAAAAAAAAATGCTGCCTCTTCAAGGTAACATTTGGCTTCTTTACATTGTCAAAGACTGCTGTAGTCACTACACCAATGCACCTTCAAGGTGCAGCAGTAATACTCTGTAATTTGACAGGCTGGAGTCTTGAAATGAATTATAGTGAGAACCTTGGCCCTTTATATCTCCCTTTAAGCTAGCAAGTCAGAAAACAGTATCCCATTAATAATCATTGCGTGTGCTGGCATAACGTATATGCCTGAGAGGAAGGGAATAGGGTTGAAATGTCTTAAATGAGTATGAAATGAGCTAGCAGAAATTGGTTGCTTAATAGATGTGGTTTTTAAACTACAGGTCAAACATAACTTTACTGGAAACCTTAAAGATACTTAAAAGTGGTTTCTTAAGATGATAGGCTGACTATTAGGGGTAGTGATGTGAGTACTTTCAGTACATCATCTGTTACATAAGCTCCTGTCTTTTTGGCTTCACAAAAAGCAGGTCCTGTCTGACTAACCTGATCTCCTTGTATGATGGGGTAACCCACTTATTAGATGAAGGAAGGGCTGTGGATGTTGTCTACCTTGAC
>VWZX01003430.1:174968-314737 GCA_013399015.1 Galbula dea
CTAAGCTAATCAGGGGTCTGGAGAACAGGCCTTATGAGGAGAGGCTTAGGGAGCTGGGGTTGTTTAGCCTGGAGGAGGCTGAGGGGAGACCTTATTGCTCTCTTCAGCTACTTGAAAGGCCATTGTAGGGAGGCGGGTGTTGGCCTCTTCTCCCTTGTGATTAGTGACAGGACTAGAGGGAATGGGCTTAAGTTGTGCCAGGGTAGGTTTAGATTAGATATTGGGAAGAATTTCTTTACTGAAAGAGTGGTAAGACATGGGAATAGGCTGCCCAGGGAGGTGGTGGAGTCACCATCCCTGGAGGTTTTTAAGAAGAGGGTGGATGTGTTTCTTCAGGGGATGATTTAGGGATAAGAGTAGTGTAGGGCTATTGGTTGGACTAGATGATCTTGAGGGTCCTTTCCAACTGTGATTCTGTGAAATGAAGGTCTTGTTTTGTTAATATGTGGAAAAATAAGATGCTGGATAAGTTGCTTTTTATTTGCCTTTTTTCTGTACAGAAATCCTTTTTAGGGACAGCAAGGAGGACTGACCGGGTTTGGGGAGTGTGATTAGTGGCAAAAGAAAAGAAATTGGTAAACATTGCAGGAAATCACATGGTTAAGCAATATTTTTGTTTGTTGTCACTTAGGTTTATGGTCATTTAGGATGTATTCAATTTATACCTTTGCATTTTTTTTCTATAACAACTGGAAATTCTCTTTTTGAGTGGAAGTTTAGGGGTCTTTTTCAGCTATTTGTATTTTTATAACTACAGGTAACAAACAATATTAGACATTAGAAGTAGTTGTCAGTGTCTCTCAAATTACAGTGTTTAGCTTACTCCCAGCTCCGTTTATTTGACTAGACCTCCTAGCATCTCTTTTGTGTTGGTCCTGAAACACTTGAGGCAGCTTTTGTTCTGCATCAAGTAAACTGTGTGGGTGAATGCCTGAGTGCTGGCTGGTAATATGATTCTATAGATACAGATGTAGGGATAAGTTTATGAAGGCAGCAAATGTGGCTTAGCCAAATGCTCTTGTCATGTACTTTTAACAAGACACATTGTCTGATAACTTTCAGCTGTAAATCCCTAGGCCAACCCAAGCTCTCAAGTGGCTCCTCTGTCTTGCATGAGTTGTCACTGCCAGCCAGAAGCATCTGGAAGAGAAAAGCCATGCTCTGCTTTTCATTAAGGTTCTATGGGGCTGCAGGACAGGTGGGATGGTGGGCACACAAGTGAAAAGTAAAAGGCTGTGAGAAACTGTATTCAAACTAACTTAATGTGTCAAGCTAGTCATAAAAAGCTCTGTTTTCTGTTGTAGGTGGTGCTTTTAATCTAGTTTCCCATGTAAACGTATGTGCTTAGTTCCAAAAGTGATGCGGACGTGACTGGAAATTTCATAAGGCCATCTGCTTGAATTTCACTCTAGAGTATCACTTGTGTGATAATTGGTGTTTTTATTAAGCTTTAGAGTAACCTTTATTCTTCCTAAACATAAAGCAGCATTGAAAGAACAGCAGGTAGACTTTGTTCATTGTAAAATTGCCTGTGTTAGCGAGGAGTTTCCTTCTATTCTTATGGAGTGGTAATTCTGCCATACCCTAAATAAATTTTCATTATCACTTAATACCTGTACACACAACAATGTGAAAAGTGTGCTTATTTTTATGCTTTTTTTATCACTGTTAAAATCTTGTTCTGTTTTATATAAAAATTTGTTATTCTGAACACATCATATACTTGAGGTCAGTTTTGGCAGTGTTATGGGTTTTTCCCGTTTTGTTGCCCCTACTGAGTTTGGAAGGAAGAAACTTCAGGCTCTTTAAAGTCTGTAACAGTAAATGTTTGTTGATGGTTAAGAATATATTTGCTTGTTTTCTCAAAATGTTGAGAATATATATGTAGTAAGGCAGAAAGAAGATGGAAAAATTCTTACTCAAGCTAAGAGACAAAATGTTTAAGATGGTCTTACTTATTCCTTCCAGTAGGAGTTCTTTGTTTAAATATTTCTTTGTGTTGGCTGTCTTCTCTATTGCCCATGAAAGTGCAGGAAAAACAGATGCTAGTGGCTTTGGAGCATTGCGGATCTGAGATTCCCGAACGAAATCAAGGTTGGCTTCCAAAAGAACTGAAGCTTTTGGGTGGATGGATCTAGGGGGGTCACCTCTATTGCTATTTCATTTTAGTGTGTCAGTGTTGCCACAAAGTGAAAATCATCCATGGGCAGAGTTGAGATTGCTTTTCCCATGTGTTGATGCTCGTCAGGGGACAACACCAGTGGAATTAGCTCAGCCACTTCTCTGCTAATGCAGTTTGGATGCAGTAATTCGGATGCTGTCCAGCCCTATTGCTTCCTCTCGAGGCCTCTCTCGGAGGAGACGACACAAGTGAACCACCCAATAATATTGACTGTGCTGCATCAGATTGTTGTGTTTGGGAGTAAAAGTCGGAGACTTCCCTGTCTCTGTTGGAAGTGGCTCTATGGTAATCCGTATAGGTTTTATCTCACCTGTGCCTGGGTTATGAGGAACAGTGCTAGACAGTGCTCTTCGTGTTCTTCTCTGATTGACAGCTGGCTGAACATGAGTCAGCAGTGTGCCCAGGTGGCTAAGAAGGCCAATGGCATCCTTGCTTGCATCAGGAATAGTGTGACCAGCAGGAGCAGGGAGGTGATCTTGGCACTGTACTCAGCACTGGTGAGGCCACACCTCAAGTACTGTGTGCAGTTTTGGGCAGCGCAGTTTAGGAAGGACGTTGAGGTACTAGAGAGGGTGCAGAGAAGGGCAACTAAGCTAATCAGGGGTCTGGAGAACAGGCCTTATGAGGAGAGGCTTAGGGAGCTGGGGTTGTTTAGCCTGGAGAAGAGGAGGCTGAGGGGAGACCTTATTGCTCTCTTCAGCTACTTGCAAGGTCATTGTAGGGAGGCGGGTGTTGGCCTCTTCTCCCTTGTGATTAGTGACAGGACTAGAGGGAATGGGCTTAAGCTGAGCCAGGGTAGGTTTAGATTAGATATTAGGAAGAATTTCTTTACTGAAAGAGTGGTAAGACATGGGAATAAGCTGCCCAGGGAGGTGGTAGAGTCGCCATCCCTGGAGTTTTTTAAGAAGAGGATGGATGTGTTTCTTCAGGGGATGACTTAGGGATAAGAGTAGTGTAGGGCTATTGGTTGGACTAGATGATCTTGAGGGTCCTTTCCAACCGTAATGATTCTGTGATTTTTCTTGGAGACCGCGGTGTTTTTTCTAGGTACAGTTTTTTTCTGGGCTGGGGACAAAATGTGCTTCTAAGAAAAGAACAATCTCTTCATTATGTGATTTATGGCTAATATTTTATTTTGCATTATACACTAGATAGGACTGACTTTTTGATTGTCACTGTTCAATAGAAGAACACAAGTATATGTATATGTCTTTTTAATTACTTTTTTTACTAATATCATAGCTTCTTTCTGATGCTAAACTAGAGTATGTGTGATTTCTGGTCATTCAGTCACCACAGCTCATCAGGTAATCTTTGAACGTACTAGTAGCTGATGAGACAGGTACTTCACAGACAATTTCATGGCTCTATCCAACAGAAGATTTAATCTTCTTCAAATGACAAAAATCACTTGAACCATTTCAACACTGAAGAGAGGCTGTAGTGACTGCTGAGCTGATTAAAAAAAAAAACCAAACCAACACCAAAACCCACAACAACAACCTAAAATGATTTTTGGTGGATGTGGTTGCAGTGTCAAAATTATGACTTATACTGTAATAAAAAAGACCTTGCAAAATCAAAATCTTGGAAAGAATTCTTGAATACAGCATTTAAAGTAAGGTATGCATGTGTCTTTCATGAAAAGATTGGATCATATTTATATGAATTAGCTGTTGACAAGTGGTACAAATGTAAATAAATATAAGCATCATAAATTACCTATTTTTCTGACCCTTTGTGTTAGAAGACAGTAATATCATATTATCATGTCTTAAGTTGCTTGAACATTTTCTGAATATTAAACTTTAGGGTAGAAATCTTCTGTTGCTCATATATGTCTCAAAAGGTATTTGAGGGAAAGAGGAATATATGAAAATTATAGCAAAAGCAACTCTGCTGTTTCTCAGAGCAAGTCTATGAAAAATGAGTTGTTTTGCCCCTGTTAGAGTCCCATAAGAGTGTTGCTGGGAAGCTGGAGCATAGCTGATTTCTGACTGAAGTGCTTTTTGAAATTTCTGTCATGTTGTATATCTTTTTGCTATTCTGTGAGCAGGGATTTTTGGGAGTGTGGGTGCCATTTTTAACAGTAGCTCAAATCTGATTATGAACCTCTGGAATCTGTTTTCACAGTTACTTATGTACAATATTACAGCTGGCTGAAACTTGGCATGCCTGTTTTCAATGAAATGCCAACACTGAATTTTCCTCTTTTGAATGAGAATGAAAACAAACATTAATTTGTCCATAAAACTGATTTTTCAAAAACATTATTTCAGCTTCATTGAAGCTATTTTAAGGAAATCAAAACACTGTATTCGGCTTTTGACTCCTCTAATTGTTCCATGTAATAAGAAATAACATTCTAAATGATACGTCTACGAACAAAGCATGCCTTTTTGGAATTAATAAAATGACAGAACTCAATGTCTATTGTTGTTGTTCTAATTCTCTTCTTTAATTGAAATCCTGAAAAGGAATTGTCAAGATTTCAGTTTCATCAGAATGGCCATTTTCACCATTGCTTCTGAAACCAACTGAGACTTGTTAAGAGTTCAGAAAACAATTTAATTTTTAAGCATAATGCAGCAGTTTCCATGCCAAGGCAGTATTGACTGAAGGAGTCCTCTCTGTTTATGGCCAGGAGACAGAACCTGAGAACACTACCTGTCTTTTGGTCCTCACTTGCTCTTATCCCATTATTTGTGCCTGGGCAGCAGGAAATAACGTAGTTATTTTTATGAGGATGTAGACGACCTCTTACCATTTGGAGAGCTGGAAATGGAAAATGAATGTCTGAGGTTAAAGTGTGGAGTAGACTAACTGGAAATTAAAGAAGATGAGCTGGGGATGAGGAGCTGTGGCTTGACCGTATTCCTGCCATCAGCAAGAATTGCAAATGCCACTGAGAAAGTGTGCATTGCTTTCCTTTTATGGCTTCCAAGAGAGCTATTTTGGCCAACGCAGTATGTAGAGTATGGTAAAATGGATCGAGCTATTGTTTCTGCTCATGTTCTGCCTTGGGAGAGGTAAATAAGGAGCAGGTATTTCAGTAATTATAATAAATGGGGAGATGTATGGAGACTAGACAGCAGTAACACTTCTAATGGAAAGCAAGTCTGCCCTATGTAATACAGCATAGAATTTGGTGCCAGTGGATATTTTAAAGGCCAAAACTGTGAAAGACTTTAAAGGGACCAAAGAAATTAGTAGGAATGGATGATCTCAATATAGTCTGCCCCCCCACCCTCCCCAAATCCCTAAGCTACAAGATATTTGAAACTGTAGGGCTTCCAAGGAAGCAGTCATTCAGCAGATGTTCTGCTGCTGTTTAGCTCCCTGAACTGTATTACTGGACTCACAGTGATGAGCTAATGCATCTTTGGCCTTGTCAGAAATGTCTTAGTTTTGTGTGATAGATTTTTTTGTGCATTTTTTTGAAAGACCTGAGAAGTTAAAAAAAGAGATTGAGTATTAAGTCAGCAAACTGATATTGACGTAAGTAATGGAAAGTTATACTTGGAACTGCCTGTGTGCAGTGATTTGTCTCATTGTTCCGCTTCTAGACAGCACAAAAAATAGCACGGATTCACAAAATATCGCAATACTTTCACATGACAGATGCTAGTTAAGATCAAATACTTGTCTTTGTAACATAACTTTTATTCTTTGATTTTTTTTTTTTTAAGGTTTATTTTAAAAACTACAGAATTGTGAGAATTTTAGCTGAATTTTCCTAATCAGATGGTTTCAAAGCTTAAATTTCAGTATTTGAAAGCACGAACTTTCGCCATTTAATCTATAGTATGTACAATTAGAGGAATGGCTTTGTTGCTAAGCTGCAGATACTTTCTTAGCCTGGCACAGAGTCAAGGAAACATGCATAGTGCTCTTGAACTCTTGCCCTAGCAGTTGAAAAGAGATACCAGTGTAAGGTGTCTTTCTAAGGACAGTTGATGAATTGAGGACTCAATACAAGAAGGACATGAACCTGTTGGACTGGGTCCAGAGGAAGGCTGCAAAAATGATCACAGGGCTGGAACACCTTTCCTATGAAGAAAGGCTGAGAGAGTTGAGGTTGTTCAGTGTGGAGAAGAGAAGGCTCTGGGGAAACCTTATGGAGGCCTATCAGTATTTAAAGGGAGCCTTTAAGAAAGATAGGGGCAGTCCTTTTAGCAGGACCTGTTGTGACAGGACAAGGGGCAGTGGCTTTAAACTAAAAGAGGGTAGATTTGGAGTAGATATAAGGAAGGGTTTTTTATTGTGAAGGTGGTGAAACACTGGAATATGTTGCCCAGAGATGTCCCGTATCTGGAAACGTTCAAGGTCAGGTTGGACAGGGCTCTATGCTACTTGATCTAGTTAAAAATTCCCAGTGCACAGCTGGTGGCTTGGGCTAGATGGCCGTTAAAGGTACCTTCCAACTTGAATCATTCTGTGATTCTGTGACTGTGAGTATGGTCGTCTGTCTTTAAAGCTGCATATTAATAACTGTGGTCCTCCCAGTGTCAAAGGTGATAACAGAAGGGTGCTTACAACCAGTTTAATAGGATTCTTACCACATTCATCTTTTGCTTCTTATTTAGGCACCACTAATTCTCTCTTGAATGCAGTGACAGGTTTTTTTTTTCTGCAGAAATGTTTTTTTCTTAGCTACAGAGGAATGGAGTTTAACACGGTGGAGACATCTGCCTGTTGAATTTCAGAGATTTGTTGTGGGTCAATGAGGTGTTAGCACCACTCTGGAAAGATTACAAGAATCCTTTTGAAAATAATGTGTTTGACAGTCCAGATGCAGGGTCTGTATTCCTCTTGTACTATACATTTCAGTTCCACAGGACTTCTAGTTTTCATAATTTGTGTGTGTGTATATATATATTTTTTTTTATTATTATTTTTTTAAAATTTTTTTTAAACAAAAGGGTCTGTATTTTCCACACTCGAAATGAGTAGTGGTCATGACTGGATTGCTGACTTTAAAATTTTTGTTCCTGAATTTTGTTACTATTAAATTCACCACTATATTCATCATTATTTCATTTGATGATGTTGCTGACTGGTATCATATTTTGCAGAGTGCTCTTAAAACTAGAATTTAACTTCCATCTCAAAAGTTTAATCGGGAGTCTTTAAATATGGGGTATCTTTTTGAATGCAAAACTGTTTTTGTTGTTTTCAAAATTACATTTGCATTTATGTTCCCTTCCTCAAGGTGTTTGCTTTCCGAATGCTGATGGAAAAAGGGGTTCATTTGCTGTTATAAATATGGCGCTTTTTTTTTTGCCAGATTCACTCTATTCTCCAAGAAGAACCCCGCAGGATAGATCTAGGGAGACAGTAGCATCCCTGTGTTTTGACTTTTTTAGAATTTCTTGCAGTATATGAGATGAGAGACCTGTGAGACCAGGACAGCGTGGTCCCGTGGCCCTGCTTGTCTGAAGAACTGTTGGACAAGGGATTCCCTGGGTACCTGGAGATGTTGAAGAAAAGAATAATGATACCCACAGAGGAAACTGCCTTTCTGAGCTGCAGCCTGGCCTTTTTTTTTTTTAGTTCCTTAGCTATTTCACTTTTCAAATATATATTCTGTTGTTGTCCAGATCCCATGGTAAAAGTTGTAGAAAGGACTCGGTGGCTGTTCCTGGAGAGATGTAGACAGTGGCAATTGCTGCCTGTATTCTATGAACATTGGAAATCAGGCAAATTTCTGGTTCGTGTTCCCCTGGAGTTGCTGAAAACAATTTGGAGGAAGCAGAGGTAAAAATTATGTGCAAGACAGAGAAATAAAGCATGTTGCAATGTAGTTCATAATTCTCTCGTTAGTATTGAGAGACAAGATATAGCCACAAATGGGTTATCTAAATGAAGCTACAAATGAGTCTAATAATAAAATTTAGCATGGTAATAATATAACTAAATACATGATCACAGTGTCAGTGGCAAGTTGTAGATATATTTTCTTCTTGAATTCAAGTTTGTAGTCAGGGGTTTTAAAGGGAAAAATGGTGTTTTTCTGTAGTGAAGCTACACAAACTTTGTTCGAGGGGTGCTGAAATAATCTCTTGGAAGTAAACCTTGAACTACACTGAGCTCTAGAATCATTATACCCTAGGCTATTTTTAATGAAGATTTATCAGCATTTTTCAACTGGATTACAAAGTGTAAAGCTCCTAGGCATGCTTATGAACAATGCATCGTAAAAATGCTGCAAAAGTGTTTTCTGCTCCTTTTTCCAAGCCTTCCAACTCTTCAAGTTGAAAAATAGTGTTTTCTACATGTACAAGCTAACCCTTTGTTATTTAAATATATGGTGGTCAGGGCTCTATTTTTCTATTGTTTGCCTGTGAAGTAGCTTGCATTTCCATGGAATTTGAATGCAACTTGTAATTATTCTCCTAATTAGCAGCTGGTGCACAGCTCTGGATGCTGGCCAGAAGGAAAGGTGGAAGAAGGGGTGTAAGCTTCTGAAGTATTATTTGGTTTTAAGCATCAGACAGCCACCCCTTTTATCCCTTTTCCTAATCATGTGCTGAGCTCAGCAAATGAGGGCTCAAATTCATATATCTCAGGGCTGATTGCAGTTTGAGACTAGTACCTGAATTTAAGCTCTCACATGTGAATTGGGTGTCTAATTCCCATTATAATCAGTGAAGATCTATTCAGTTATTTTTGAATGGGCAGCAAGTGCCAGTTGATGACTTTGGGCATATCTCATGGGATGTTAGCTGTTAGTCCAGAGGCACATGAGTCTTCCATCAACCCATCTGGTATTTACCATCCCTTGGGCACTTTTAATGACACAAACCACCGATATTAGGACAACTGTGTTGAGCTCCAAGTTAGAACAGGCTGCAGGCTCTTAGAGAGTGATTCAGTTTTCCCTGAAGCAGACGCTTAAGTCCATGGCCTTGACTAGTGATTATAATGGAAGCTTGAATGCTTTTCAGAGACCTCTAAATGTGGGTGTTTTAATCTTGGATAGATCCCAGTCAGAGCAATTACCTTGCCTATGGCAGCAGCTTGGGATTTTGGTAGCCTTAGTTGTTAATTTACATTATGAGAACTTTATTTTTGTATGACAGCAGTTTTTACTAATAAGAAACCTTTAATAAGCTTTTTCCAATTTAGTGCTGGCCTTTATTATTTACTACATAATTTTGTGTCTAGGAAACCTATATATGGATATGAATATGTAGCTTGAGAATACTTAGTTTAGTATTTGTTTGAGCTGAAAGTGGGTTGCTGGGAATAATTTAAACAGGCATGCATCTTCTCTGCCCATGCGCATACACGCCACGAGCAGGCTTCTTGTACCATGTGATTTAATTTAAAATTATCCCAACAGCACTTTGCATTAATTTTACAGTGTTTCCACAGAATTAAGTTATATCAAAACCTATTGATGACTTTTTATGTGGTCTTGGTTAAAATAGTACAGGTAACAGTAGAAATCCATCCAGGAATAGCCTCTTAATCGCTGACTTCTGAGCAACATCCCATACGGCTAACCTTTACTGTTTCCTAGGCTGGATGTCACATATTACCTGGATTGCTATGAATCAACACTCTCCTGTTTTGTCTGAAAGAGTAACATTGTAAAAATCAAACAACAACAAAAATCCTAATAGCAGCACGAACATATAAACCAATTTATTTCCTGTTTTTTATATTATTCCAGTGCAGTGATATGAACAAAATAACTTGGATATGTTGGCTTCATTTTTACTGAAAGGCTACGGGTAAATTGCCAATCATGGAGCTTCATCAAAAGATTGTGATCTAAAGCTATAACAATAGAAGCCTGGAAGCCTGCTAATTCAGGGAGTTTATCAAATAACTGAAGTCAGATTTGTGAAGAGAGAGAGGAGGAAAAAAAAGTATAGGTATAATTAGACCTGCATCCCTAACAAAAGGGATTTTAGTTTTTCCCTATATATTACAGTAATACATGCTGAAATACTTTTGGTAAGGACTAGCAAAGGGTGAGGGAAGGACTGGATCTGAGTAGAACACTAAGGTTTCCTGTAGATATTTGTAAAACTTGATTTTTTTTGAAGGGAGCACAAAATAATTAAACTGTTAGAATAAACTTAAGTCTTTAGTGATGAAGTCGATTAGGGTATTTAAACATGTGCTCAGCTTTAAACATACTATGTGTTTTTGGGCTAGATCCACCAGGAAAGAAAGTACTTTCCTTCTACCTAAATTAAAAATTTCATATATTTTTACTCTGTTTCCACCTAGCCTGGTGGGAACCATAGTGTTTTTGCAGCAAAATTCAATATATTCCATAGGCTTCAAATATTTCTTATGAGAATGAGAGAATTCACTGACAGAATAATGGTATGAATTTTAAGCTGATTTTGCCTTTTCTGCTTTTCATACTAGTTTGCTTTGGAAGGTTCTCCCCAGTGTGAAGTCATTTGTGGATTCCCTGGGGGCCTGACTGCCCTGTTGCACTGGGTAAGAGAGTTCAGGCTTTTAAATTAAGGCTTATGGATTAGCCTGTACAGCTATGTGCTACTAGGCTGACCTTTCTTTTACCCAAGTGGAAGTTGATGTGGTGTGTAAGATGCTGGGGTGTTAATTTGGGCTTACATATAAGGTAACTTTGCTTTTTTTTTTATAGGCTTGGTGCATTGAATTCTTTGTTTACATTTAGATTGGGTTTTTTATATTCTAGTGTTAGCTATGTAAAAAAGTTGAGTTTTGTGTTGGTGGGTTTTTTTTATAAGGATATGAGGTAAAGCATAATAAAGAATTAAAAACTGATAGTGGAAAATGGATGCAGCATGCTGTTAGGAAAAATACTGATATTTCCTTTATAAAACATTCCCTATTGTCACATTCAATAAAACACAGCAAGTAGGAAGGTGACAGTAATCACAACCTGGGTCATTTGTTCAGCTTCTACAAGTAGATCCCACTGAACTTGAATAGGTATCTCTGGACTTTCTGAGGTTGAACACACAAAAGGTGCTATTTCTGTCTGTAGATATCCAAGCAAGAATCAAAGATCAGGTTGTGGCTGAGGTTACTGTACCTCGGGTGGCCTGAAGTAACCTGTCAAGTGTAATGTCCATGTTTAGCCCATAGGCAGTAGGACAACACAATGCTCAGCTCAGCTTGCTGTCGTCTGCAAACTTACTGATGGTGCATATGATCTCATCCAGATCATTGATAAAGATATTTAGCAAAGCTGGTCCCATTCTGAGCCCTGGGGAGCAGCACTTGTAAGCTGATATCTTTGGGAGAACTTGGGTATCTTACAAATGCGTAAGTAGCTCAAGGAGAAGTTCTAGAGAAGAGTGTGCTGACAGGGCATCTCTTTTAGGATTACACAGTGAGGAAAGCAAACAGATGTATTCCTTGCAAAGGGTTCAGCACTTCTTGTTTTAGTAAGTACTAGTTGTTTATTCTATCCTCACCTCTCTGAAGAGCTCTTCAGAAACTAGGCCAGGATCTTTTCATATCTTCTTCCTACATCTTCGTTTTTGAAAGTCTGGTTTTTTTGCAGATTACTCTCTTCTTTCTGGTAGCTGATTTCTCTTACCTGGGATGTTTCATGTCAAATCTTTCCCATGTTCATCCTTTTTCAGGGTCTCTCTGTGATTTTTTTTTTAATTATATTTTCCTGTTTCTTCTCCAATATTAACAGCATGTACAGGTGTGTTTTAACATGGGAGAAATATCTACTCCTGGAAATTTTTGCAAGCTTCTCCTTACCACAAGAAAGGTGGCTACTGTAGATTTCCCCAGTGCATTGTTTAAGTTGGTGTTCATACAGGTGCTAATGAAAGTTTGATCTGTTGTCTGTCATGGTCAGTCCACCCATGATTGCTGGTCAGAGCAATTTTAACAGAGCAAGGATGCTGATCAACGTTAAGCCCTAAACATGAAAAGAGTGGAATATTCAGGGACTCACACCTTTCATGCACTTTTCTTGAAAAAGACTGTAAGCACAGTCTAGCTGCACTACAAATATTAACTAAATGATGACTCTGCAGTGTGATGCTGTATAAAATTAATACAGTATCCATATCCTATGACATTTTTAGCGTTTCATGTTGTGGCCTGTCTGAGTCTGAATCTAATGATGGCACACATTCATTGTTTTTATGTAGATTTTACTTGCAATCTTTTAACCTCTTAAGCTTTATTGTCTCAGATAAATTAGTTATTCAGCTTATTTCAGAGCTTGGTTTATGCCTGGCCAATTTATGAATAGAATACCTCTCCCTCAGTTCTGCCCAAGTTCTCTTCTGTTTTGCCTTTGATGTCTCAGTAAATGGTGATTTGATGAAAAAATACAATGAACCAGAAGACAGTAAAAGGAAAAAAAACCCTAAAAATCTTCCAAAGGTGATACAGAAAACAAGGATGATAAACTGCCAGCCAGACTTTGCTTATAAATCAGCTTGTCTTTATTTTCATGCTTAGCAATTACAACTACATGTTTCTATGTTTTCTGCATTAATCATCTCTGATACTTGCATTCCAAGGTTACTATAATACACTCATGTTGTAGCCCCATAATGATGGGCTTAGGGTGGCAGTGTACTGGAAAGGCCCTAACTGCTCAGAAATGGTATTATAGTTACTGATGTGGTGACTCGCCTGGACATGTTCCTGTGTGACCTACTGTAGGGAAACCTGCTCTGGCAGGGGCGTTGGCCTAGGTGATGTTTCAAGGTCCCTTCCAACCCCTAATGTTCCGTGATTCTGTGACTCTGTGCCACCTAATTCACTGTCACACACTGATGGTGAGTCACTGGTACCGACCATCTGAGATACCTACTTCACCAGATGAATTACAGTATTGAGGAAGGAATATGTGGAGGACAACTTCATAGTCAGATCTTCTTGTTAAGCTGGTACATATCACTCTGATCTCAGTTATGACCTTTTAATTTGTCAGGGCAAATAATGTCTGAGACTTCTATGAGTAGTGTTGCTTGCAAGCTATGGATTTGGACATGTGTATGATGGGATGCACATTTGCTTCTTTATATAGACTGATGATGAATGATGGGCATGGTTCACAAAGATAAGATCCAAACTTTCATGCAGCTCAATTCTAGAAGTGTTCTGAATGAATGCTTTTTTTTTTATGGTTCATCTCTTGTGCACTGAACATAAAAGATCACAGGTATTGTCTGTGTGCTCCTTCAGCTGAGACCTTTTAATTCTATGAAATAGACCACTTTTGCTGCACAGCTCTTAGGAGAATATTAGCGATAACTTTTCACTGTTGTTGGTTATGTTAGAACTATCCACATGGCTAATTTTGGGTATCTTGCAATAGGTACTTGGGAAAAGTTAGACTTTTTCAATACCCCTCTCTCCCTCTCAGTCATTTTAGCACAGTAAAGATAAAGACACCTAATTATACATAGAGTGGAGCTCAGATGTCCCACATGAGTCACAGAGAAAATTCTGAGTTAGCTTACTGAAAATGCTGTCTTTACTTTCTCAGAGTCCAAGAACTTTCAATCTGTGCAGAACTTTCAAAACTATTAAAATTCAGCATAGCATAGGAGAATTACATCATGTCACACATACTCTTAAAAATAGCATCTTGTTGATGGCATTCAAGTAACAGTATTTAATTGTGCATTTTTTCACAGTTTTTCAAGATGTTTGGTGGAATTTTATATAAAGAGAAAGCTAAAGCCTTTTATATTCGGTGTACTGCAGCCCAAGGACCTGGGAGAGGACAAAGCACTTCATTTTGCCCTCAAAACTTTGTCTGCTTTAATTTAATTGGCACAGCCACGTCCAATCTCCATTTCCCTTTCTCTCTTTGAAACCCTTTAGATGGTACAAAGCATTTGATGTTGGAAGAGTTGCCCCTCGGAGCCAGACAGCTCATCAACTGGTATCTGCCATGGCTAAAATTACCACTTTTGAATGTGGGATACAGCTGCAAGATTTTCTCTGACAAAAGTCAGGTTTCTACACAATGGGAATTTGTTGACACTTTTTCTTCAAATAGCTCTAGGTCACTGGAGTAGGATTTTTCAGTAACAAACTTCTGTCATGGAGGGGAGAACAAACATGTTCTTTCTTCACTCCAAGCACGTTGCTCCCAATTCAGGACAGAAGACAGTTGAGAGTAAGGCTTGGCATTGGCAGATGTGTGCTAGCAGAAAATCTCTGGGAAGAGGATTTTGACTGGTGAAGTTTGCCAGGAAAAGAGCCTCACTACTATCTCGGTGTGAAAAGATTCATGGTTGGGAATCTGTGCCCATGTCTTTTTGTGCATGTGTAGTCAAAGAGCAGGTGGAATATAGATTGTACCATATAGGCATCAACACATGCAAATTAGAATGAACTTAAATACAGGGTGACTCAAGATGAAGATGACGTGTACAACAGACTCAGGAAATGGTATTGATTCTTGTGGTTCTGATCTGCATGCTGTCACCTTATTCCCAAATGCATGTACTCTTCTTAGGCCTGGGAAACAATCAAGCTGTCAGCTCTGGTTTCTTTGGAAAAAAAAATATAAACTCACATGAACCAGGACACTTACTTCATGGCCCTCACCTAGATTTGGAATGTAGGTATGTTCTGAACATACATACATCCAGTGGTTTGAACAGTAGATATGTTCTTCTGTTCCCTCATTAAATTACCTAATGCTTCACACATCAAAAAGTAAGATAGTTGTGTACAGCAGGATGTATGCCTTTTGATTGTGGAGCCTGTGTTGATAGCCTAAATATGGCAAATAAATATCACGCAGAAATTATGACCTTCCCACATGGTATATATGTAGTGTGGATGTCATGTCCTCAAGTCTGGAATGAATCCTGAAATGGGCTGTGCTGTTTCCTGATCCAGTCCTAGAGCTCTGCTGAGAGGAACAAGGATGGGTACTCTGCTCAGGGCACCACTGTGGTGGGGATGGTGCATTTAATCTACATTTAATCTCTGTACTTATCAAAAGTGTTTTGTGAAAGCCATCAGCTAAAGTCAGCATCTTAGAGACTTGTGCTTTGCCAACTTAGAAATCTTTGTTTGTTTAAACTGCTTTATGCAAATATGTTCCTATATAGTAATAAAATTACATTAACAATGCTAATAATAATAAAAGAGAAGTGCTTTTAAGACCAGTGGCTTGCAGCTCATCTCGTCCTTATCTGTTTCAGAGAAATCCTCAGTGTTAAATACTTGGCTAATGTGGGCCTGCAGGCTTGAGAACCTGGTGCAGCTTTATTGTATGCTCAGGTAGATAATAATTGGGTTTCAAGCTTGCACAGCTGTCTTGAGACCGCTTCTTTTCAATATGCTTCTGCATATCACAGTTCATCTTTCCATGCATAAGTCTGACTTACCAGAGGTTGTGCAAAACTGCGCATGTGTGCTGCTCTTGATCTTCCTCCTTCTGTGTGCTTCAATATACACTTATCAAGAGAAAGCAACAATAGTAACAAATCCTTAAGTGAGGCAACTTTTGTAGAGTTATAGGGAATCAGACTCCTCAAAGAAACTGCAAATTTGCACTTGTTGGTCTGCCTTTCTACAGGCATGTTTCTTGAGCTCAAAATGGGATTTTTTTTCCTCTTACCACCATTATTAACTACTGTGATTTAAAAATATTTTTATTACTATTATCATCATCACTACTAAAGTGGTGGAGCCATGGAGCTCATGGCTCTGTGGAGGATCTTATCTGCATTTGAAAGGATGGCAGCTTTGGATCAGCCACGCTCCACAGACCCACTCCCACGATGACCCTTTGCCTGTCTTTCATTCCCCAGTGTCTCTGCTCACATGTAAATCAGAACAGAAGAATGAAAATGTTCATATAACTTCTGAAGACTTTCTGGTGCACCAGTGCATTGCTCGTATCTCCAACCATGCCTATTAACACTCCAGCTGTTAATCCAGAGAGCTGCTGTCGAGTTGTGCTCTCACCCGTGTGAATGCCATATGAACGAGGTGTGTGCAGCCTACCAGGACGGGCAGAGCAAGGGAAGAGAAGCTTGTTCATGCTGCCTTCTTCTCCTCTTCTGGTCTTGTTACTGCTCTAGTCTGTACTGTTTCCAATAGCAAATCCTTGATCCTGATGTGGATTTTCTAGCCTTTCTGAAAGTACTATTCCTACTGCTAATGTAGAAATAACATTCGGCTTCAAGCCCTATCCCTTGTTCTATTATACAGGGATGGTTCTTTATATAATTCTGCATAATTTTTGCTTTTCTAGCTGATAATGGATTTTCTTATTTTAATAATACTGTTCATTGCTGTCACTATTAACCCCCCTATTCTGTCACCCATTTTACCTGTCACATTACAATGTGTTTATTGAATCTTATCTCAGCTTTCACTTTAAGGACTGTGAGCCGAGTCTTTCCTTAACTCCACAACATCTTGATCAGGTTGGAACCTCTATTACCATAATGAAAATATTAAACAGTAATTTCCTCCTGTGATAGCAATAGATGTAGCATTACTGGAACTCTTGATCTGCTTATCAAACAAATTTTATTTTAACACCTGTAGCTGAAATGAAGTGAAATAGTGGCTGCTGTGCAAATGCTTCCATGAAGGAGATAAAACTGAAAATGTATGCAAAACTTATGACAATGCTTAGTATAAATGCTTATTCAAACTTGCAGAAAGGGTGGGAGGGAACTATTAACTGATGTACAGTTTGATATTGAGAATTCTTTAGAGATGTGATTTTTCTCAGCATTTTGTTAAAGAAAGAAACAATCTAGGCATGTTTCAGCCGTGGGTCCTGCAAGATACAATGATACTTCTTCCCTTTCTTATCCCTCTACAAGAGTTTGGTTCTTTGATCTTTGTCAGTGCAGGAATGCTAAATGCTGTTTGCAGTGCTGCTGGATTGCTCCTAAACTAGCTTTTCCATTAAGGTTGTTATTTTAAAACATTATGGATGCTGGCTAGTGTTGAAATATCTTTTGAAACAAGTGATATCTCTGCCTTTAGTGACAAAGACACTGATGATGCTTCAAGTTGGCAGTCTTGCTCAGGTCTAAGAAATAAATTCATTGAGTCCAGTGGAAGCAGTCCAGTGGGATAGCCATTGAAGAGTTACTGCTTCATGATTACTTACCTATTTCAGACAGTTATGCATTGTCTGCAACAGCTCTTAACTTTATTCTCCTGTGGCGTGGAAATGCACAATTTAAATACCATTACAGTTTGATTCATGTTTCCCCTGTCATATTATAGAACAGTATTTATGGTGCTACAGCAAGAACAGCTTTTACGAGTATCCATTGCTTTGTATTTAATCACACTACCATGAGGAATATCCCTGAAAGGGTAACAGGATGTGAGCATCCTGGTTCATGAAGAACATCTGCAACAAGATTATTAAACAATTAGTCTCCATAGATCATGTTTTCTTGGTGTACTAATACATGTTTCAAGTGTTTTGGGAGGTATGAGACTACAGTAGTGGATTTAGTGGAATAGAAGTGTGGAACCCATGCCCTTAATAGGAAGGTACCGGGTTTGGTGAATAGAGTTTATTTCTTTGTGTTCTACCATATTCTGTGAACCAGAATGATTGATAGCGAGTTCTCCAGAGTGATGATGTGACCTTAATCAATGCTCTTGTTTTTGTCAAAGCAGAACTTACAAAGAAGTCAGTTTGTTTATGGGAGATTTTCAAAAAAGTTTCAATCATTTTTTCCTCAAAATTTAACAACCAAGAAAAAAATGCTACTGATTTCAGTGGTATAGAATGGTGGATTGCACTTTGTAAAGAAATGGTTACTGTAATTTCTTCCCTACTTCTTCTGTTTCATGTTTGTAACTGAATTATCTGCTATCGTGCTATCACAGTATGCTAGGAGTTGGAAGGGACCTCGAAAGATCATCTAGTCCAACCCCCCTGCCACAGCAGGATTCTCTAAGACTAGGTCACAACAAAGCTTCCCTGACCGGGAATTGAACCCAGGTCCCAGTGGTGACAGCACCGGATCCTAACCACTAGACCACCTCCCCTGTCCTCCAGAGCTTTGCTGGGGAAAAAAACCTCAGAAATGGACTAGTTTTACTAGAAATATTGCATCCTCCTTCTGAAATAGTGTTCCATAACCTGAAAGAATGACAAGCCCCTTAAATCTATTTTTCAAAGAGGTTTAGCTTCAAAAGGAAGTGGCATTAAAATTCCATTATTCTAAAATGGTCAAAGTTTAGCTATCATTAATTGTCATAGACCTTAAGTGAACAATTCCAATCTGGAGATCTATATCAGTGTATCATTTATTATTAAAGCTAATTGTTTGTTTAATTATTCACAGCACTATCATGGATTGATTTCTCTGTGGTCTGGGGCTAGAATTAGACTTGAATTTTAAAATACATTAAAAATATTTTTTATAATATTTTTTTGCAGTGTATGTAATTGAAAAAGTAATTTATTTTTCCCTTAAAACATTTTTGTTTACCTGTTAATAACAATGTAAATCTGAAATATAAAGAACATAATTCCTATTAATGGACTGATTCTGAAGTTTAAATTTGACATATTGCCTGGTATTAAAATACAGTTAAGGGAAGATTACAGGAGTTTGAATTAAATTCTACATGTACTGCTTCTAAAGAATAATATTGAAATTACTTGGCAGTCATGGCAACTGTGGACTGAGGAGAAAAGTTGATATATCATTAAAGATGTGTAAACTGCCCCTGTCTCCCAGTAGTTTTTGTGTATACTTATGTCTGAGGCTATCTTGCTTCAGCTCTTCTGTTACTGGACAACAAATGTTGAGAACTAGATCTCTTGAAAGTGCAGGATAGTAACTATCACTAAATTAAATCCAAACAAAAAAGGTTAGCAAGAGATCTGAACATCTGAACAACATGTTTGCCTGATCAGCTTAAGTCACTCCCCACCAATGTTTGGATGGATTCTTTTTTTTTTTTGGAACAGATAAGAAATGACGTGACTTCTGCTGTTTGCTTAGGACACTTACCCCAGTTTTACCTTCTCTTAGGCGCATTTGTGGACCACGCGTGTTCACTTTTTTCTCTTTTTAAATATCCTGTTGTACCTTTTTCCTCATGAGTCCTGCTTTCTAGGTCTCTGAATATACTCATGGTTGTTAAATGGGCTTTGGAGAATTCACATATTTGTTGAAATGCAGTGATATATAAGTCTGGGAGCTGCAGAGAGCAGGATTTCTTCACATCTTGCATATCTTTTGTGGTTCAAAGCACTGTCTAGATTCTCTCAGCTTGATATGGGTTCTGCATTGAATAAGTTTGCTATCCTTGCTAATACTAAAGAAGGGATTGAGCAGTGCAGTACCTAGGATACATTCTTACAATACTCACTATAAGTGATGGCGTTGAGCCAAAGCTGTGTAAGGTAGAGACGTATGACCACAGCAGTCCAAAGTATGCTTTTATTGTATAATAACCTAGCTTTTCCTCAATTTGCAGGCTTCCTGAACAAGGGTCATGTCTGAACTCTGTTGGATGCTGAATTATAAGTAAGCTTGCCTAAAGTTTTTGGACCTATTTTAGACTTTTAGCATATGCTACATCACGTGTCACTATATTTATTTGGTCTGGGAAAAGTACTTTCTATTTTTCTTCCAAAATCTTATTGTTTTACATTGAAGTTGCCAGAATTGTGAGGTATATTATTTGCATCTGACTTCTGTGACCAGTAGCTGACTAATGTTTTATCAAACAGGCAAACAAACTGATAACTTTGGGAGTTTTTTGGTTGTATTTTGTCTCCTTCCAGACTCTTGTATTTGATCCTTCCTTTTTGTTAAGGAACATGAGCACAGACACTGGTCCTTCCCCAACACTCCTGGACAAGTCATCAGATCTGTTGTGAGGTGCCACCTCTGCACCCAGCACTCACACCACGGTGCAAACTTCACTGGCATCACTGACCCATCTGCCTGTGTGCCTAGGATTCATATGTTTACAAGGCAGTTAGGTTCCAGCATCATGTGTAGTATAGTAAGACAGAAAATGTGTGAGCTGCTTAGGCTTGTGTTTGTGTTTGCTTTCGCCAGCAAGTGAAGTTTTGAAGTTCTCTCTGCTCTTTATGTTTGTTCATTCCCCCTCTTCTCTTTCTCTTCTAGCAGAGTGCAGACATTCTCCCCTACCCTAGTCTATTGGTATGTGGTTTTGTTTGGGTTTGGTTTTCTTGAATGCTCGGAGTTAAAGGTGGAGGCACAATTAGTAGATGCCCAACTTCATCTGCTCACTTTGGAAAAATCTTGGCATATGAGGCCTTTTTGTTTCTGAATGCTAACAAAAAGTGTGACTAATATAATAAAGTTTTTGGGGGTTTTGTGGTTTTGTTTGGGAGGTCTGCTTGTTTTTAAAAAAGTTCCATGGTCTTGATAGTTGTTTTGTTGCTTGACCAGATATCTTTGAGGAAGAAAGTAAGAATTCACTTTGTGTAAAGTTTAGATGAGTAGATAGAGATTAGAAAAGTTGCCTTGGAGGTTCACAGCTTTCATGTCATTTAAAAAAGAATAACAAAATCTTTTATATAAGAGGAGGTGTGCATGTGTTCTGGATGCTTTGGGAACGTTGGACAATGCTTGGAGAGATAAGGAGTGAAAACATGATAGGATTAATATTCATTAAAGTATAAGTAGGATATTGCAAATTATATTAAATATTTAAGTGTGATACCTCTGTGCCATGATAGAGACCTGCTTGAGAGCACTTCCTTTCTTTTATGAAAACCTGTCTCTTTTGAGACGCCCAGCAGCTTTTCTGATGTTATTATTCACATATCTTACTCTAATTATAGAATGGAGACAGGACTGTGAAATCAGAGAAATGCGCATAAAAACTTAGACCTTTTTATCTAGTCTGTGAATGACTTTTAACATCAAACCCAAACCAACAAAACCCTATTTAAAAATATATTTATAGACACATATTTATGGAGTAGATTCTCAGCTGATGCAAGTTGTCACAACCTTGTTGAAGTCCAAAGGCTTACTTCATTTTATGCAAGCTGAAGCTTTGTATGTGTAAATTGTGAAATGTGGGGAGATGTTTCATTTGTTACGGTCTGAGCATGGTTGGTCAGTGAGGCCTCTTTTCCTGCCACTGTCACAGGCTGGTTTAAGGCACAATCTGCAGATTCTGTGGTTGCCTCTTGTGGATTTGCTGAGATCAATTGCAGGACCATTGCAGAGAAGTCCTCCTAAGGCTAGGTTGGAGCTGGAACGTGTGCTGCAGTCCTGGGGAATTCATTTGTGAATTCTAAGGAACATTTTGAGCATGCATCAACTGAGACTCTCAGGAGCCCAGCCCTTTTACTCAATGCAGATTTTCAGAGATGGGAAAGGCATGGTCCAGGCACCAGAGCAGCTGTCTGGCTGTTTCAGAACCTATGACTCTCACAGTGGTTTCCAGCTTGGTGCTGTTGATGTCTATCTGTCTACATGGGATCTCCACCCCATTCATGGGTTGCAGGCTGCACACCCATGCAGACAAGTTTTCTGCCAAAAGTCTGTGTCTTGTCCAGTCTGAGGAGCATCCAGACCAGAGCGAATGGAATATAAAACATCACATGGTGTGTTTCTGGTTGTCCCCCATCCTGGCTGCTCCTTAGGCTTTTCTAATCTCCCCTCCTCCTCAAGGTGCTTCTACACTTCTTCCATCCAGCATCTGGTGGGGATGGTGCTCTGGGACCCTAGGGAAAGGAATGAGTGTGGATAGGCTCTGGTTGACAGAAGTGCTGTGGAAATTGGAGGGATTCTTCCTCAAATGCACATAGTGTTCTCCTCTGTGCTCTATGGATTGGAAACACTAAAGCTCCTCAGCCAAACCACTGCTGGATCATTTGTCTACTTTTATAATGGGTTAAGTGGTAGAAGTATTAAATCTGAGAAATGGCTGGAACTTTCTACTAAAATGGTCCATGTAAAATGAATGTATACTAAAGTAGGTGAACTGGTAGAATATTTCAGTTGAAATGGTTCAGATTGTCAAAGATATAATTGACCAAAAGCAGCCTTATAACAGATTGTACAAGTGATGCTTGTAGCCTCACTTTTGAGTATATACAGATATCTCTGCACACTTCTTTAAAAATAACAGTATATGCTACTCTATAATTGCGTAACTACTCATTCTGGAGGCTCAAATAATTTTGTGTTCCTGGATGGGTGGCTGTTCAAAGCCCTTGTGAGCTGGATAACTAATAAGTTAATTTTATGGCATTTAGAAGTTGGCTATCTTTACATCATCTGGCTGAATGTTTCACTATAGAGCTATATTTTTATTAGTAATGCTGTTATTAACGGAAGTGCCAAGTTGTTAACACTGTTTTGTGGCAGTGTATTGTGCAGATCATTTGAACAAAGTGGAATTCAAACAGCTTATTGGCTGGAGAAAGACATGTTTAGAGGATTAATCATTTGGAGTATATTTTTCTATCTAATAAAGGGCTTGATTAAACATCCTACAGTCCTATGAGACATTTAGATGCTAAGAACAATATGTCTGGGTTAAAAAATAAATTATAAAACCCCCCACCAAAGACAGTTGGGACTATACACTAATAAAATGTGAATATATCCTACTTTATTTTTCAATTGCTTTTAAATACATTATGGAAGTGAAGTTCAGTAGTATATACTGTACTGTGAGCCAAAATGTATTTTATATATCATTACTTTTTAAAATCGTCATAGTTTCTGTAAAGCTGTTGGCCTTTTTTCTGTAATTTGTCAGGAGAGTCTTAGAACAAAATGAAAATGTGCCTTTAGCTGAAAGAAGAAATGTGCTTTGGTTCTGAAACATGACTCTAAAAATTGAGCCTTTCTACCCAGGAGATCTGATCTCTGTATTTTTAGTCTGTTTCATTCATTAATTTTAATGACTAAAAAGTAATCTTTCACTGGTTTTTATCCCAGTTGGTTAGTAGACTGTCATGTAGCAAAAAATAGACTTTATTTTGCTTTATACTTAATCACTGAAGTTGGTAATTAATCCCTAGCTGTAAGGCCAAATTTTTCCAAGTTTGGTCAGTCAATTCCATAGTATAAAGAATTTTAAATGTTCAAGAATTGCATTGGTATAACTGCAGAGTTTTATTATTTTTCCTGGTGAAAATTTCTCTATTGATGGCCTTATTTGGAGAGAAAAAATCAGCTTGTCCTTCAAAATCTGCTAGGCTGAGTTTTTCAACAGCAAGGTTTGCACTCCTACAAATAAATTGTTTATAAATTAAGGTGAACCAGTCAAAGTAATTGAGTTACTCCCATAAGGAACTTCAAGAAAGGAACCTAAGGAGGTGAGACTTCTTGAAGTTAGACGAATTTTTTGGACTTCAGTGGGCTTTGAATCATGTTTATGAGTAGATTCTTAACTAGTTATTAACATCATAAGTAAATTTGTCTCGTAGCTGTTGCTTTCTTGGGGTTTTCTAGGAGGTGGGGATAAGGGAAGGGTTGGCATACACTTAATTAGTGTTAAAATCAGATACATAGTTTCAAATGTCTACTGCTGTTTTGACCACAAATGAGAAACTACTGTAAATTAAAATGTATAGTTCTGTTTTTCATTTATTTTTAATTTAGGCTTTCAAAGCTTTGCCTTTTTCCTAATTTCCTGCTTCTGCTGACCTATTTTGCTAATATGCTTACCATCCTGTTTGTTCATTAAAATGAAGGCCAACTAAATTTACTTTTATTTTATGTTTGTTCGAAGTCTTGGGGAAAGAAGTCATTCTCTTTTCTCACAATGCCCCCAAAGGATTATTCAGGCATGGTTTCAGCAATGTATATTATGGAAGAATAATTCAGTGGGCTGAATTACATTTGGACTATGCTGTTATAACTACACTCATCCTCCGTAGTCTTCATGGAAGGGATGTAGGTATAACTTAACAGCGCCTGAGCACTTTCTACCTTTAACACATGTGCATTACTGTGGAAGGCAGTTATAATCTGGAATTGAAATCTGAGATATCGGGGATCTGCCTTGGTGCTTGATGTGCTTTTCTGGAGGGAGAGTATTCCTAAGTCTGTGGTGCAGATATAGACTATGACTTTATGGTTCATCCCCCTTCTATCTGTTTCTATCACAGCAGGGGATGGACATGTGGTGCCTCCAACCCACTCACCCCTCGGAGATCTCTAGTAGTTCCTGAACATCCAGCTGGGTGGTGACAGATCTGCTGAAGAGCAGGAGAATGTCCACAGAGGATGGGACCTCTGTGGGGAACACAAAATGCACCGAGGATGCTCCTGACTCTTGGAGGTCCTGAGTGGTGCCCTGAGATTCCTGTTGGCCAATACTTGAAAATTAGGAAGTGTCTTCACCTTCTATCCCTCTTCTCCAAATAGAAACTGGTTTTCCTTCCAGTGTGAGAGATTCTTGAGTAGTGAGGGTGAAGGGTTGTAGAGGGAGTCTCACATTTTCTTTGATATGTTCAGGAGACGTTACTTCTGTTGCCTAGCATGAAACATTCAAAAGCCTCTCTGAAATGGACTACTGGGAAATGTTTCATCTGCTCCTTATTGGTATTTAAATTATGGAAAAAGGGTAGACCTTAAATTTCTATTCTGTATCTCAAAGGTCATCTGCATAAAAAGCTACAAAAAGGTCTAATTGATTCTTTCTGTGGTATTCATATGCTGGATAAGGAATCTCTAATATGAAGAAATGAAGTTGTTCCTTAGGGTTATTTCCATTCATTGGCCTGCAGAAGGGAGAATTTAGTATGATAATCTGTGAGTATATATGTAGTTAATGGGCGTGACCATTTTAGTTTGTCTCAAGTAATACGTGCATATGATAACTTATACAACTATGGGGTTGGAACTTGATGATCTTTAAGGTCCCCTCCAACCCAAACCATCTTATGATTCTATACAAAACAGAATAGTTGATCAATTAATACTTTTTGTTTTCATGGCAAAGCTTGATTCAGATACAAAACTGTCTAGATTTAAAGATGCCTCTGCTCACTGCAGAGTGGTTGGACTTGATGACCTTTAGAGGTCCCTCCTAACCTAAACTATTTTATGATCCTATGTAAGTATCCAGAACAACACGTTACTACTTTGATGTGCAGAAATTAGCTTCACTACAACATTGCCTAACAGCTGAATACTAGAAAAAGTACTTCAGTAACAGGCTTAAGCATTGAGGAGTAATAAGGGCCAAAACATGCTCTCAGTTATTTCCATTAACTTCAAAATAACTGAAGCATGTTTTATAGAATTGCAGGGGCATGATTTGTAGCCCCGAACGCTCTGTGTTCTGTTTAACTAGTAGAGGTCTACTTCAGGTCTGTAATTGCCTTTTGGGACTCTACAGGAGCCTCTAAAGTGAAATTTTTGAAGACTTCATTAATTCTAGGCCTGGTTTTCCACTCTTGGCAGATGAGATGCTGATGCTCAGGTGTATAGGTGGCTTCAGTACAGCTGAAGGAGGGAGGTTCCCATGTTTGACCAGCATTGCCCATGGGGAGAGCTTTTACACAGTTTGCTTGTGGGTGCATCATCTCTGAGTTAGTGTGGTGAGGAGGAAAAGTACTTGATCAATCAAATTCAGCTTCTTTCAACGTCTTATAAAAAGGTGGGTAGGAAGAAGTCATTGGAGGGTTCAGAGGGTAGGATTCTGAAGAGTACTGTAATTTGACAGCAGGGTCCTTCCCAACCGTAATGATTCTGTGATTCTTCTCAGTGAAGCCCAGTGACAGGACAAGAGGCAATGGCTGTAAGCTGAAGCATAGGAGATTGCGTGTGAATACGCTTAGAAATTTTTTCACAGTGAGGGTGCCAGAGCACTGGAACTGACTGCCCAGAGAGGTTGTGGAGTCTCCTTCTCTGGAGATATTTGAAACACGTCTGGACGTGCTTCTGTGTGACCTGGTCTAGGGAATCCTGCTGTGGCAGGGGGGTTGGACTAGATGATCTTTTGAGGTCCCTTCCAAGTCCTAATCTTCTGTGATTTGATAAACTTGGTTTGGTAGCTCCATTTCACAAAGTGGACACTTATTCCCTGGAATTAAGTGATAGCATGCTCAGTTTCCATTAAAGCAACAGCTGATATCCAAGGTATCTTTACTAGTGTGGAGAAAGTTTGGTTATATGGGAATATCATTCCTGTTTTAATACAAAACCCCAGATTGCTTAGTCACTAAAATGACAGGTTCACTGAATCGTAAAGACAGCTACCTTATGTTTATGTATGCACATACTGGAACTCTATACTGAGATCGAATATTCAGGTTAACTTCAATTGATTTAGTTGACTTGCTAATTTAAGCAGCAGCTGTTCTCTTATAGCACATTGGTGAAGGAACCTAATAGGAACCTGACTTTGTTTGAATTATCCAAGGAAGATGTGGTGGACCAGATTCATTCCTGCTCATTCTCACATGCGCACGCTCTCTCTCTGTGTGTGTGTCTGTGTGTGTGTGGAGCTACCCTGTATCATGCAGCTATAGGAGTTGTTTCTGTTCACCAAGCTTGCTATACCTAGATGTCTGTAATAAAGCTCCCCAAGAAAGCCAATATTATTTTTACTACAGAGATGTAACACAGTCTGTAAGGCATAACTGGACTGTGTAGAACAAACACTGGGCATAGTGTGGCATACAAAATCTGATACAAATGGAAGCTTCTGGTAGGAGTTAGTCATCCCCAAATTCTTCAGGTAGAGCTGTTCAAATACCAGTTTTGAACCTGTCCTGTTATTGCAGACTCTAAATTACAAGGTGGAGCTGCACCTCCTTTTCCAGTTCTGTGGCTAGCTGCTAAGAAACCAATCCAAAAAAGTAAAGTGTGCTATGTGAATTGTTGTGGCATCCCCTTAAATGTTCAGTTCTTACTTAATCCAGAATTATTCCTCACATTGAATTTGTGAATACTTTTGACCGTATTAATGATATTTTTAGTGAATGAAAACTTCTGTGGAAACATTCTATCTATATAAGTGACTTCTGAGATTCTAAAAAAATTAGGATGATAGATGGTTCTGTGAAAACAAATGCTCAGTGTTTATTATCTGGCAAATGCCCCAGATACTTCCAAGTTCTCTATAGGCAGTTTGACAAAGTACTTGGTTTTCCAACTGTAATTCTCTATTACTGAATTCTGCATAATTCAGCATTAGCCGCCTTAACCTGTTTTGATACAACTTATTGTAATAACAGGGCAGCAAAAGCAAGGTTTAAACCAACAGGCATTTGGTTTCACTTGTCAGGAGGTTTCTTTTTTATTTATATATTTATTTTGAAGAGATAAGTAAAATGGGGAGGGCTTAAAAATAAATTCCTTCTGAAGGGTTAGGACCTGGATTCTGAGTTTGTTTGGTAGTTGCACTGTTTCAGAGATAGTATAATCCTTACAGTTTTATAAGCACATTTGAGTCATTTGACTTGAATGCTTGTAGGTGATTCAGATCTGTTTTCAGGTGTTATCTTTTTATCTATGGAGTAGATCATATGGATGAGCTGTTAAGTTGACTCTCCTCAAACTGCTTGCAGCTCTGCCTGGGAGAGTCTCTAGTATTGGACATGGACTGCTGCATAGCCTTTTCACAAGGATGCAAATGTCCACCACCCAGTTTAGGCTTAAGGGAGTTAAGGTTTAAGGTGATTGGTTTCTGTCATTTTGTGTATGACTTGAACTGACAGAAAATGGTATATGTTCTATTCAAATGGGCTCGATGTGATATTCGATGCATAAACTTGTGCAAAGGGACTTAAAGTTTACATACTGTAAGGATCACAGGGCATCAGTTTTCTACCAGCTTGTTAACAAACTTGAACTGTACGTTCTCCAAATCCAAAGTAGCTGCAGTAACTTTTCAAAGGTCAGTGCAACCTTTAGAATAACAGTAGGAGACGAGGAGCTTGGTTTCTTTGTGGCCAGTTTGTGCCCAGGAGCTGCTGTTTAAGCAGGGTGGCATATCTGAAACGGCCTGAAATATCCCTGTATTTCCAGCAGCATTCTGGAGGGCTCCTCTCACCCACTTCTCTCTTTTTGTCTGCCTCCCTCCTGCTCTTATGTCAGTAATGCTGGACCTTGCAGTTTGTAGGTGCTTATGTTCCTTGCTAGTTAAGTTCTGTGAAAGCCTTTCATGAGAGTTAAAAGTGGCTTAGGTAGTATGCAAGCCCCATCTCAATGATCTTTGACTGGGGAAACAGGAAACAAATGGTCTTGAGTAACTGAGGAAGTGTGACTTGCCTTTTTTTCCTGTTTTTTTTTGTTTGTTTGTTTGTTTTTAGTTTTTCCCTCAAGACGACTAATTCCTGGCTGTTCAGATTTCTTAGAGAAGATTGGGTTTCCTGTTTAATACTAATGACATAGTGTTCTAGAATCACTGTCCAATTTTATGTATTCATGTGAAATCTCTGTTGGAAGCAGAAATTACTGTACACAGTTAATTTATCGTTATTATCCTTAGTCAGGATCTGTTATAAATAGTATTTCCATGTTGAGTCTATAAAAGCCTTTGCCTTGGGTTTGTAATCTTCGTTCTCTATGGTAGCTTTTTTTAATTGCTCTGAACATTGGAATAAATTTTCAGTTGTGAAAAAACTTCCTCTCCACAGAGAAAGGAAATATTGGCAGAAAAGGATCCTTGATAAATTTCATAGAACAGATTTTTTTTAATAAGCCAGTCAAATAGGTAACAATTAAAATTCAACATATGAGTCATCCATAAAACAAAACCAGACTGCATTCCTTTAAAGGTGGTGAGGATTGCTTTTATTAGCAGTACATATATGGGCAAACCTTCTAGTGCAGGTTAGTGTAGGATCGGTAGTAAATCTAGTTGTTGCATGTATGATAACCACTGTTATTTGGAGAACTCTGAGGAAGTAGCAACCTAGGTGCTCCCTGTTCCACATCTGTATCTGGTAAAATTGTAGAAGAGGCAAATTGTACAAGAGTGTCAAAGCAACCCTGGAGTTGTGGCTGCTTTTCACTTGCGTGCACCTGCCTACTCAAATCACCAGAGCAGAAGCCATCTTTAACTTCTTCAGTTTTGTCTGGGCTCAGCAAAAACCCTGGATGAGAATTATTTTAAATATATATATCAATATGCTTACAATGAGAATGTTTCAATTGCCAGGATATAATGCAAAGGAAACTATATTTTATTTAAATCTTATGAATATCAATGCAGATGCCTGAGTTAATGTAGACTTATGGCTGAGAATATTAATGTAAGGAGAAACAAAAAAGAAAAAAAAAAAAAGGAAATTCAAAGGGATGGTTACCAAAGCAACTATGATTCTTCCCTGCTTGTACTCTAGTGATGCTATATGCTTCTCAGTATTGCTAAGCTCTGATGTGTTTATATGTGCAGTGTAGTTGAGCTTCTGTGGGAACCAAAGTTGTGGGGAATTTTAGATGCAAATCCATTGTAGAGCACCACAGATGGAGTTTGCTTCTATTTTAGTATTCACTTTTTTGTCATGATCATAAAACAAGAGTCACTAAAGACAAATAATGGAAAATGAGAACATATAACCCTAACAGAAAGCAAAATGCATTCAAGTCTTCTAGCTCAGCAGTTGGACAAAAGCATAGGGTAGGAAGAGAAGAGCAGAATTTCACATGACAGGAATATGATTATTTTCTTGCTTCTGGGAGAGGAAATAAATTAAAAATTAGATTAAAACCTGTAAATTAAAAGTTGTGGTTATAGCAAATGGGAAATGCCTTAAAGATAAGGAGCCAGCTGGAAGAGTAATGCACCCTCCCCACTAGTACCAGGCTTGCCAAAGCATGGCGTTGGAAGGCGGAGCAGGAGTTACCAAAGCTCCCCTAGAAGGCAAAAGCATGTGTCCTGACCAACTTCTCCTCCTACATGGTGCCATGAGGGCTCCCCCTCCTGTTTTCAGCCTTACATGAGCAATAATATTCATTAGCTTTTTAAGAGTGTATTAAAAACCTGTGAGGAGCTGTGAACCTGTGGCCAGCCAACCCTTCTGTGTAGCTGAGGAGGAGGATGTCCTCATGGCACACTGTGCCTTTGGGTCCTTGGGTCACCAAAGCAGGTGCTTGAGCTGGGTCAATATAAGACAAGCAGTGACATTCAGTGGAGCAGTTTAGTGGTAGTTTTTGTACAAATATACAATTCCTGTGGTTGAGGGGGAAGTACTTTGTTATTTTTAACCAGAGAGCCTCTGCTCCTTCAGGCTTCTTGCATTTCCCCAGTCAACAATCAACCCAATACAATAAATGACTGTGTACACTAAGCCCTGCAAAGAAGAACTAATAAATGGCTGTGGAGAAAGGGATGTGACAATGATAGGAAGAAAATTGGAAAATTTGTAAGACAAGCTGTTATGTCTGCCTTTTTGTATCACAAACCTTTCAGTGGCAACTGTATTCAAGCAGTTGCATTCTTGTTGTATTAGTCAGAAAATACAACTGAGGTTTATTCTAGCTTCATGGGTTTTATGTCAGATACAGTACTGGATAAAGAGAGAGTATTACAGATAAGGTGATACCTTATCTAGTGTAAAGCAGTTGTAAAAGTTGAACTGTCAGAATGTTGAGATTGGATTAGATCAATGATTTGTGTCATGTAGTCCCTGCAGTTTGGATCCAGATATTATGTTTTCTACCTTGTCAATCCAAAGTTTGAGAACAGTCATGACAGAAAATAGGCAACTTAAAATTATAGGCTGAGCCAGCGTTCCTCACACCTTGCAACTCTATTTTTTTGGTAGGCTAAGAAATAGGATAATCTTCATCTACTGTGCAGTGCATCCATCATGAAGATAATAGGTTTCATTAACTGTTGAAACTATTCTTTCATGCTAATAATCCAGAATTTATGTACTGTAGTTTGTTGACTTCACTTGCAGAAATACAATTATGTGAAGAAGTACCAGTTAGACACAGTTGCATAGCCAACTTTAACCTTGCCTTTTTATCTCAATCTGAGACTCCTCAACAGAAAGCAGAAAAAAGCAATTTTGAAATGGCGGATGCCAACCAAGATATCCATGACTCCTTTGAGTTATTACTGGAAATAGAGATCTAATCAACACTGTTTGCTTATTTGACAGTGGTAATAAGATTGCAATAGTATGAGAAAGGTAACAAGCTTTGTAGCTGTGCTGGTAGGGTAGGAAATGGTTGTTGTCAGCATATAAGTGAATTTTCTAAAGAATTCTTCATTCAAGTGACACAATCGCTTTAATGCCTCTAGAGTGAGCTTGAACTATCTTCAGAGCTGCACTTCATTTGAAATGGATCACCCATTGCTTTCCACATTTAGAAAAATAAATATATGAATAACAATTGTTTGCTGCCTTGTGACAGATTTCCCACCTCTTGCTTTATTTTTGGGCACAGACTCAATCTCCTTGAACAGTGCAATAGAATTAATTACATAAATAACTTAACACTTGTGTAGGACAACTAGCAGACAGATTTCTTTTTTTCCAGTGGATGCATTCTTATGTAGGTTGCCATTTCTTTTATATGACTTTTGAGTGAAGCCACCATAATCTGATGTTAATTTAAATGTCAAATGAAGAATGCATCTATGGGAATCAAGGATCCTACCCCAGCTAATTATTCACTAGGGGGTCTGCATTCTATGTTAATGAGGTAAAATGCGCAAAAGACCAAATAGCTGAACATCAAAGCTGCTGTAAGTGAACATGCAAGAGATTTAGAACTAAAAAAGCCCAGTACAGCACTTTTTCAACATGTGTAGATAAAAAGGGAGGTACTTAGATGGCTTAAAGCAGTAATAAAATATGAGTGCAAATCCCTAAATGTCAGTGCACTGAGGAAAGACTTCAGCTATCCACAGATCAGTGGATAGCACACAGCTATGACAGCACAGACATAAAACTGATAGAGCTATGCAAATGTGGAGGTGCAATATGGTATTATCAATTTCCAAAGAGGAATAGGTTGATCTTCTAAATGGGGATGAAGTTTAGGCAACTTTGATGTACATTAGCAAAGCCTTCATCAAAACTGCTGTTAGAATCCTCATTTTCATTTTAGTATTTGAGATGGCAGTTTTTTGGATAACCACCGCAACAAGAACTATGAATCTTTCATCTGTCTAAACTAGTAAGTTAAATTTAACTAGTTAAAGTTAAATGCTGTTGCCTGTTCAATATACTGACCTCACTCTGGTCCTGTGTGCATGTCTGCCACCTTGCAGCCATGCTAATCTGATAAGCATTAGGTTAGGTAAGGGCAGCATTTTCCCAGTGGTCTTGAGTAAAGTCTGCAGCAGTTTGGGCAGCTGTGCTGGCAACCTGCATGTTTGAGTAAGTTGCTTCTTTTTTACAGTTTGAAAGCTATAAATGGTTTTGGATTTGGTTAAGAGGGACAGTATCTAGCCTGATTCTGATAGCATTAGCAAAGATGAGAATGCTTTCAGTAATAGAGAACGAAAGCAGGCAGTTCTTAAGGTATTTTTGTGAAAGCCTCTCTAAAATCACAGGAAAGGGTCGCGGAGTGTTTATATTCCTCTGGTGTTCTATTTGTTCTGTAGAACATTATAGAATTGTTTAGTGAGCACTGAGCAATTCCCTGTTTATTGCAATGATATTGATAAGATTGTGAAATTGGCTGTTGTAAAGGATTTTACAGCATAGAAAAGGCCCCTCTGGAATTGCTGACATCTCCTATAAATCTAAAGAAATAGTAAAAATAAAAAATGCATGTGGTGCCCAAAATAGATAATAACAATTCACCTGGGTAATACCTCCTGACTGATTCACTACTGGTAAATAGCTGGTGGGGTCAGAAAAATAGTCAGGAAACAGTGGTGTAGAATAGGAGGAATTTTCCTTCTTTGAACTTGTGTTTGCCTTGTTGGGTCAGTTAGAAGATTTATCATGAATCGGAAGTGGATGCTTCCTTTGTTTTGTAAAAAAAGGCAATAAATAAAGAATGTTTATTTTTGGTTTATGAAAATTCCCTTCCTTATTATATCAACCAGTCTTTACAGCAAATTGTACTAACTTTATTTTTTTTATATATATACACATATGTGTACAAAAAAAAAATGTTCACATTATACACTGTACTGTAATGAGGTAATAGAATTTTACTGGAGACCCTGCTGTTGTTCATGCTTAAGTAAAACTCAGCCTGGCCCTGGCAAAAACAACTTTACTTTGTGGAAGCTTAAAGCTTTCCATGAAGGATAAAAGATGCCCTTGGACAGCAAAGGTAACACCAATGTCCTAGCCCTGCTAACATGTCTTCTGAAACCCTGCCAAGATTGTGTGGCATCATAGATAAGAACCTGTAGGAAGACTGACATCTAGACAAGTATAAAGAATTCTGCAGAAATAGAGTTGCTATAATTAGTAATCAGTACTGTGGGTACCAGTGATTAGTCAAATTATGTAATACTTTAAAATTTGAATGAGGACCCTGCGTAAAACCACATGTGAGATGCCCCAATGTGGCTTGGACTCCTCATGCACATGAATAAATATTTACTCTTGTAACTCTATACTTTGCATCCTAACCTCTTTCTTTGGTCAGCGTGGCCCAGCTGTGAATTTTCATAACAGTTTTGACTTGTCTCACCCTATACTTTTTCTCAACTTGTCCTTTCTTGTGTTTCAGTGCTTCATGGTTTTAGTTTTGTTTTTCGCTCAATTTCTTCATTGCTTCTGCATTTCATTTTCCTTTCATAGTCTCCTGTGACTTTTAATCCTTCTTTTCCCTTCAACCCCTTCTTAATCATTTTTTCATTCTTTTCTCAGACTTCTTAAAAAGTTCCTGTTCTTCATCCTTCTTCCTGCCTTCCCTGTCTTTGTCAAGATATTCACCTCTTCTCCCTACATCCAATATTTCCTATCCCCACTCCAATTAGACACCAGTCCTTTCCATCCTTCTAGTAGCAGGTGCTTTGTGCATGCACATAAAGTTGCACTGAGCAACAAGGATGGCTAATAATATTCCTCTGCACATTCTGATTTGAACAGTAAATCAGATACCTACTGAGAATTTGAAGAGTTGAAGGGGGATAATATTAGGCTTTTTTTCCCCCACCTCCTACTATGAAATAAAGTTTAACCTTTCCAACCTCCTCTGGTAATGTGTTCTAGGATAAATCAAAACAAAGGAGAAAGGGTTAGAAAAGAGAGTGGGTTTGGATAGATATTACACAAAAGAATGAAAAAATCCCCTTGTTTGTTACTGAGGCAATACTGGATCCAATAGTATATTTTACACAACTCTGACTTTGAGTTGTACTTTAGCTATGTACATGTCCTTTCCTTAATTTGTCAACCTTGCAATTCAGTGAGTGTGCAAGGAGTGGTAATATGTGAGGTTTGTTTGTGGGTTGTTGAGTTTTGTTGGTGGTTTTGTGTTGGTATTTTGGGTTTGGATTTTTTTTCTTTGTATATTGTTATGCTTTAGTCTATCTATTTGCATACTCTAAATCTCTGTTCATTTAGCTTTTCTGTTGTGTGGATCTGAAAAATCATAAGAGATTCAAAGTTAGGCTGTTGAACCAAAATCTGTGATTTTTATTCTGAACTTTTAAGCACCAATACTTGTGTAATTAGGTGCCCCAGAATGGTGAGCAGATCAGAAGCATAAATTCCTTCAGGGCAGCTTAGGCATTCTAACAGAAGTTTACAACAGATACAGGTGTATTGATTCAAATGTAACCCAAGTCTGTCCCACCAAATTGAAGCTGGCAAGGCATGCTGAATTTCCACACTTGGACTGATCTTTATTCCATGGGCATCAGCTATTGGATTTTGCCCCTCAAACAATGCAGTGTGAATTTTGATGAACTCTTCTTCAACCATTGAATGTGGCATGTCTAGTGATTAACATGTATCGACAAACCTGTGTTTATAGGCTACAAGGTGTTGTAGGAGCTTTGATTTCCATACCTCTTGTTTTCTGAGTGCCTGAGATTTGGTTAAAACCCATCAAGAGATCCTGGGATTTAGTAAAAAAATATAAGGTTGACAGGAGTGGGTAATGTATGGTCAGTCTGACTGAAACACATAATTTTACATGGTTGGGTTTTTTTGAAAAACAAACAAAAAAAATCACCAACAAAGCCACAAAAAACCCCCCAAACAACAAACTATTTTCTGTTCCATGGCAGTGCTGGACAGCATGAGCTAGAGGTTGCACAGGGCATTTCCTCACATGCCTTATTCTGCCTTGTAAGCTGACAGAAAACAGTGTGTGCTTGTATTGATCACAATGTGCTTTCTCCTCTTCACAGAGGGAATTTTGTATTCAGAACTTCTGTGAGGTGAATTTTCTGTAATTTTGGGTGTAGTTTGAGAAGGACTAGGATATATATTTTTTTGAACATTGATTTCTCTGTAAACATTGTGTTGCCAGATGTTGATCGTTCTTGTTTCCTGCTGCCTCTGAAGGAAGGTGAGGATCCTCAGATCACTTCCTATCAGCCCTAACATGTCAAACTGCAGCTCTTCATCCTTACTTTGGAGTGAAGGAGTTGTGAGCTGTTCTGTAGCATAGAAGCCATCAGGATTGCTGCTCTAGGTCCTCAACAGTCCCATTCGGCTCCCATTAGAGAGCTCTCATGCACAGGCTTCAGCTGAGTTGAGCATGCTGTAACCTTTAAGCATGTGTTTAAATTGCCAGGACTCTGTTCTCTGGTACTGACCTGGAGTGAGGATAACATTTCCTGCAGTACACTGGTCCAGGTATGTGATGCAGCCCATGAGCAGACCTGTCAAAGTCTCTGCTGTGATCAGCTGATGCCACGAAGCATGAAATAGCATTTGCTTTCTCTGCTTCAGGTGTCAGTGTGCCATTATTATTGCTCTGGTTGTGTAATAAACAACTGTATTTCATAAACTGGCATTTCCAAAGGGGTCCTGCTTGTTGAACTGAAGCCTATTAACACAAAGTTCAACCAGCAGTGGAATGTAAAACCTTAAAGTGAATTGATTCTAATGGTAAAAACCCAGCTTAGAATGATTTGGTGTCCGAAGTAGTAATCTATTGTGTGCTGTAACTTCATTTTCTGCAGTCCTGTTTTCCCTTGAGAATATCTAATTAGACGTTTATTTAAGGTAAATTACTTCAAGTAATTACATTACTTAAAGGTGAAGTAGCTGAACACAGGCTACATAGGCATATATTTAGAAAACCATCTCTTTAGTAAGGTGGGAAGAACTGGGAGTTTGTAATGGTTGGAAAATGCAGCCATAAGCAACTAAGATAAAGTTTTCAGTTGGAAGAAGAAAGATTGTCTCAAATTCTGGCAAACAAGTTATTGCAACAAGCTCACTTTTCAAGACACAGAGTCTTGGGCCAAATTCTTGGCCCTGAGCAACTTTCAAATACCAGTTTGTGGTATTCCATGACTATGGTTTGAGTGAAGATCTGTACTTGCTTCCCTGCCTTTTGGAAAATTTTGTTTTGAATTACAAAGCACTTCCCTGTTCTGGCTTAGACAATGTGTCTGTAAGGGTATATAGTCAGCAATCAACCTCATTGTTTCCTGGAAAAACTAATTACCCGTTGTTAAATACAGGTGACATATGACAACTTGAATATGTAATATATGTACTGTATGTGCTTTGCTTTGAAGAAAAAGTACTTCTGCTTCAGGATAGAAATCCCATAACAATAAAATCTGATCTTTTCACAGAGATTATTCTGTTTACATAGATTGCATTGGATTCAGGTTGTGTCAGTTGCTTTCTTTATTTTTCTGTGAGCTTTATTCACATTTCTCCTGGAGTAAATCAATTATGTAAGTTACAGTGATTATTCACCAAATTATTTACCTTTTAATATTTAAGTAATATACAGTACAATAAACTCTTAGCTTATTAAATTTCTATGGCTTGAATCCTTCCAAGTTTTCCTCTTAATACGATATAAGGCTTGCTGAGATGATTACATTAATAATACATTACTATAAAAAAAGTGCATCACAGAGTACATGCTAATAGGTTTCATTGATTTAAAATTGTAAATGGGTGCTAGCAATCAGAAGCCAGGTGCACATGAACTGGTAGTGAGAACAGTGCCAAAATCATAGGCAAGATTCATAGCTCTGGAGTTGAGGGGGGAAAAAAATGTTAAGTATAATTAAGTTACTTAGAATTAAGCTTGAAGAAAAATGTGAAGTGCACTCACTGGACTTTTGCAGAGATTTTTTTTGTTATGATTTTAAACCTCACTTTAGTAGTTTCTCACTTTCCTATTTTTCTTTGAATTTGGTTTCACCAGTTAAGATTTAAAAATAATTGTGCAGTAAAATTAGTTTTATCCTATGCAGGTGGTAGAAATAGCTTTCTTAAGAGTGAATTTAGATTTCAAGGCATCAGAAAAACAGAATATTTAGCACCACTTAAATGCAATACTCTGTTGTTAGGTATTGTTACTCTTACCACTTCTAACTGCAGACAGTGGCACTATCCTCTAAAACCAGGAGGGAAATGATAACACCCTTCATTTTCTCAAAGAAAATGGAGCAATCAAACAGAAAGCCTGGCTGTGTTTGATATGTGAGGATTATTTTGTTTTATTAACAAATAGGAATGTCATATGCTTTGTAGAGATCTGGAGTGATGCTCTTATTTGAGTTTCGAAGTTCTGATTTCCAGCTGAAAGTGACTTTGAACTTTCGAACTTGTGTATGTGCTTCTGTTAAAACTTGGTCTCAGAGACAATCTTTTAAAGTCAATTAATGCTGAGTCTTCAAATGTGAAGTTCACTGCTGTGTACTGGATTTCCTGAAGAGTTTACTCCTGTCCAGAGTGGACCACATTCAATTTTGTGTATGAAGAGTGGAAGCCTGTGGTCTGAAAATGAGGCTATCATCAAGTGTTTTCTGGTCACTTCAGATACTAGGATTTCGATACTTCTTTGTTATTGTTGTTTTGTCTTTTCTTGTAGACAGGTTTAGTATCAACAACTTTAAGAAACCTAATCTTTGTTTCTGGTAACCCTTGTTTTGGATGTTTTTCAAATTTGGGGTTGTTTTTTTTTAATATTATTCCTGTATCTGTCATAGCATAGCCCTTCAGAAAGCTTATCTGGAATCTCTGCAGGATGAAGAGAAATATTGATACCTTAAGCGTACATACCTGAAAACAGAAATGGGGGCTTGTGGAAAATCACAAAGGAAACTAGTATCAGATCTGGAAATTGAATCCAGATTTAGCACATAACTGCAACAATATGCATCAGCTGGCTACTATCCATGCTCTTATTTCCTGTAAATTTAAATCTTAGGCAGGGAGCTTTGGAGATACTGGGCAAGATCAGACTATTGAGATTCCTGTGGCTTTTTGTAACCACAAGTCTACAAAAGTCTATAATATTCTGCTCCTCCTTTTTACAGGGGGTAGTTAGAATCTGTACAAAGGTCTACCTTGTGAACTTGCCAAGTAGCTGAACCAGATGTGCCTTGCTACTCAGAGATAAGGCAAGAACCTCTTTGAAGAAAATGAGAGGGGAGGAAAAAATGAAAACAGAGAAAAGAATCCAACAAAAGCAAGTACAGGTATGGACATACTAAATGTGTCTTGAAATATAGTGGTTCCTGAAGTTGTTGTTTGTGTTTTAGCTAGGACGTGGAAAAGAATAGGGGAAAAAACAAGATAAGGTATCACATGTGGAACTGAGTTAGAGTGAGACTTTAGTGCTTATTTTGTATCTTATGGTATGGCTATTTCTAGTATCAAATCCACATGTTGCTGTTTAGGCAGTGGACTAACAGTGAAGAGTTACTGGGCACTGTTTCCCGTTCTAGGGACTAACCCTCTCTCACATCTAATACCTACTCCTGCAGATTGCCAGCACAAACATGGGCTTAAAAACTGTAAGAGCAGCTTGTGCCTGTTTTTCCTGCTGCTGGAGGATTGTTTGTCTCTGGGATATTTTTGTATCATTTAGGTTCTACCATTTTAAAAAATCTTGTTTTCTGTGTGTATGTACTTTGGAAATATGCAGTAGACATCTAAGCCAGTGTGTATTTTAAGCTTGGTAATCTTTTATAGGTTTAAGTGCCCTGTAAAATTTGTCAAAAGAATAAATGCAAATTATTTGGCTTGGTTGGTTGCTTGCTTAACTCGGGCTTTGAGAGCTGTGTGGGAGACTGTATGCATGTGGAGGGGAATAGCAGATTGCTAATAAAGAGGATGAGCCTTAAAAACTGACAATTGATGTCAGGTCAATGCATTAAATCTAAAGTCTTGTAGTCTTAGTTAAACCATTCACTGGTAAAGGAATAGGGCTCTATTAAAAGTGTCATGGGCTCTGTAGCTATTTAATTCCTTTGTTTGCTCTCCTACCTATGGTGTGGATGCAGGGAATAAGCCTGTTTGTCTTGTCCTGCCGCTGTGTGCCAGGTTTGATGAAGGCTGTGGAAGGTGGCTGATGGCTTGTTCCCAGAGGAGGGAAAAGTGAATGTTCAGAAGGATGGTAATTCCTGGGAACAGCAAGGAGAAAAAGTACAGTAGGCTGCTGGGGTGACTTTCTGCATGGTCCCCTTGGGTCTTGAGATCCTCAAGGCGGGGGCAGTGGGTAAGAAGCACTGGAGAGGGTGAAAGCATGAACAAAAGGAAAAAAGAAAAGGCAGGCTGAGCAAAAGGAGATGGATTTGCAAGTCTCTGTTATCCTGTACCTACCAGAGAGGAGTTGCCTCTACTATAAAAGACCCTGGCTTATTTTCTAATAAAACCCAGCATGGGAGACAAAAAAACCCTTTGTTATCTTTGGGGTACTGAGTGTAAGAAGAGATGTAGTCCAGGTTGTCAGAGAAGTCATAACTTAGGGAGTCCTTGAGCAAATATTCCTTATTTTTGAGACCTAATTGTACAAACCCCAAATATTTCACCTGGTTTTAAGTCAGTCTCAAAACATTGGAAATGGTAATGGCATAAGTACCTATAGGTACCATACGCTATTAATGAAAAGTTGGTTCAAATCATCTTTTGTTGCTGTGTCATTTATTTTTCTGGAAACACACTCAAAATTCAGCAATGTTTTCTTTTTCTCGGTCTTAACCTGGAATGGATTTCCTGATTTTCTTCTGATGCAATTTAGGCTTAGCTAAAGAGGGAGAAAAAACCCAAAACAAACAAACAAAGTTTGAGAATTCATATCAGAAAGGTGTGTGTTTAGGGAGAGATAAGCTGAAGCTTGAAAAAAAAATAGCATAGTTAATTACAGTTGAGGAGGTGGTGGTGGTAGACTATAGAGAGCTGATGTGTTTACCTGCAGTCTCTAGTTCCCTTGTCTAAAATACAGAAGGGAAAGAAAACAGGAAAAATGTTCCACAAGCATAATTCTTTTTAACACAGAAACATGTCTGATTTATGTCTCATATCATCATTTATTTCTCATCCTATGTAGTGGCAGTTGCATTATATATGCTCCGCATGTCTCACTTTTCTTTGCCTACTGATGTTCAAATAAAAATTGGTAACAGTTGTATTTTTTTTAAACAGAAAATGTTCATTGAAAGGAAATGCAAAAACATGAATGCTAGTCATAAATTCATTATTATCAGATTATTTTCTTGTGTATTCTGTTTGTGGCACTGACAGCACTGAATAAAATTATTGGCATTCTTAAGCAGCATCATATTATTATTATTTCCTGATGTATCTAATGTATTTAATTGTAATGTTCATTACAGATTTTATGAGGTGTGGATTGAAGGTAAAAATCTCTGGAGTTGAGCTGCCAATAATCATGCTGTGGGTTTTATAAAATATTTCCTCTAATTATTCTGCTTAATTTTAGGAAGCAAAGGTCACAGGAATAAATTTTCTTTATGTGAATAAGCACTGGGGAAATTATTGAGGTCCTAACTATTATCATATGAGATGATAGTCCATACTGTCAATCTAGACGCTTGCAGGTCATAGTAATAGCAAATCCATGCAGTTTTACTAGCAATGATGCTAATAGTCAAACATTTTAAAGGAGCCTTTGAAAATGCTTCCTGTGATGTTGGCTGCTCCAGTAAAGCCACTGCAGGGTCTGTAGGCTTTGCTGTGAACACAGGTAGGTCAACACTGAGCATTTTGGTGAATGCAATCATCTTCCCCCTCCCCCCCAAGTACGGTGTACTATGTTTATTCCAAGGAGTAGTGAGTATTACAGATCTGTGGAAATTTCTGCATCTCCTTTGCTGTCTTCTGAAGTAAGGCACCATCAGTGGTGGTCAGTCAGCTCTCTGTTTTACTATTCCTTGATTTAGGAATTGATATATTTTTCTTCTAGAAAAGATGAGTAGGGTTTGTTGTTGGTTTTAGATTTTTGAGAACATCTGAGGAATGGCTACCATACAGAAGTAGCACAGAAAATTACTACTCTTTAGTATTTTAATCATGAGGTCATGGAAAATTGATTCTTTGGATATCTACTGATCCTCCTCTGCACCTACTGCACTTGAATATTAAACAATCTTGTAGTGATTATTTTCCTCTTTATTGTGTAACCTCTACAGCCATTAATCACATAAATGAAAAATGCAGAGCACAATGATGCCAAGAGACTCTAGAGGTGTTCTCTTCACCTTCTTTGGAACTGGTGGCTACTGCAGGGCATCAGTGTGTCTGAGGCTGGATCTGGTGGTCTGGGGAGGTTGGGGTGTTGTCAGGGGCTATTGAAACACAACTTGGCAGGATCTGAGCAGCCTGGTCTGACTTTGAAGTTAGCTTTGGTTTGTGCAAGGATTGGACTACAAGGCCTCCAGAAGTCCTTTCCAGTCTAAGTCCTTTTATGATCTTGATTTGGCATAAAACGTGGTTTCTCCAACTTCTTTCTGCCCTCCGTTCTGTCTTCCTGTATATTTCTTATCTTGCTTCCTTTACTGAGAAAAGTATCCACATCAGAACCATCAGACTGTAACTATTAGTGTAACTCTCCATTGTCTCAATTAGTTTTGCTCTGAGTGACGTCTCAGGATTGTGGACGTGTACACAGAGATATCAGTAATGGCTAATGGAATACATCTGAGTGAAAATACATGATGCTATATAAAGATTTACACTTGGGAACATAAGAAAAGGTAAAGAAAAGATAAAAGGCATCCAGTTTTTCAGAGGTAAAGCTGTAATGGAGATCTGTCAATGGAGAGCTATCATCTGTAACGGAGATTTATCTGTGTACCACCTTTGGGTGGGAAATGAAGAACAGTTTTATCCCTGTGTATAAATAGAATTCATAACACCCAGATACAATGAAATAAAGCAAAGAGATTTGTCACTTGGATATAAAGGAAATGTGGGAAATTTATGTCCCTACACTAAAAAAATCTCATATATATATATATGCCTCAACCAATAATTATTATTTTGTCAAATGAGAGAGGAATAAATATTAACTCTGATTTTCTATAAAGGAATGTGCTTATTGGAAAAAGATGCATCTGATAGAAAATTAAGAGCTTTGCCCTTATAAAAATCTGGTTCCTTTCTCTATGATGACATTTAAAAGGAGAAAAAAAAAATAGTAAGGATAATCCTGAAAAAAAAAAAAATACCCAAACCCCCCCAAACCAAAACATTTCTTCTTCAGTATGTGTGAAGAAAAAGAAAAAAAATGCATTGGGTCAAAACCAACTTGTGGTGGAGGACCTACATTTTAATTCTCTCTGAATTATTCAAATGTGAAGCCATTTTTACTTACTTATTGTATATGATGTTAGGCATGCATTAGTGTATGCTGGGCAAAGTCCATTGTCACCTCGTACATGTAAGAAACCACAGTAAGATTAGTGGGCAATTGCATTTAAAAAGTGAACATCAACAAGGTTTCCTGTGACAATGGGTAGTTCTAATGAGAAGTCTTTCAGCTATCCCTGTGATCTGGGGAAAGGGGAGAAGGGAATATGTGTAAATATCTGTGAGGAACTGGTAAAAATCTCTTTCTGGATCCTTTAAATAAATCCTGTCATCTCACCAGAAATAATTTTATCAACTAGTTCCAATGTGTTTTCTGACAGGATGTATCTGAAAAGTGGAAATGCTCTTTATATTTCTAAAAGTCATGATGAATTTCTTAAAATATAATAATGCCTTTTAAGTGGCAATGACATTCTTTTAATAGTGTATTTCTCAAACTTTAACTTTCTTACTAGTAATTCTGATAAATTTTTTTAAAGTACTAGAATTTCTTACTGTTGTGAAATATATAATAAACATAGCATTGTACATACGACATGATACTGGAGATTCTGTGTGAATACACGTAGGAATTTTTTTCACTGTGAGGGTGACAGAGCACTGGAACAGACTGCCCAGAGAGGTTCTGGAGTCTGCTTCTATGGAGGTATTCAAAACCCATCTGGACGTGCTTCTATATGACCTGGTCTAGGGAATCCTGCTGCGGCAGGGGGGTTGGACTAGATGATCTTTCGAGGTCCCTTCCAACTCCTAATATTCTGTGATTCTGTGAACTATTAACATCTTTGAAACTCTGTAATAGTGAAAGAAATCACAGATATATTCCACTGATACCTTAAAAAAAAAAAACTAGCAAATTTATGTATGAAACCTCACATCAGCTATATTTTAACTTCTGTAAGTAATGAAAGTTGAATTCCAATGGATAAAAATCTTTACATAGGAGGGGTGAGTTATAAAGGTAATATGTGATGAACATTTATGAAATATCTTTTATTGTCTTGTGCTTCTCTTGAAGTCTTTTGCTGTCATCTTCATGGCTGTTGTGATCACTGTTATAGAAAGTACTTCAACATTCTCACTCTTCAAAATGTTTCCATGAATCTGACAGTTGGTATCCAAATAAAGTCATTACCTAAAGCAGCAGCACAGAAGACAACGTGCTGCTATTATTACTTTTGAAGAGAAGACTTATTTTTAAACTCTGCTCAGCCTCCTATTATATGCATGCTGATTTTACCTTGTTATTAAAATATCACAACAGAGATCAAACTCAGCTATGATGAAGAACGTACCATCTGTGTGTAATACTATTGCTTAAAAGTATGGTATGGTAATAGTGACAAAGGGGGAAAAAAACCCTCATCACCAAGCTCTCACTCTAAGAACTTATTCAGCTTGTATAAAGACCGAGCAGGACTTTGTTCATAGACTCTGCTTTTTGATTTTATTAAGAGAGAATGGAAATGCAACCACTTGGATCAAGGTTTCAGGTACATTTGAAATACCTTCCTAAACCACTTAGATTTAGTGTATCTCACCCTTAAACACAGGACAAAGAGGAGTTTGGTTATCTTTCACACATCATGGGTAGCTGAAGGCAGTTCTACTTGATGTTAACAGTGACAGCCCCATTGGGGCTTTTGTAGGCATGTGGAGTGAGATAACTTTGTATCCCATATTTTTCTGGAGTATGAAGAAGGGACAGAATATAAATTGATTACTTAGTCCTATCTCTATGCTATTCTCTTATTCTGTTCTATGAGATTTGTATTTCACTAAGCTCCACAGAAATGTGTGGAAGTTATCTAGATTGCTGTTTTATAACACAGGAAAACGACCATTGTTTTTAGAGCATAGTATGGGTGTGAGAGGGTAAGAGAGAAGGAAGCAGGTGAAGCTATAACTCTCCAATGTTCTTGCAAGTGGCATAGGAATAGCTGTGTTAATATAATAAGCAGAGTAATGTAATACCTCATCTTCTGTGTCACTGGCTGTTGCACTGTCATTTTTTTCTTTTGTTTGCTAGTAATAATCTAAAATCATATAAACCTGGTTAAGATACTTCATAGCTGTTTAGCACTTTTCTTAGCAGTAAAGTGGGAAGATTTTCTTTTTAACAGAAGATATAGCAGATGTACCAATAATGGCTGAAACATGGTTGTTTCTGTCTTCAGAAATTGCTTTCATGGAAGGGAGAATGTACATCTCAGCCACATATTCCTTCCGTCTCCCTTGTGGAGTGGGCATGCATAAAAGTCCTAGTGAACTGGGACGAATGGGTTATGAAGAACTTTGATCCAGCTTTCTGTGAAGTCCAACTGACTTTCCTGGGAATTATAAAGTGGATGAAAAATGCAGTCCATGGGAAACAGAGCTATTGCATTTTCCTCTTCAAACTTAGCCGAGACTGATTAAGCATTTCTGCGCTCCACTTTTTTCAGAGAGCAGTAACTTTTTTCACTCTCCTCCCCAGTTCTGCCTACAGAAAATCTGGTTTTGCTGGTGTCTTATTTGGTGGTGGTGGTTTTTATTTTTAATGCAAATCTGATGATACAACATATACCTGCCTTATCCGAGGGGTGATTGTGTGCTCTGTTCAGAAGAAGTGGCCTAATTCAAGGAGAAAATGTTAGCATTAACTGTATTTTTCTTTAGATATCTTATTCCAGTGGCTTAAGGCTAGATTGGGAACTGTCAGTTCTAACGGAAAAAACGTATGACAATTCATTCCATGGGATAACAGAACTGTAGCTAAGAGGGGACTACAGATAATGCTTACTGTCTGAAAATGCATTTTGAGCTTGCATGTAATAAAGCTAGGAGTGAATAGAATACATTGCCTAGAATATGGCACTCTGCACAATGGATACAAAACCCTGATTTATTTTCCTAGTTGAGCAAGGCAGGCCTGAAAACCATGTGGACTACTGGCTGGATATCTCTTTTCAAGTGCGTGCTTGTGTTGACTTAAAATGCAGAGATTTAACATCCCTGAGATGAAGGCTGAGGTGGAACAGCTTGAGTGCTTGTGTGCATTCAGCTAGACACAGACTGACCACTATTGATTTAGTTTGTCAACAAGCTTTTGAGCTATTCCAAGATACTGTTATCCAAACAGGCAGAAAAGGAGTACATGAGTCAAAAGAGTGTGGTTGTCCTTCTTGGCCTCGTATTCTCTTGCCGTGACTAGTACGTTCCTGGAGCAAGCAGTGAGGATGAGAGAAGGGCACAAGGTGTGCTCTCTCCTTCGTGTTATTAGTAGGTTAGGGTTATGCAGGTGGCTGTGGAAAGCTCTCAGTGTTACAATAAGAAAAGGCTGGCACTGTTGTTAGTACTTGTATTTACTAGGGAGAGAACAGTCTGTGAGACCTTCTAATTCATCAGATTCTGAACCTGTACTGGCCCGAGGCCAAGAGCACTGAGCCTTATCACTCCCTGGGCTCCTTGGCGCTCGTTATGAATCTGAACCATTGCAGACTACTTCTGTTGCCACAAGTAAAACTAGGTGGTTTCACAGGCCATGTGCACAGTCTCATTCATCTGCAAGATATTGAGCTATTTGTGGGTACTGTACGTGAAAAGAACCAGAGGTGAGGGAAGTACCTCCACCAGGAGAAGAGGAAACTCTTTCTTAACCTTCTCTGCAGCCAGCTTTTTAAATCATTGCTAAGTAGACTTATTTTTCATAGATCCCTCCTCCATGCTGCCCCAATGCTATAAATTAATGCAATGAGGTTAACGCCAAATTTCACCAAATGCTTTAGTGACTATTACAGGATAGCTCTTAGAAGAAGGCAGTGCTTGGAAGTTCAGGTGTTTAGTGAGCCTTTCTTCTATATATTTTTATCTTTAAGCCCAAAGTATTTCTTGTTACTTCAAGGAACTGTTACAATCCAGAACACACAACAATATCAGGTGTCGTCTAATTGAGTTACCACTAACACAGCTTTGTATTTGATTTAAAAACATGGGAGGTGTTGTGGGGTGGGAGAGCAGCTATGTAAAGGTCAGTCTTGGCAAATGATTTATTGTGATTAAGTTACTTTCATGTGTTTACTAGCAAATGTTCTTATTTCCCAGATACCAGGGTGCATTAGGAACAAATGAGAAATGTGAAGTGACAGAACCAAATGACCTGATATTGCCTGACAAAAGATTTGTTAAATAATCTTCCCTGTAAAGATTTTGCTTCTGTTTATTTGACTTCATTTCCAAGTGTATCTATAAAACACAGTGGTGAACTTAGGAAAGGGACAGTTCTTCTAAAATTTGCCTTAGAGTGTGTCACTGATATGATATATAAGGCATGTCAGTAAAAACTTCATAGAAAATAGTGTGGTAGAAATAAATAATACACATTTCCTGAATCTGGAAAGGGGAAATCTCTTGTCTTAAACTTCTCAGGTGGATCCACCAACTAGATTTCTCTTTTTCTGGTTGATGGCTTGACTCGCTCAAGAGATTTATCAAGGTCTTCCCTAGCTGTCTCCAAGCAGTTTTACAGCAGATTTTTAAGTTCTTTAAGGCTTACTGAATTACTTCTGAAGCTGCTGATTTGATGGATTTTAGCCTAGCTTAAAGCACAAAAGCACCCACTTTGTAGTATTAAGAGAAATTCAATTGTTCTCCAGTATGCTTAATTTTCTGTGTCGTGGTTGGAGAGGTTTTGTCGACCCCCCGACCCATGGCAGACATTCCTTATTACCCCATTTACCCCCAACCAGAAGAGATAGGGGACAATAAGGGCAAAGAAAGGAAAGTAAAACTAAAACTACTTCAATAATAATAACAATGTTAAATGAAACATATATATAAAAATATATACAGGACCCAAACACCGAACCCAACTACCCCTTTTTATGATAAACTACGTCACCACGCTCTCAGTCCCGGTAGCAGCTCAAAGACCTCAGATTTCTGTTTCCCCCTGGGCAGCAGGGTCCTTACTTAGGATTCAGGAATTTCAGGCTTTAAAGGGGAAGTTTAGTTTAGCAGGCAGCTCTGGCAAGGTGGGGGGGGAGGGACAACTGATACTGAATATGATGTAGATGGGATGGAATACTTCTTAGAAAATAAAGTCACTGAACAGAATTAATTCTGTTCTAACCCAAACCAGGACATCCTGTTATCCTCTAAATAGCTGGCAAGTTCTGCTATAGCTGATATAACCAGGGGAAAAAATAATCTGATGTCTGTGAACAAGGCTATAGGATACTTTCTCAGGTAAAAAAACCCAACATTCAAAATGTCAGAGTATGAGGGTAGCTTAGCTATGGTGTATGATATGGGAGCATAGTGATCCATGCTGAAAGGCAGAGACCACTATCGCCTGCATTCTGAAAATACTTGCCAGGCCTTTGCACAATATCCAAATTTGTCTCCTGTGAGGAGAACTTAGTGGCAGTTTGCTTTAAAGGACACTTAAGATGAGGAAAAATAGTGTATTTGGCAGCCAATTAAAGAAGGTATCGTGAGAGGAGGAACAACTTGAACTGCACAGAAGTTGTTTGTCCATGCCGTTTGTAGTCTCAAGTTAAAAGCTTCTCTTTTCAAAGGAGTACTGGAAGAGGCTAATAATGTTGGACAACAGATGTAACTGCAAGTGCTCTAAGTTGAGAGTCCTGAAGAGTTTGTTCTCATAGTGGGTACAAATGTGTGGTTTTATTCATTCCCCAATAATACTGTGGTGTTATATTTGCATACAATATAATCTTTATTCGATTATAATATCGCTGTGATCCTTTCCTTGACAGTGATATTAATAGGTATGAGGAAGACATCTTTTTTTTTTCCTTAAGATCATATAGTGGCAATTCAGGACACTAAAACAACTGATGTCTAACCTGTCAGGAAGCATCTAAATGGATGGTTTTTTGAGGCTTTTTCATTAAACTAAGCTATAGAGTATTCTTTTCATGTTATCCTTTACCTGGTATATAGAAATGTTTGTACATAGTAGTGTTTGACCTGCAGATTTTATAGATGTAAAGTAAACAAAGATTTCATTACCAATTCCAGTTTCTCTTTGTTTTCAGAGTTGACTTAAGCATCAAATTCTGTTTGAACTGATGCTTGAACTTCTTATATACAGTACTTTGAATGACTTTCAAAAAGTTTGTTAAACTGGTGAGAAAATGGCCAAAACGTAAATCCTTATATTCACTCCTACTTTTTACATCAAATTTCTCCTACTATATAAAATAATTTAGTAAGTGATAATGTTGTAATGTAGAGGGTTTTAAATTAAAATAAGCTTCATTTTCCTTCTGTTCTGCTTTGTTTTCAAAAATACGTAGTAACATGCTGATTTATAATATATTAGGGATAGAGAAAAGGAAATTAATAGGACAAACATTCAACCACTTGCATCTTGCTTGGGCTCCTTTGATTTAAAAGTGGGAAAGCAAGAGTTTTATTTCACAGAACTCTGTGCCTAATGTCTGTTCATTCTGAAACCACTTACCATATGTGCTTAGGTCTCAAGTCACTTTTAACAATAAAGTTGGATAAACATGTTTCAGAGCAGATTTTAGGAAATTTCCCTGAAGAGTGAAGTATGCAGGTTAAGTAGCACAGGCTAATCTCTGGTTTTGATGATGAAGCCATTTTAAGAAGTTCCTGCTTGCCTTGGGCCATTCCTGCACAGAAGTTTGCCGTTTGTTCACAGGCATAGTAGGAATATTTGGGGAGCTGTACTGTGAATAAGCTCTATGGAAAAAGGGGCTAAATGACTAAAAAGGGGCAGAAAATGAAGAGAATTTCCCCATTTTCATACATTTGAGTGCAGTTACATCAGTTTAATAAAGCACATCATCTTAAAGTGGGATGGAATTGTTTCTCTTCATGGTACTGTACACTGATTTTAATGTCAGTGGAAGTACATAGTAAAACTGTCATATGTAGTTCCATAAAATCAGCTGGTTTTAATGAGCTGCTATGTTAATTTAAAACATTTTCACCATGACAAAGACATGCCATGTAATTGTTGAATCTCCTTTGTTTCTTATCATTTAATATTTAATTATAATTTCAAAATTATAATGTAATTAGCATAATTTATTTGAGAAACCTATATTACTATACTTAATTACATTATTTCTAACAATACTGCACATTAAAGATAGTCTGATAAGTATTCACGTACTAGTTTTTCTTGGTGCTTGCCCTCGAGATGTCTGATAGTAATCCTTACTTTTCTGAGGAAAAAATCTATCATTTCAACATTATGGAAATGCATGTAGTCTGGCAAATCAATCCCATTAACCCCTCTTACCCCAATGGTTTTGGTTATTCATAGCTTTTTGCATGAAACTGTAAAAGCATAAAAGTAACAGTAATGCAGGTTTAAATCCTTGCAATCTGTTCTGCTTTAGGGATGTTTGTATCACTGCAGATGTTCTGAAAGAATATAATCCAAGTACAGTGTATATTGGATTGTTCACTTTTCAAGACTTCTTTGAAGAAATAACTGTTCATTGGGTATAAACCTCTGGTGAGCCAGATGTCACAAACCTGAAAATGAACTGGAGCCCTCCTACAGTCATGCCTATTTATATCTAGTGTAAACTGGAAATATTTGGGGTATAAGCATACAGGGAAACACTGGCAGTATTCTTGAGGGAACAGAGGATGTGTTAGCTGTGTCACTCACAAAGGGACTGTCTATGAAGGAGCTGGAGTGGAAAAGCTGGATCTCACGCCAGCTTTTAGAGTACGGGGGCCTGGCTGTGCACACCGGCTTTGTTTTGGTGAGGGTCATGTCAGGAGCGCGCAGCTTGCCACAGCCCCCTGTGGCCTCCAGCTCATGCAGGCAAAAACGATACCTTGTCAACTGGTTGCCCACTTGAATGCCCTGGTGTTGCCTGCCTGCAGCTTTCTGCCCAAAGGTGGAGTGTATTTGGTGCTAATTAAAGCCACTGCTGCTGAGGAAGCTTTTCTGTCTCTATAAAGGCCTTCTATGTTTAAAATCTTTATTGCAATTAAATAAAGAAATGCTTTTTTTGTCTGATTTAACTGTTCCTTGTGTTCTCTCTTTGCATCTTTTGTCTGTTTTTCATTCAAACAGAAGCTATATTTAGGGAGAAATATCAGTGCAGTCTAAAGTAATGTATCAAGTTGTCTTTGCAATTTGATAAACTTGGCTGTGGTAGAACTTAGTCTGTGTCTGTGACACTGGCTGTCTAATCCAAATGTGGTTGTCTGCAGAATGAAAATGTTTCTACCCTTACAAAGCTGGTAATTTTAACTCAATGTGAGGCATTAAAAACTCCCTTCTCTCTATGCTCATACAGCCTAGTAGGAAGGAAGCCTTTTCCTATTTTGCATACCACTGTAGACAGAGGTTCATCTGAACTCATATAGCGAGATAGTATAGATTAACTACACCCTATGGGCGCACACAACCCATTGCAGGGAACCTTCTGTGCTTCTCGTTTGTGTATCTTTGTACACGTTGGGATTATCATTGATTTTCTGTTACGCTTTATAAAGCAATAGCTCAAAGTACTTAGATAAAGTCTGAGCGTTAAACATGAACTAAATGGGGAAAAAAGAGGCTTGAAATATATTTGAGAAAATAAGATTAGAGGTAAAAGAAGAAAAGAACAAGGTTTATTGCACAAAAAAGGAACTGGTAATCCTATCTACTAGAGACGATGAAGTGAGATGTACAAAGGAAGAGGTAATAAGAGTGTGGCAAATGACTTGTTTAGGCATGGAAAAATCCAGGTTGTATGCAGAAGTGGTAAATGAGAGCTTAGAGAGTAAAATAAGCCAGTTACTGGATCAAATATTGAGGAATCTGGTTCAGTACAAAGAGGTGAAAATCTAGGCTGCTTGGGAAAGGATTAGTATTGAGAAGTGATAATTGCAGTTGAAAAGGAAGACAATAAGGCTTGCGCAAAAGGAGAAGGAAGGATAAAAATGAATCTGAAAAAGCAAAGTAAAACCCCAGGACTTAGTGAAGCAAAAGTCTGCCACGTAATAGAAGCCTCTTATTCAGTCCAGGAGGGGATGATGATAACACAAATGAATAATCAGTTTGGTTTCAGTTTTCCTCACATGATGTGTGCCTCAATCTTTCCTGGAGGACAGAGGCAGGGAGGTCATGGTTGTGATTACATGAAATGGATTTGGAGCACTTACCATTTTCAGCTGCTGCCAGGTGTGCTGCAAGGGGTAAACTTTCAAAACCATAATCAGAAGATGTGCGTATAAAAGCTTGGGGTTTGTTTGGATGAAAATTGATTTGCGATGCAACTCTCTCCCACTGAGTTTGCATCCCTAAATCTGTCAAGAGACCTCCCATTCTTCCCCAGAGATACGTATTTAATTTCATATGTATTTGGATAGTGGCAGGGGATTTTTATGCAGCCAGTGTGGTTTTTCTTAAAAAAAAAAAAAAAAAATCAGCTGCTAATAATAGCAGAGTTTAGAGCATTTTTGGCGATTTTTTTTTACATAGAATTCAGTGAACCAATAATAAACTGTTAGTCCAACACTAGTAAAATGTATTTAAGTCACTCTCGGATTGGAGGGATCTTATCATTAAATTATTCATGAGCTATTTTTCAGACACAGACTAATACAAAATGTATTCACACTTTATTTGAAGCAATATTGAAAATTAACATATGATTGCAATTAACAACTTGAGCGTGGGTAGGCATTGTTTATGATGATGATTGCTTCCTACAATACCTAAGATATGAAAAAGAGTAAACCAGATATAGTAATCCAAAATGAAAATGTCTGCTTGTGTTGCAGAGCTGAGCTCTTTTAAGAGAAATAAACCACTGAGTTCCTGTAGAAATATCCAAAGTTTATGATGCTGTTAGTTGAATGCATCTGCTTCTTGGTGTTTTTAGAGTATAAGGACAAGATAGCCCAAGGTTTCTCATAGGAAATACTGACTTCTTATTTCACTTCATGAAAAATGCATTTGTTTCAGGAGAATAGTTTCTCAAACAGTTCCTTAGATTTCTTTTCACTGCCTGAGGACTGAATTGTTATTACTTCTGCATTTTATTTAAATGTTGGTCTTGCCAATGAAGTAAACAGTGGAACTGAACTGAAATGTTCATGTATCTCTGCTGGATGTATTTTTCAAAGGTCTGTACTAGTCTGTCACAAGTTCCTGGTTTCAGTCCCAAATCAGCCACAACACAGGTGAGGTGTCGTACATTATATGGACCATTACACAGTAAGACAGATTAGGGGACTGTATGAGTCTTGGTAAATTCTATGAGTCTTGGTTGATACAATCTGTCCAATGTGAAACATGGAAGAAGGTTAGGCTGTTAGTTTTAAATTACATATATTACTTGCTAAAGGTGGCAACTTGCTAAAGGTGGCATTCATCTCTTAACACTTAGTTTCTATTTATTAGAGGGATCTAACTGTAGCTGCTCATATTTTCAATTTTTGGCTATGATGCAGTAAAAGGCCCATGTACTAGCATCAGATCTTGCAATACTCTGCCACTCCACACCATAGTTATCTTACACATGAAGGCAGAGAAGTTGAAAACTCTGACATGCAGTGCTCCTGGTGGTTTTTCTTGTAACCTTCTCCAAGAAGACTTTGCTTACTGCTATCTGATGAAAAACAATGAAGTGTTAAACATGCTCAAAGAAAAGGATGCCTGCTGTGTGTTTTTATTTCCCAAGAGGCTGGTTCTTACAAGCTCATTACCTTATCCAGAAATTTTGTAGATCGTTGTGATTTAATAAATTGTAAGTTACATTTCAGTGCCTATCTATAGCATATATTACTGCATCAAATAATGAGCCAGGAGAGGTAAGGCTGCTTGGTGTGGAAAATCATGTTCAGCTTTGACATTTTAAGTCTGACTGCTAGGTTGAAAAACTGTTTGAAATAACTCTTCAGGATTCTTGAGGTGTCACAGTTGTAACCAATCTCCTTACTTTGTAATGTAACTCTGAATTTTTTTAAAAAATAGTTCTTTTCTTTGTCTTTTTGTTGTTGTGGTGCTGGTGGGTTTTTGGTTTTGTTCTTTTTGTTTGTGTTTGGTTTTGTTTGGGATTTTTCCCCTCCTAAAGAGTCATTTACTCACTTTGGATTGATTTCTTCTTCCTGGATAGGACATACTAGGTTCTTAATAACTTTGGGGGGGGGCATGCTTATTCAGAAATAAGTATATTATTGTCACAGGAGTGCTCTTCATGTTATTGTCAGAAAGGTGAAAGATGTATTCAGGGTTACTCAAAATGAGTAACAAGTTTTGCCTTTATCAAAATAAGATATGAAACCAAGTATATGCCAGGAACTGATTAGGAATAGCTAATGCTGTTTTGGTCAGCAGAACTATAAAATTTCTGTGCTTGCATGCACCTTGGACTAATCTTTTTCCAAAACTCTTTAGTGAGTGAAATCGATGTTAGAGGAATTTTATCCACAAGCAAGTTAGTATTCTTTGAATATATTATATGATATAGCTTCCTCTTATGGAAACTCCTCCACTCCCCTGGTCTGGGGATGAGACCCTTCAGAATGCATCTGCCTTTGCCCATCTCCACTCCAGAATGGGAGCGTGATACAGAGCTCAGCAAGAGATGTCACTGGATATTTCCTCTCTTCACTGCACAAAATGTCTTGCACGGTTTCTTTAGAAGCTGCCATGGACATCAGTTGTCCAAGATTCTAAGTGACTTTCATGCTCCTAATCATGTGTATTTTTGTATGGGAAATTCAAGGGAAAATTGCGAGGGGAAATGGTCTCAAGTTGAACGAGGGAAGTTTTAGACTAGATATCAGGAAAAATTTCTTTGTTGAAAGAGCTGTTAGAAAAAGGATCAGGCTGCCCAGGAAGGTGGTGGAGTCATAGTCCCTGGAGGTGTTTAAAAACCATCTAGATGTAGTACTTAGGGACTTGGTTTAGTCTTAGGGACATGGTTTTAGATGACGGTGATAGGTTGTTGGTTGGATTTGATGATCTTGGAGGCCTCTTCTGACCTTGATAATTATGTGATTCTGTGATTGTATTCAGGCTTGCTTTTCCTCTTGGCATTGTTATAGGTTATTTTAGCTGTGGCGTCATTCTTACTTTCACTACCACATAGTTACAGAGCATTGCAAAAACTTAAAAAAATATCCTGAGGCATTCAATAATCTATTGACTGTGATCCTTGGCAAATAACATAGCCTATTTTCCTTACCTCTGTTTGGAAGAACTGTGATGTCTGATGTGGGGTAAAGGCAAGTTGCTTGATCCTTGATAAGATGTCTGGTTTTGGAATTAAAGATAAGTGGAGGGAAATGTGATTGGGCAGGATAAATATGATCTGGATGCTGTTATATACAGTGAATAAGGTTCAGCTTCATTTGTGACTTAATGGCTCACTGGACTGCATACCAACTTCAAATTTTTAAAGTAGTTCAGATGTTTCAGGGTCACGATTCCATTTCTTAAGTTTCATCTAAACTCTAGAAGATCAATTGAGCAGAAAATTTTCTTTAATAAAAAAAATGCTCCATGATCAGTGTTTATCAGATTCCAGCTATTCCTGTTGCACAGTTGATTGCAAGATATTAAAAAAGCTGTGTGAGAGGTCTTAGCAGAATTATAATACAGGATATTTCTGCATCTTGTGCAGTGGGAGTAGTAACGGGCTGAACTATTGGCCCAGATGACTGTAGTAACAAACAATTTGCCCATGTAATTTTTGGTCCTCGTGTTTTCAATTCAAACATTAACACAGGAATACAACAGTTTAAAATATTCCTTTTGTTTAATATTGCAAAACAGATAATGCACACATGCTTACTGTTGAAATCCTATAAAAAGATTACTTATCACAGAGAAAACCCTAACACCAAACATTTAAATTAAATGAATGGCAATGATAAAGAATTATTAAATGGTAATCTGTTATATAAAAGTTTAACATTAAATGTAAACAAAAAAATAAATAAAAATTCAACAGCCACTGGTGCTTGTATCCTTATAGAATGGTGAACTGAACTATGTCTTTTCTTTAAACAAATGGGATCCATCTTAAAATTAGATTAAATGTACATGCAGTCCACACTTCCAGGAACTCTAAAATTTGTTTGGCTTGGATTTCTCCCTTCTCTCTGGTCATCTTGTATGTTTAAAAAAACCCCATATACAATCCCCAAATCTCCCTCCCCACGACCACTTCAACCTAGGACAACAGGTTTATCAAAAGCCTCTTAATGTATAAATCTGAGTTCTAGTCACTATTTCTGCTATTGAAGGAGCAGAAAATACTGATGGCTTAATCTGAGACCCTTTTTTATTCTCTTCAGAGTGTATGATGACACATTAGTACAACTGCTATTTACTTCAGTTGAGAATACAGCATTGGCGTTAAAAAGTGTGAATAAATTATCTTCATGATTTATTTTAACCTGTGACAAGAGAATGAAGGGACGGTAAAGATTACTTATCCATTCAAAAGAGATTCTGTGTGTGTGCGTGAAATCAAATTTCCAAACGTACCACTGTGCTCTGGAAATGTCTACAGCTGTTTATATATTGTAAGATAAAGGTCACTCAGATTTGTTCAGAATAGGTCTGGGTTTTGTTTTGTTGTGGGTTTTTTCTTTTAAGTACTGGAATTTTTAAAGAACTTGTCGCTGTCCTTTGGGCCTAAATTCACACTTAATACTGTTGGGTGACAATTCTACAGCAATATTTGCCTTTGGCAAATTTCAGTGAGTATTTACTGTGTAGTTCTGATGGTCTCTCCTTTATTTACCTTGTTGCCTGAGAATCTTTATTACTAACTACCTAACTTGCTGAAGAATAAAATATAACATACCTTGGTTTTGCCTATTGGCTAACAGAATTTTCTTTCATAAGTTAGTTTTCTTCTTATTGTAGAAAAGTCTGTTGAGGGTCTGGATTTGCTTGGCAAATGATCTGTGCTGGCTCTTAGCTGCCTTTGCAGAAGAGTGGGTGAGGTGGAACAAGTCACAAAGCATGTGTTTGCCCATCCAATGTACCTGTTTCAAGCACTGTGAGGAACAGAAATGTCTGTAGGTGAAATATATATCTACAATAACACCTGTTACAGCACATTTGTTTTAATAAGAGTTGTGGCGACAAAGATGAAATATATTGGCAGAAAGCAAGATCTTCTTTTACATTATAAATGCTTGCCTGTTTTCAGTCTTTTGGGGTTGAAGGTGTAGGGGATTTTTTTGCATATAATTCATTTTTTAATTACATTTTATTTATTTCCTGTGACAGTCATACTTCCAAAGATAGCAACTTTAAACACTCAAGGAAAAAAAAAATCAAACACAAATGGGAAATTGACAGATATTCCTGTCACCATGTGATTAATTTGATTTATATGGAATTACACATTTTTGTGTAGCAGACATTTGGTGCACAGGTTGTAAGCTAAATCCATGTGGTTGAAGCCTTTGTCTGCATTTTTGCTTTTGAACACAATATGATTACAGGTTGCAATATGTTAAAGTGAACAATTGCTCTTGGCTACTTCTTTTTTGCTGCATTTGTCAGGACCACCAAATATACCTCAATATTTATTGCCGTAAAGCTTATATTGTTCTTTTGTTCATCACAGTAAAGAAATGATGCACAACTGGCACTAGTTGTGCCTTGATTAGGTTTGTAGCCTATGTCATCTTGAATGCCTAGCCAATGGGAAAGTATGTAAACAAAATTAAAAGCCGGGATTGTTTATGATTTTAAAAAAGAAAAACATGCAACATAAAACTAACGAAGAACCAAAAGAACAAAACAAGCAAACAAAAAAACCCCCCTAAAGGTGAAGTTTGTTCTAGTTTGGATGTAATTAGTAAGCATGTGAGTGAAAATGATCTGAAACACTTCCATCTGGAGAGTTGTTTTTATTAGGAATGAATGCTATTTTTCCATTTTTTTCCCACATTTTCTTATTTTTGTTTCCAATTTAAATGATTCAGGTGTTGAACATCATAATGATAGGTTCCTTCAAAAATTTTTTTTGAATTTTGATCAGTTCAGGTATTTAGTGTTGTTCTGCACTGTTTCAAAAGCAGGGATATTTATTACTGTTGCAGTTGGCGAGCCATCATGGCAAGATGTGACTTCTCTGTGATCTTATTAGTGGGATTTGTTAATGACAGCATCTGTCGTGTTGTAGCTATACCATAATGTACACTTCCTCCAATCAGTAAATTGTGGAGATGTGTGGAAAACTTTCAGGAGAGCTGTAATGGTGCTGCCATTGTCTCCATAGTTTCCTCAGGATCGTGAGCCGGTTGAACTGCCATCAGTGCAGGCAGCTTTTCTGCATGTGATGGCAGCAGACATGACTTTCTTCTTCATACTACAACCTGTGCTTTTTGTCTCCTCTTGTAACTCCTTGCTACACTTTGATACACAAACCCATTTAATGTAACATTTTTATGTAAGGGTCATGAATACACATTGTGGACTGTTAATTAACTTGTGTGTCTTATTTACCTTCTGTATCCAAACCAGGTTTATTTCTTTTATCTGTTTCTGAGTATTTAAAAGCTAAGGACAAATTTTTATTTTTGATAGGTAAATAAATTGTTGCTGTTAACTTAGGTGCTCTTTTTCACAGCCTTCTCATTTAATTCAAAATGGGTCTGCACCTGAACAGGAGGGAATCCAGTAAGATCTGGTATTTATTCTTGTTGCATGTGCAGAGCGATGCTATAAGGAGAGGAAATTACATGCTGCTCAGAAGTATGGAAAGAGGAAAAGTAGATCTTCCTAGTAGTGAACTGTGGTTAAAAACCCCCATATTAAATGGCTTGCTTTGCTAAAATTATGTGACTACAGAAAAAGATCATTGAAAATTGATCTTTTTCCTCCTCCTTTTAGATACAGCTCTCCTATTTTCTAATATGGAAGGTATTGGTAACGTCTAGCTTTAGGAAGTATATTTTGAAACAATCCATGAGAACTTACAGACTTGTGTTTTAAATTTGGGGTTATCTTGGATTTGGGTAAATGCAGTATTTCAGAGTACTTGTCTGTTCATGTTGAGTTTATTTTGGGGACTCTGGCCATATTTTGTAAAAGAAACTGTGAGGTCATAAGACTTTTTTGAAATAGGCCACTGATGGAAAATGCTTAGGATGAAGCAGCTTTCATGTAGGCAGTGTCAGGAGTGGATTTTGGCACAGAAGCAGCACCCACAGCAACTGTAAATATGTGTCTTGTATTTCACTGTCTTGCAACACTGCTTGGTAAGGAGATATCAGCTCATGGTCATCAGGTACTGACACTTCTATGATTCATGGATTTTTGGTATTGGGAGTTCAAAAAGTGTATGGCTTTAGTTCTTGCCTTGCATAAAAATTAATCTTATCAGAAGTAGTTAAATTGTGCGTTCTTCCATGTGCTTTGTTCTCTCTCTCTGTTACAGCAGTAACATTTATTTCTTGAATCGGGTCTGACAACAACAAATTATGATTGAGAAAGAGTCATAAATTAGTCTAGCAATCATGCAAGTAGTGACTGGTGAAAGAATACCAGGACATCTTCTAAATATCCTGCATTTGTGTTTTGAGAGGTGTACTGGCTTGCATTGAAGACTGCAGAGCTGCAGTGTAGATGAATGGCTGTTATCTGAAATACAGGACTATACTTAAATGCTCTGACATTTGGTTACTTCAGGAAAAAAGAAATGGGGAAAAAAAAAAAAGTGAAATTCTAGAGGTTTGGTTTTATAAAAGATACTATTTGGTTGCTTATGTACAAGCCCTTATGTTTGGATTTAAACGTTATTGGCAGTTTAACTTTCTCCCCTTACCTGACCTTTCTTCCTGGGTGTCTCCATCTGCTTTCATTAATATGATAGCTATTTTCTCCTGTCTTGTAGTTCTCCTAAAAAGCCTTGGTGGGGATAAGTTTTGCTTGCCAAAATCAATCTGTACGATTTATGGGGTTGTTCTATTTTCAGACTGCTTCCTGCTCTGTGGGAGATGCAACAAGCAGAACCCTCATTTCTACATAGAATTATAAATTCTGTAGCATTTCCAGTGCATATGCTTCAAATCAGGCAGAATGGGGAACTAAATCTTTGCCTGCTAGATCTAAGCTGAAAGTTGGGCTCAGCAGGACATAGACATATGCTTGCTTTGTTTCACCTGGCTACCTTTGGACATGGGTGTCAGATGGATACGACTTGCTTCAGAGTCTCAGAAGTGTGGGGACTTAGTTGTTTTCTGAGCAGCTCCTTCAGAACTGAGGCTACTTTAGAGAAATATTTAGGAGTTTTGGATCCTGAGAGGGCTAGGAATTATAAATACAGGGAAGGCCTTGCAAACATTGACGGGGAAAACTGAAATAACTTGGACACGCTTGAGCAGCAACAGGGCAGGATCTGCACAGAAACTTGAACAAAGTGTTTAGTGTGATTAAATACTTGTAGGTCTGCAAATTTGGGTCTACCTTTAAATAAATACCTCAAGTAGCCTGTGACAATGAATAGAAGTATGGAAAAGATCCCCATGCATTGAGTGGATTTTTCCATGACTTACTGACTACTAAAATTCTCAGGAAAGGGACTTTGCTCTTTGTTATGTATCACTTGGTACAGGAAATCTTGGTCTTAGCTAGAGTTTCATGGCAGCACCACGGAACAGATATAGGATAATAACTCTCAACCAAAGAGGCATTGTACTAGATGCTTTCCAGACTATTGGAGAAAGTGATATCCCAGAAGGAAGCAGAGACATTCTGATGATTCCAGTAGAAGCCATTTCTTACCACTGCTATTGAGAATTGCAAACTTAACAGCTCCTTTGAATAGAGCTGCATAAATACTGTTATAATTTGCATTAGTGGGAACTACTTGCATTTGAGCACCCGTAAAACTGTTGAAAAGCAGATAAGTTTTTGGTGCTTGTGGCCAATAAAATGAGTAACCACTCAAGCTTTCGGAGTATTCAGAAGTCTTGAAACTCTGAGCTATAGAAAGAAGTTTTGAAAGGGCCCAAATAATTAGGGGAAAAATACTTGTGAAATATCCTTCACATCACAAGACATTCACAGATTTGGGCACTGGATTAATCCATTGGAGAACTGGGCTTGGTTTTCTCAGCCAGTGTTGTTCTTAGGAAGTAATGTGCGAGATTCAAATCTTGAAGCCTAAAATACAATTGCAATTCTCAATTACCATACGTCTGACTCTGAAGGAAGTCCCTGGAAGCTTGTTCCCTAAAAAAGTACACTATGTAGGTTTGTATTTCAAGTACTTGTGAAAATGTTGCCTGATGATGTGAATTCACAACTGGAGGTAAATGTTTTTATGGTGTCACTGGACCTTGCTCATATCTAAGTAGGTCTTCTATCCCTATCGTTATTTCTCTCTTGCATCTTTTCCATTATTAATAATCCAGCCTAAGTAGATAATGATAATTTGAAAGAGGGTTCTAGGGGTTTTTTTGCTGGTATTGTAGTGATAAAGCTCCTGTTGGCACCTGCCTGCTTCTAGTAAAATGCGTTCTAGAGCTTTGGTTCCTTCTCTTCCATATATAGGTGACCAAAACTAGAGTAAAAATAATGCTTGCTAGAAGCAGTAGGTAATTCTGTGATTTCATGAAAAAAAAGTCGGTTTGAGTGCTTGATGTGATATTCTGTCTATGACTAATCTATGAAACATGTTCGAAGAGAATCAGTAATGTTTTGGAGAGCTTATCTCCTATTTTCTTTTTGATAGATTATTTCATTTAGAAGATAGGTCTGTAGTAAGCTGACTGAATTATGTTTTCAGGCTGTGCTGCTTTATGATCCTGTTACAGTTTAGAATTTCATTTGAAAGAAGAGCTGTATTTTCCTCAGTCTTGCTGTGTTAGTTCAAGCAACTGCTTAACGAAGCGGTTCCATAGCACAGAAAGGATTCGATATTTTGGTGGGAAGGGTAAATGAGCAAACCTGAGATAACTTGCAGTAATAATTATGATCAGTTTCTAAGCCTGCTAAAATGATAGAGGTCAGATAAGCATTGGGTTCTGCCACAAATTGAGGCTTTGCAGCAAGACTTGGTAATGTGTGTGTGTCTGTCTATCAAAGTGTTTGATGCATGTCAGGCTCTCGCATAATCTTTTCCGTGAAAAAATAGTCCACTTCAGAATGTGCCAGAGAAAACAGGCACTCTACACACAGGCAAAGTGATGGACTCAATGATTTGTGTCTTTCTATTGCTGGTTTTATTACACTATGATTTGCCCTATATATACATAGCTTTATTGTCAAACTAAGCCACTATAATATGCTGGCCCAAGAAAAATTATTTGTAAGAGAAGGAATCCTTTATTATCTGTCTGCATTTCAAGAAATATGATTATAAAATATTGCTGTGTTTTTGCAACTTTTTTTTGGTTTTCAGCTACTAGATTGTATTTCCATTTCTTAGAATATTTTTCTTTCATTTTGAAAAATAATTCTGCTTTTAAATTTCCTTTGTTGTATTTCACACATGATTAAAGGTGAGCAACTTAATGATATCCCTGTACAAACGCTGTTTATCTTCCCTGCCCTAGAAAAGGAAACTTTCAAACTAGGTAGAGGCTACCTTCTTACATATAACAATACTTCTAGTTCACTTTAACACATGCTTAGTTTTAAAATAAGATTCTCTTTGTAGATGTCACAACCCTTCAGTCCCATGAAGGAGCGTGTTACTGGCTTCAAAGTCCACTGAAGATTGGTCGCTTAAGGCCTTTTTCACTCTGCAAGTCACATTCCTTTTTGTAAGCTTCATTGCAGATCAATTTATTCAATGACACAGTAACAAACCTCCAGCTCCTAATTATAGTTCTATTGGCACAGGGGGTGATTTTTGAGAAAAGAGTAGGATGCAAGTGATGGACCCTATTGTGTCTAGAGTCACCATCATGAGTTTTCACGTTTGTGCAGTGGTAGTGTTTATATATTAGTGTTTTCGCTCAGATCTGCAAGTAGAAACAGATCAGTTGCATTTTCTCTTTTTTTAAAAATACAAGGCTCCAACATGAATCATATTTTATGGATGAAGTTCATTTGCATTAGGTTTAATTTTTGTTCATTTACTCACAATTATCATTGCAATTTCCTGAAAATTACAGTTTAGTCAAGAGGGACTTCAGGATGAATAATAAAGGGGTGAATTGAATGCAGCTTGTATGTTGCAGTTCCAGCCATCTGCTATATGTTTACCCAGGGAGTTTCTACTCTGATTGAATCAGTACCAGCAACTTTGTGATCCCATACAGGCTCTGACTACAGAAATGCAGAAAGAAATTGTGCTTTTACATATACCTATGCTTTTGGGGGTTAGGTAGGATTGTTTGGTGTCAAGTGTTGTATCAGTCTGAGCTCCAATGTTACTCTCCCCTGCATTATGTCTGTCTTACAGTGAGAGCATTTTCTTTTAAATGCCGTTCAGAAAAAGAAATCTGCTGATACAATAACAGAGAAACAGGTTTTGAACTCTCCACATGTATTGGAGCACACCAGGAAACAGCTATATCTTCTGGTGCTCTTCAGTTTGTTTAGAGGAAAAGTCTTTAGCTGAACAAAATATGGACGTGCTTCTGAATGCCATATTCACTGCAATAATCACATGCATTTTTACAAAAAATAATTACAAGGGAGCACTTTGGTCAACAATATTGTGTCCACAAATTCTTGTATTGCTCTGCTAGGGATTTTGCACAAGCTGAACCTGCACGTTTGCTTTCCTGCAAGCAACTTTTGTCCCTAAAGAGGGGGATGAAGAAGAAATTCAGCCATAATACTATTATCCTAAAGTATAAAGGGAATGTCCCTCACAGCCAGAAAGCCTATAAATATCCCTAAAGTCTGTAAATATTGAGCATTTCAGCTCGGAGTCAAAAAGCGTGTACTTGTGTTTTGGATTGTGAGCTGATCTCTGAAGTTAGTTGTGTAACTGCCATGTACTTAGAAGTTGGTTATTTACCTGTCACTCCAATTGAAAAGTGTGCTTTGTAATATTTTGTATTGTTTTAGTCTAGCGAATGTTTCAATGCAACAAACACAAAGAGGCTAACCCCACAAATCACTACAGTGTGCTGTTTTGTTACTGATGACTGTTAAGGAGTTTCCAGTTTCATGCACTGTAGAAGGTATTTATTTCTTCTTGTGGCAGCTTTTCTTCCAAATTATTGCTATTTTCTTAATGTAGTGAATTTTTTTCAGTCACATAATGGAGTTCTATTATAATAGAAAATTATCATCTTGGCTAAAATATCTGATCAAATTATATTCTTTGTTTTCCAGTGTGTCTGATTTTTCACTTTTACAGACTTTGAGAGTTTCTAGATCCTCCTTTGACATGTCGGCACTTTTTTTCATGTGGTACAGAAGCTGTAGGTAATATAACAATAATTGTGAAAGCAAATACGTATTCTGCAGTGGAATGTAATATTTTATAGATTTTAATTAGAAGGAAAAAAAGTCAATTTTATATCTACATGAAAAAAGATGTGTAGTGTTTCAACTTCTTCACATTGCCATTAGCTAGATGGGGTTTGGTTTACTTTTATTTTCATAGTAAAAGTGAGGTCATATGGTGTTTTATTAATATTTTAATATTACTTGTGAATGGTGCAGCTGTTTTTGTTTGGTTCTGTACAGATCCCTGCTGATTGAAGAAAATATACATTATAAATTTAAGTTGCTCACCAATGTGAAACGCTTCTTAGAATTACAGACTCTCAGAATCGTAGAGGTTGGAATAGACCTCTGGAGATCTAGTCCAACCCATCTACTAAAGGAGGTTTACCTAGAGCAGGTTTACCTGTACCATGTCCAGGTGGATTTTGAATATCTCCAGGGAAGAAAACTCCACAACTTTTCTAGGCAGTCCCATTCCAGTGCTCTGTCGCCTTCAAAGGAAAGAAGGTTTTCCTTATCTTCAGATGGAACTTCCTGTGTTCTAATTTGTGCTTGTTCCTCATTACAGACTGGGAGAACTTATTGAGAACAGCCCTTCAGAGAAAGGCTTGGGGGTTCTGGTGAACAAAAATCTGGACAGGAGCCAGCACTGTGTACTTGCAGCTCAGAAATCCAATTGTTTCCTGGGCTGTATGAGAAAATGCATGGCCAGCAGGTTGAGGGAGGGGATTCTACACCTCTGCTCTCGTGAGACCCCACCTGGTCTACTGCGTCCAGCTCTGGGGCCCTCAGCAGGAGAAAGCAGGTCCAGACACAGGCCATGAAGATGATCAGAGAGCTGGAGCACCTCTCCAGTGAAGAGAGGCTGAGAGAGCTGGGGTTGTTCAGTCTGGAGAAGGGAAGGCTCTGGGGAGAGCTTCCAATACTTAAAGGGAGTTTATAAAAAAGGGAGACTTTTTGCATGGGCAGATAGTGACAAGAGGGAACAAATTTAAACTGAAAGAGGGGAGATGTAGATTAGTTTTTAGAAAGAAATACTTTCCTCAGAGGGTGGTGAGGCACTGGAACAGGTTACCTGGAGAAGTTGTGGTTGCCCCATCTCTGGTAGTGTTCAAAGCTAAGTTGGATGAGGCCCTGAGCATCATGATTGCATCGTTGCCCATAGCAGGTGCGATGGAACTAGATGATCCTTAAAGTCCCTTACAGCCCCAGTGACCCTATGACTCGCAATTCCTTTATGGAACTGCTCTCCAGCAGGTCAGCCCTTAACCTGTATTGATGCATGGGGTTATTCCTCCCTAGGTACAGGACCCTAAACTTGTCCTTGTTGAACTTCATTAGGTTCCTCTCCTCCCAGCTCTCTAGCCTTTTTCAGAAATTTAGCCTGTTTCAAAATTGTTCTGTTTAAAATCTTCTGTCGGTGAAGTAAAGTTGCAGAGTAATGATTAAAACCCCAGTCAAGAACCATTGGCCCATTTTATCAGTAACTGATTTTCATGTTGCCTAAATGATTTAACTTTGGCATACTCACAAATGAGACCTCTAATACAGCTTCAGGGAAAGTTGTATTAGTGTAAGTATAGGGATATATATACTAGTATAAGATTGAGGGACTTTTAACTTATTTCCTAGTATGAAGAGTATTCTTTAATCAGCAGAAATACATGCTGAGATATGCATGTATGCCTTCTCTTTAGCCCACTTCCCTAATATATGCCTTAAGGGGTCCCAAGAAGTATTCTTCCATGTCATGCAGACTAAAAGTTTCTATGCAGAAGTTTTCTTTTTTAATATCTGTCTCCTTGGCAGCCTTTTCTTTCTTCTTTTTTTAAATGTAAAAGTGTAAATAAAAAAAATTGAAGGGGAAAATAACACAAAGCTGTAGAAAAATTGTTAATATCGTATCTACCTCGTAGCAGCATAAAGTTACAGAAATCAAGCAGAATGTGTAAACTCTCTGGAGAGGAGTTGTATTTCTTGCTAAAGCCTGACTCCTGGCTGGTCTCTTCAAATTCTTGCAAACTTTAGATGAGAAAAGACCCTGGCTCTATCTCGGGGATGTTGGTCTGCATGCTTGTTTAGGGCTGTCTGTGGACTCTTCAGGTCTCTGTTTTTCGGGACATCCTGTGAATGGTCTTCAGGCGGGTTCAGGTGTGTTGACCGGTGGCAGCAGGAACTACTTGCAAGCACTGTCATGAGCTTCAGTCTCTGTAGTTATTGGAATGATGTGCTCAGTGAATCCAGTGTAGTATTTTGTACTGCATGTACTGGTTAAAAGATGGCAAATCTGCTGCGTAAATGATCTCTCAGTTGGGGTTTGAGTGTTTGCACTGCTGCTCTAGGCTTTACAGAAGATCTTGGGAGGTACATCTTTTTCTCAAGTCTTCAGCAATGAGGCTGTTAGAGTTCTGGTCTCATGTTCACTTGACAGTGGTGAATTGCTGTTCTGTCTGGCTAGTCTGAAGAGCAGATATAACTCAACAGTGTGACATGTTATACACTTCTCCAGATAACTGGTTTGCAGGCAGAGAAAAATCTCTTTTGCCCACTTCCCTTACTCATTTGGCTTTGTCACTTGATGGGTGTCCTCTTGCCAGCTGTGAAGGTTTCAGCAATTTCTTGGTGAGGAGAAACTAGCTCTTGAGTGATGCCATTGTGTCAGTGCCACTTCATTACCACCCTCTTTCCCTGTTCATTTATGCATTTCTGAGTAAAAAAAGAAAAAAATCTCAGGCCCATGTTCTTTCTCCCATACAGATACTCTGTTATGAAGAGGTGTTAACACTTTCTGGTAATCCTCCTCTGTACAAATGACTCTTTTGGCATTGTAAGATTGGAGTTTATTTGTCCAGGATGCTTGTGGATTCACCACTATTCTTTTTGTGGGGATTTTCCCTTCCTAAAGTAAGAAACAATGCCTTGGATTCATGAAAACCTCAGAACTCCACTGCTGGGAGCAGTGTCTGGACTCACAGAATTTTGTTTCATGACACGGAAATGCTGTTATTTTTGTGCTTAGCCACCCACTAATCTGTGCTCATGTTTGCAGTCTTACAGTATTTTCTACTAATGTCAGACTAAACCTGAGTTTTCATGTAAAACGAATTCCTAAAGAATCAGCAACCTGATTTAGTTGGAGATGTGCCTACTCACTGTAGGGGGGTTGGACTGGATGACCTCTAAGATCACTTCCAACCCTGATAATTCTATGATTCTATATTAAACATGACCTTTTTTTTTTTTGTATGTCTGACTTCCAGGGAGGTGATCTTGCCACTGTACATGGCACTGGTGAGGCCACACCTCGAGTACTNTTTAAGAAGAGGATGGATGTGTTTCTTCAGGGGATGATTTAGGGGTAAGAGTAGTGTAGGGCTATCGGTTGGACTAGATGATCTCGAGGGTCCTTTCCAACCGTAATGATTCTGTGATTCTGTGATTCCATATATTAGCAGACTTCTGTAACTCTCCAGCCTTCCAGATAGTAATGTCTCTTCTTTTTCACTCAGTGAAAAAGTCACTACATTTACCAGCAGTCAATCTGACACATGTGAATGAATCTGGTTTGGTTGGGTTTGTTTTGTGTGGTGGTTTGAGTTTTTGGGTGTGTGTGGATATGTGCTTGTTTTGGTTTTGTTTGTTATGTTGGGTGGGTATCTCTTTTTGGTTTAGTGGTTATTTGCGCATATTTTGGACTGTTTGGAAAACTGATGTTATGTGTCTTTAATTCCTTGTAATTACTTTGGAAGTAATGTATGGCTATTGAAGCTTGTCTTCATAATTAGACATCCATGGTATGTGTGTATGTTGTTTATTTGTGGGGGTTTGTTTATTGGTTTTGGTTTTGTTTTTAAACAGAGACAAGGTAGATTTCCATAAATTATTTTATTAAAAAATGCACAGACTATTTTCTGGAACTTCATACAAGATTTATTAAGTTCTCTGTCATATGGCATTATATTTAATTGCCAGTTAATGTAAAGAAATTTCTGTTCTGAGGATAAGTTGGTATTTTGTCTGTCTGCTGAGCACTGTTGAAAAATATACTCTTTCAACTTGATTGTTACATATTTATGCCTCTGTATTTGCAAATGCTAATTTAAATATTAAACCCATGTGTGGGTTCTCTTCTCAATTCAGAACATAAGCATTTGGCTATGGGTCTGTCTCTTGTTGCAGCCACTTGGTCCTGGGACCATCTATTCCTAATGCTTCCAAAACTTTTAAACAGAAGCGATTCTGTAATATTTCAAAAAAATCATGGTTTTGTGCTTAAACAAAATTAATAAATTTTAAAATGGCAGTATTTTCCCTGAAGTTATGCTATTTTTCAGTGCGTTATTTTTAGGGGATTTACTTTCCAAGTGTTACAACAGATGCAAGTTTTGAATGTTTTAAAGTAACTGTCATGCAGTGGGCATTATAGATACATGAAATGTAGATGGCAATTTAGAAGGGCGTGGAAGCTTGACCATATTTTCACCTGATTGCTGGATCTGTTACTTTTCATGCTCTGCATCCCACTGTAAAAGGAGTCCTCCCAAATTGCCAACTGACATTTCTCTTTCCTACAAATACATGTGCAAACATGTAGTGTTGTTCCCCGCCCCTCTCCCTTCCCCCCGCCCCCAATGACAGAGCAGTCACTTTTGACAGGAATTAATGCATATGGTTATTTATAAAAGCATAAGAAATAAGTCATTGGTTTATATGCTTAATTGTATAAAAGCAAAACATCAAAAAGTGCTTTTTTTGAGTCATAGTTAGTAGTAGATGTATATAGTTGGTAGGGAAATACAGTAATAGCTACAATGAAAGTGTTATTTGTCTGAAGATATGTAAAGACATTGAGTCTTTGCATGAGAAATTGATTTCTGTTGTGAATTTTGTTTTCATTTTTGTTTATAGATTCTTCTCTAGTAGAGATCATGTGAAAATGTGCTGGTTCATCCCTGTATGAAAACTGCACTGAGTACATAAATGCAGCTTTATACTTATCTGAAATGAAAAGAACAGCTCAGTATAATGCCTAGACAGTTCACTGCACAATTAATATGAATTTTTAAACTATTAATGTCTTACTTGTAAGAATATGAACAGATATTCTTCTGCTTTAGAGCTATGAAGCATCGTCCAGCCAGTGCGTAATGGACAGTAAATGAATAACCTCTTTGTCAGCCTGTAGCATAATGCTATTATTAACAACTTTGTCATGTAGTACATGTTTCTTGATTCCCAAGTAAGCTGTCACGGGCTGCCTCTGAAAAATTACTCTGCTCCTATTGCATGAATATACATTATGAGAAGATACAGCTCTATCCTGGCAACACATGACCTCATTGCTAGCAGTAATCTTCTGAACATTTGTGGCAATGTAGGGCTGTCATCATCTTCATTTTGCTATTTTTGTTTGAGAAGCTTCTGGCAGCAGTATTGTGTCCCTTATACTTTATATCCCTGTAACTATTAGAGAATGAACTTCTCTATGATGATATTCTCAGAAGTGTTAACATCTGTGATGCTGCATCATATCTGACTTTTCTTGAAAATAATTTTCTTTAAATTGATCATACTTTCCCAGTGGAGATGGAGGATGAGGAGGGAGGGAACTGTCCAGATGGAAATTCAGCATGTCTCAGTATGGAAAAGGGTAGATTTTAAATTTCCCAAGAGAATGATGTTGCAAAAAGGGTAGAGAAGAAACGTTGCTAATGGCCCTAGTTGTGACTCAGGGGAAAGCGGTGCTGAATTTACAACCTTGAAACAAAATACTGGTCTTTTGTTGTGGATCAGCGCCTTTTTGGCAGCTGAATTTTGAGTTTCCTAAAACCAAGATCCTAAATGGACAAATCCTTCTCTTTCCAGCCTGGGGCTCACTACTCTGTCAAAAGAGTAGATTCATTCCATAGCCAGTGCAACTAGTGACCAAGCAGTAGAGATTTTGTACATTGAGAAGAGGATCGTTGATCCATCAGTGTAGTCATGCACCGGTTAGCTGCTTTTTTTTCTCCCAAGTAACAAGCAATAGAACAAGAGGAAAGGGCCTCAAGTTGCACCAGAGGAGGTTTAGGTTGAACATTAAGTAGGATTTATTCACCAAAAGAGCTGTCAGGCACTGGAATAGGCTGCCCATGGAGGTGTTTGTATCATCATCCCTGAAGGTGTTTAAAAGCCATGTAGGTGAGGTGCTTAGGGTCATGGTTTAGTGGTGGACTTGGCAGTTCTGAGTTAGCAGCTGGACTTGGTTATCTTAAAAGTATTTTCAGACCTAAACAATTCTGTCATTCTACAAGTTGTGTCAGGTAGGCTGTTGTGCTGCTACCTTTGCTGCCTGTGATCATGTTGCACAGTTTCACTTTCTGTTTTTCTGTTTGTTTGGGTTTTTTACCCTGAGAGAAATAAACTTGCTAAAAGAACTTGATTCAGCTTTACACACAACTGCACTCAGAAAGACAATAAGAATTGTGTGATTTAGTCAGCTAAACAATACCAGGTCCTTCCTTCAGGCTCTGTATTGTGCACTGTGCTGCTTAATTGTTCAGCTATATAAATATTTCAGTCACAGCTAAGATGACTGGTTTCCCTTCCTTCTGTGACCTTAACATTCTTAATCAAATTAAGTATTACAGCGTGTTTTTGTCAAATTCATCTTGATGTTGGAGTCTCTGAGATGTTTATCTTCACCAGGCTGTTTGGGAAAACACCATTTGTTATAATGTCTAATAATAAACACTTTGAGAAGAGTCATTCATAACAGTAGAAGTTTCCAAGGAGGAAAAGTATAAACATGTCATAGCCCAGGTTGGCAGCATGGGCTTTTGAAGGACAAAACCTGTTGAGAGGGTGCAGGAAGACAGGACAGTGTGAACAATTTGCCCCACACAGAAGCTTTGAGGTATAGGGTGGATGTGTATTTGCTTGTGTAGCAGAAGTTAAGTTGAACTTTGAGAACTTTCTGATAAGGCTCATCATCAACTGAAAACAAAGTAATTTGTGTATTTTCCTGAAGAAGGCTATATCAAGGAAAAAATATCACTGCAACAGGAAAATACATGGAGGATTGGAAGAAACACTCATCTTTTTCTATAGGTACTTATTTTTGGAATATTCTTTCTCCTGAGGTGGGCTCTCGTAGTTCTCTGTTTCCAGTACATGAATGAGGACCATGAGAAGATCTACCAGATGCATGGTGTTTTTCCATTTCCTGAAGCTTGGGGAAACTGCTAGACAGGACATCACTGGTTAACTTCCATATGTACTTGTGACAGTGCAACTGTGTGCTTGGGTGTACAAATTGAATGGACATCACTAAACAGTGACAGTAGGCAGCGTGGTGATGTGAAATTTGTGTGCTTTCCTCACCAGGGAGGGAGGGAGAGATGGGTGGGTGCTGACCTCTTCTCTCTGGTGGATAGTGACAGGACGTGGGGGAACGGCATGAAGCTGTGCCGGGGCAGATTTAGATTGACTATTCAGAGGAGCTTCTTTACCCAGAAGGTGGTGGAGCATTGGAACAGGCTCCCCAGGGTAGCTGTCATGGCCCCTACTCTCACGGAGTTTAAGAAGCAATTGGACAAGGCACTTAGGCACATGGTGTGACAATGGAGTTGTCCTGTTCCTAAACATGAGTTGGACTAGATGATCCTAATGGGTCCCTTCCAACTCTGGCTATTCTGTGATTCTGTGATCAGTCCTGTACTAACATTGTACAGAGTATGACCCAGTAAGAGACTGGTATAAAGTAGTTCATGATCTAATGCAGACTAAAAAGTGGTGGGTGAAGATTTTAACATTTTTCTTCTGAATGTTTCTTGAATGGTGTCCTTGGGTGTCTGCACTGACAAAAGCAAATAGAGTGATAAGTCTTTACATATGTTTTGGCCTTTAAAAATGTGTTTATGGGTATTCAGCAAGCATACCTGCATGATGAAAATAAAATCGCTTGCAGGAGAGGTGGATGGCACCAGGGAGGTACTGAGTCAAAAAGAAAAGCTGGAAAAGTAATATGTTGTGTACAGGTGACTAGAGCTCTGGTGACGAAACGATGTGGAAGTATGAAGCAGAGGAAAGAATGGGGAAAAACTTTCCCATTTTGTCCCTGTTTCCCAGGGACAAACTCCAACTCATGAAGTCAGAGTTGATTAGTTTTTCATGGGGCAATAAACATGACTGTCAAATCACATAATACATATAATAGTGTATTTTCTCCCCTTTGATGAAGAAGCAACATCTGAGACTGAGAATGAAACAAAGTATATTTAATACACACACACAAGATTTTGTATGAAGTGTGGGATATTAATTTGTAATAGAAAAAACTAGTAAAAAATAAATGCAGTCTTGCAGTATCTCTAATTCACAGAGTCATAGAATGGTTGAGATTGGAAGGGGGCATCAAAGGTTATCCAGTCCGATCTCCCTGCTCTTGCAGGGTCCCCTGGAGCACATTACTCAGGATTGTGTTCGAATAGTTTTTTGATATCTCCAGGAAAAAAGACTCCACAGCTTCTCTAGGCAGCCTCTTCCAGTGCTCAAAACAAGCTAGCTCCCTCAGCTTTTCATCACAAGAGATATGCTCTAGCTACCTAATAATCTTTGTAGCTCTCTGTTAGACTCGCTCCAGGAGCTCCATGTCTCTCTTGTACCATGAAGCCCAGAACTGAACACAGGGTAAGGCCTTGCTAGGGCTGAGTAGAGGGGCAGAATCACCTCCCTTGACCTCAGTTCACTTTTCTGATCTTAAACAGCTCTTCTCCTGCCTATTTTCACTACAGATTGCTTTAAAAACAGTCCAGTGCAATACATGTTACAGTAAAGTTACCTTATTTTTGTAGTCAGAGGTTAGCATTTTCTAGTTTTCTTTCTCCTATTAACACTAATTAAAGATGACTCATATATTTTCAGTTTTCAGTATTCAGTTTAGTCATCATTAATTAGTCATTACATTTTGTCACCTAAAGAAACAGTACTGAGAGGCTTCTACCTTGTAATAAATATTTTGGATGTAGAGTGCTATGTATCATAAAATACAGTTAGTTGCAAGCCCAATTTTCCTCTTCTGCTGAAAGATGAATGTTCCCTTAAGTTTGGTTTTGGTTTTTTTTTGGTAGCTCTGTCTCATCTCCAGCCAGGTCATGATTTAGACAGAAATTTGCACAAAACCTGACTTTTGACTAGATTATGCCTGTACTTTTCAGCTTCTTGACTGCTGATAAACAGGCTTCTTTGAATTGCATTAAGTTGACTGTAAATTAAGAGTTTCTAGACTGGTTGAATTTTCAGTAAGGATCTGTTGTGGCCAATGCACTGAGTGTAAATGTGAGTTTTACTTCTTTTCCTCTGCATGTGCTGAACTAGTTTGGAAGATTTAATCTCTAGTTTAGGGATGCCAGGATTTCAAACTTCTGTTTTGAAGTGACCATAGGCTTGAAAAAAGGGCTTTTTTCAGTGCTGCAAACTGGCCTAAATGGTTGGGATATATTAAACCAATTTCTGAAGTTCCAGTGTAACTTCATGAAACGCAGATTAAGTACTAATAGGTGAATATAAAGGCAAATAAACGCAGAAAACATCTGCTAAAGAAAGTCAACAGTAAAAACAACTGAATTCTCTTTTCTATTGTTGACTCAACTAGATTTAGAAATGTCCTAAGATTTGTGAATGAGATTTCTTTGAGTTATGTTTCTTTTTGCTAAATTTTGGGTTTGAGGAAAGAGGAAGGCAGCATGATATTGGTGGATTACTTTATATGTGTGGATTTATTGTTGCTTGATGTGATTAAGTGTAGCAATACTGAAATACCAAAATTATGATACTGGCTTGATCCAAAGCCTGTTGAGATCCATGGGGAGGGGAATCACAGAATTATCAGCCTTTGCTCAGGCTGAAAAACTACCCCTTGTAAGCTTGCAACCCAGATATTTTTTTTCTCTCATCTAATGCTAATAGATCTGTCATTACAATATCTCGGCTCTGACTACAAGGGTTGTTCAATGTATTATTGCTGTTTCTACTATGTATGTTATTATCTCATGTCAATTGTGTAACCCCATCCTCGTGCGTTGTCTAGTAAACCACAATGATCTATGTGATGTGGGTTAATTGAAGGGAGAGGAAGTCCTACAAATCAGTGGTAATAACCTTTAGCAGATTATAATGTTTTATTGCCTCCTCATTACACAAGCTTTGAAATCTGAGGAAGACTTCCTTCCAAAGGCAGGGGGTTGGGTAGGCTGGCGAAGCACTGAGAAGGGCAATCTGCATTTCGTATCAGCTGTTCTACCAAACTACCCTCAGGCTAGTGTATTTGCTCTTTCATTTCTTGCATGTGTTCAATACCTCTGTCTTTAAAGCTGCTTAATTTGGTTTTGTGTTGTAGCTCTATTAATTTTTGCCTTTTTGAATAGTTTGAATGCCATGTAAGGCAATACAAGCTGTTTTTCTTTTGGGTGAATAAAATACCCCAAAATGTTGGAGGATGGTGGAAGAAAGGACATCATGTAAAAGAATTAAGATGCATCATTTTTAGCAACTGACATGTATGTTAATACTCCTTTTCTCTAATTGGCATTTTAATTAGATGACATTTTAATTGGTTATTTTAGCAATTTAACTTGGTTATTACTATCAGCTACTTCTTTCATTACTGATAATTTATCTATGCAATCTCCACACCCACACTAGATGTTTTCAAGTAGTGTTTTACTGTTCTGAAGAGTCTGAAATCTTTTTCTATTGTTCTTCCAACGCACTTCCTGGTGTTTAGGCTGAAGTCTGGAGCATTTACCTTTTAAAAAAGTAGCCGTAGTGTATCACGGTATCACAGATGAACCAGAAAAAAAAAAAAAGTCTTATTAGCAAATAAGCATAAATTAATTATCATTGTTGGTACATTAAATCTTTTAAATGCAAACTAACTGCAATATTCCTTACAGCCTATCTAAAAGGTATTATTTGGCTATGCATTTTTCAGACATCTGAAATACAGTCTTATAATTTTTTCCTTCCTTATTCTTAATCCGTCCTAGTTTTATGTATGATCTTAATTTCATATTTTGAATTTTACATAAAGGAAAATAGAGAATGTACTGTAAAGTCTGAGATGTAGTAATAGGTTACCCTTCTAGAAAGTAATAGACCTATATCTTCATGAGGAACAAAGAAAACGTAAGTACTGTACATAACGTTCAAAAAAACCCCTCAGAACAACCAAAAAAGCAAGGATGGGGCAAAGGCACGTGCTTAATAGGTTTTAATAAAACTGAGATTTTTGTTTTATCTTTGAAAAAAGAGCTTTGGGTTCTCTAGGAAAGCTAGAGTCTTCAAAGCAGCCCACAGGAGCCCAGCTGGGGCCTTGAATGGGGCTTTGAAAAATCTGAGCTTAAGAAAACTTATCCTCAGCAGCTTTAAGTACTCCATTATTATCTTTTGCTCTTTAGGAAGCTGTCACGTTGTGCCACAGAGGATAGAGGTGTGGGTGAAATGATTGTCTCTATTCTTGAAATTCTTCATAGGAGCCTTTTGAGAGTTAATTAATATTAACCACTTCAAAATTGCCTGGTGAAAGGCTTGTTATAAATGGAATATATGAGAAGTTATTTATCATGAAAACACTGAGCTATTTTTAAATACTTGTGCAAGAGAACTCGGGGCTCCTCTGAGGTGCCAGATTGGCAGTGCTGTCTGATTTGTTACCCACAGAACATATGCACCGTAGGCAGCAGTACTGTAGGTTATTGCGCTGGTGCTTCTGCCCTGTCCTAGATTACTTGCTTCCAGCTTGCCTCTTGGTTCTGCTAAAATTGCTAGTTAATACTTAATCTTGTGATGGTAAGTGTTTTTTTTTTACTGCAGATGGTTGCCTACTGTGAACAGGCTGGAGACTACTTTTCCTAATTTCATTTTTCATTCTGTACTAATGAAGAACGTAGTGTTAAATGGTTTATCCAGATCAGCAACAATTTTTGTGTAAAGGGAAAGAAAAGCTTGCAAACCACAGTGGTGAAATGTGAATCTCATGGTCACTGCCATTAACTCTTTCACCCTTTCATGTGGAGATAAAAAAATGTGTTCTCAAGTGCAAGTGGCTGCGAAGATGCTTCTTAACCTGATTATAAAAGCTGGCACAGAAAGTGGTCTGATTATAAAACATTGACGTTGTTTTGATTATTTTTTGTGCTTGAAAATATTATGCAGAGAATTGTCACTGTATGTACTTAAAACAATTTCAGATCATAAATTGTATGAGTGTTTGCATTTTGACTTTATGCCACTAGCATCTACAGTAAACTGCACAGATAAGCTATCTTTGCTACTACTGCAATTTTTATGAGGCAGTCATGAAAATGGGCTGTGTTTATTTGTTTCAACTCATTTAATTAAGGGGTAAGAAGAAAAAGGGGTGTGGGAGAGGAGTCATGACACTTTTTCTCTGTGCTCTTACAAATGAAACAAATAAGCATGTTCAGGATGAACAAACATATCCGTAAGGCAGAGACCCTACCATTTTAACCAGATTTTTAAAAGTTGCTTTTGGCATGGCTTTTGGGTTTGTTTTGGCTTTTTATTTGTGAATAACAGTTGCTTTTATGGCTCATGAGGAGTGAACCTGATATTGCTCTCAGCGATATTTGCTTGGTGTATTACTTTAGATGAAGTAAAAGCAGAAAGTAACTGTTCCAGCGAAGGTATTGATGTTTTGCTTGAGTGTCCAACACTGCACTGGAGTGCTAATAGCATTTTATGCAGTATAGCTAAACCTTGAGTGAATTATTGCCTATCTTATAGCAATAAGAATCAGTTCCTACAGGGTGCAGATAGTCTACAGATTGAATTTATTGCTATGAATACTGAGAAGTTATTCATAGAAATAGCTGGCTGTGGTGTTTGAGGCTCTTTTTTTTTGTTTGTTTGTTTACAGCCTAGAGGAGTCTGCTTTATTGCTTACAAAACTTGCTTACCTGCCCCTTTCTCCAGCTCTTAAAGAGCACAGAGCCTTTTGCTTGTTTCGGTTGACTGACCAGGTCATGAATTTTCATTATGATCTTGTGCAAAAGTCTGTGTTCTGCTTCTTATTATCTAGGAATGTTGTATGTGCAAGTGCATAGTTTCTGTGTTAGGACGATTTATGTTCGGTTCTTGTTTTGTAGAGAACATACTCAAATGCTTCTGTACTCCAAATATTTTACAGCTTTCTGCCCTCAAATGCTCAATATTAGAGATCCACCATCTATCAGAGTATGCTTGTGCAAAATAGTCTTGTAGCCAATCAGTGGCACTGCTAATCTGGCAGGATAAAGCTATGTATTCCCTTCCACATGAGGGCGGGGGGGGGAGGGCCGCCTTTGCTGCCTGTGCAACTCCTTGCCACCTGCCAACAGAAAGCCAGCCATGGCTTTGTGTTACAGTGATATGGGGAATTAGGCAGTGAGCTGCCAGGCTAGTAAAGGCAAACATGCTGAAATTAAGCAGAGACGTTCTCGATTATGTGTTGCTGAGAAATATGGGAAAAGCCTCTGTCTGTGAATTGCAGGATCTCAGCTAGCCTGGTAGGCTGCATGGTAATCGTATCTGATGACGGCAAGCATCTAACATGCAGTAGGTTTAAGGCTCTTGGGCAGCATGCTCTCCTCCTAGTACTGGTTTCTGGGAAGGATGAGCTGTCACCAATCCTGATGTGTGTAGAGAACAGAGCTCTCCTGAGATAAGGTTGTTCATTATGCTTGCTGAAGAAACATTAAATTTCTATCAGTGCAATGTGATCTGCTCCTTGAGTAGAGACATTGTTTTCTGAGCCTTTTCTTCTAACTTACGGTTCCATGATTTTTTAAAATATTATTTAAAACAACAACACCCAAACTGCAAGCAGCAAGAATGTAGAAATCTGTAAGTAGCAAAAATGCAATATTTTCATGCAGAATCTTACAGCGACAAGATGAAAAATGACACATTCTTACTGCATTATCCAGTATGTATAAGCCTTTATAAAATGAGACATCATTCATGTCGTTGCTTTGTACAAATTTGCAGGATTTTGGATGCTATTTATAAAAATATATCAATATTGTGCCAGTATTTCAGGATGATTTTTAGTATTATATGGTAATAACTGTAACAATCTTTCTTTTGGTTGAGATTGTTTAGGCTGCTTCATCTAACCAGTTAAAAGTTTGTTTTAGTTAGAGAAAAGCAGTTGAAGTTAACATAAATGCTGAGATATATCTAGCTGGGATCTGTGTGCATGCTATGTAATACCAGTAACTGAATTCGTGAGTTTGTTTAAAAAAAAAAAAAGTGGAGTATTTTTGTGACTAATAATAGTCTTGCTTATATTACCTATATTTTTAGATGCAGTAATATGTTCAGAATTACCCTTTTACTCTGAAAAGTTGTTGGCTGTCAAAATTTAACAGGGCTAGGACACCTTTTTAAGGTGAACCTTTTTAATATGTGTAGATAATTATATAAAATTAATTGCAGAAAGTTCTTCAGGTAGATAGTGTTTCTGTGACAGAGTATATAGTACATTTTACAGAACTATTTCAATCTTTTTGCCAGTCTGAGCATCTGGTGAACAAATGAATTAAATTTATGTCTATAACTTCAACAGCCAGATTTTCTTAAAATACATACTCAGACCAGCTGCTAAATATCTTTTTGAATTATTTCACACATGCTTTGTGATTAATAGTAATGCAAATGATAAATTCAGATTATTGTACAGATGAGATGCAGACGTTATCTAGCTAAACACTATTCATAGTCCTTAATAGACTCTATCTGCATGTGCTTGATCACATGAAATAATTGTGCTTATTTTGTCAATGCAGATGATCTCTGACCTTCACATTTGTTTATATTTTGGATGACACATGTTCTGTGTCGTGATTACCAGTCATGTCTGTGACACAGACAATATTTGGGTGTAAATAGAGCAGTGCAAGCAGTGCACATTTGTGGTCTATTTCAGCAGCGTGTGTGACATGAGTCACGTTTAAAATAATTGGGAGGGCAGATTACATGACAGCTGTCTCAACACTGAAAATAAGAATTGTTTGTGTTGTTAATTAGCATTTCATTTTTCTTTAATTACTGCATGCTTCAAATATACTTAGTTGATTTCTTGGCACTTTTTGAAGGGCTGGAACATGTGTTTGTTTAAAAAGAGGAATATACCCTCTGGTAAGCTTTCCAACCTTGTAAGTTGTAGATCAGCATTATGCATGTAGCCGCTGTGGTACCAAGAGGGAAGGGAGATTTAATAGTATCATTCTCTGAGTTATTGAACTCCTTGAGGAAAGGCTATTAAGGGTAATAGTTGCTGCTCTGTACATGTTAGTGCTTATATTTCTAAATATTTCAATAGGTTTACCAAACTGTAGTTTTTGTTAATTTGGAACTTCTGTAGTGGCAATGCGAAGACAGACTGTTTATGGTACTTTTAAGTAAGGATCAACAGATATTCCTAGGATACTGAACATTACCAAAGCCAATAGCTTGCCTGAATTAGGCAGACTATAGACTGTGGAGATATATTTCTTGAAATCCAAAGTGATTCCCAGGTCTTAATCAGACATGTTGTCTAGGCTTTATGGGCAAGCTAAAGTTACCAGGGGTGATATGGAAGTCTTCTGCTACTCCTTTTCATAGGGTGAATTTCTACTCTAAAATAATCTCTGATGTTAAATGAAAACAGTTGCACTAATGAGGCAAGAAACCGTGGTTTTTTACAGGTGTTCTAGCTTTAAGAACAGTCTAAAAATATTTCTTTCAAGTTAGGCCATATCCTTTCCAGGGGCAAAAAGTAGGTGATGTAATACTTTCTAAATAATAGATCCTATCATTAACTTGGATGAAATTTGTTTAACAAAAAGCAGGAATACACTGTTACAGCTTCACTTTCAGGATCTGAGGGAAATCTGTGGTATTATATGTTTTCATGATGTTAAAAAATGCTTAGGAATAAGAAACATAATAAAAACTGCTACAGACAATGTTAATGTAATTTATGCAGTAAATAGTAGAAGGTATTGCAAATAGTAGTATAAAACAAGTCGGTAACAGAGCCTTCGATTTAATTTGCTTTAATCTTACTGTATAACAAAGAATCCCAATACCTCTAAATATAAACAAAGGATATGGGTGAGAAGAAAACTTGCAGGTAGGTCAGGGATCTATATTACTGAGATATAAGGACTGTCTAGATATTCTCGTGTTTCTAGTCGCACATAACTTTTAGTTAAAGCTCTTTTAATATAATATTTGAATGGACATTCATCTTTGAGGTTCTCAGGAACAATTGACAAAGTATTTTGACATCTTGAAATGGAGTTGTGTATTAAGTGTCTCAAGGTCTACTTGAGTTTTACTTGAATGGATTGGGAACTTGATAAGCCAAACTTGAGCCTAAATAAGGGTTTCGATATGTTAACAGGAGAAGTCTTTTGAATGTTTTAAAAACTGTGAGGGTACAATCAGCATGTAAAAAATAAATGGTGTGAATAATTTCTTGTGTAGGCAAAAACTGATACGGAATGCTTGGAGAAAGTAAAATTCAGCTTAAAATTTAGCTTGATATACCCAGCCTGAATTAACATCCTAGAGTATTCAGATCTACAGAGATGTTTAATATTCCTCTGAGAAACACTGTAAGCTGTGTCACTTGGGAATTTAAAGTAACACCCAAATAAAGCATTAGAAAATATACTTTGGTAATTTATTCTACACTGGCAGATCAGGAAGCTAACCTACCTAGAAGGCCTCTCCCAGCTCAAATTTAAACAAGTTTGTGATCATGAGTAGATATCCACTATTAACGGTCATCTTGGTTTGTTTAAGATGTACCAGCTATTGCTGCTTTTTTTCTTCAAATATTTTAAATTTCGTCGTCACTTGAATCTTGTTCTATAAAAAAATATTTGTAATCATTTTGCATCTCCACTCTCCCACCTAGGCAGCTGTCTCATTGGGTCAGCTATCTCTCTCCTCTGCAGTCTCTAGGAGCTGTTTGCTGTTTCAGCCAGATATTTATTTGAAGCAATCAAATTAATTGCAAGAGACTAGTCTGGACATGGATAGAATACTGAGGCATCAGGCATGGTGAAGGATTGCTTGCAGTGTTTAATAAGCATCCAGATGTAATTTCTTGGGATAAGTATAGGGTTCACCTGAGAAAGCTGCCACCAAAAAAAAATTGAAATAATTCATTGGCAACTTTGAAGCACCCGTGAAATTGTCAGAGACATGTTCTGTGAAGATAGGTAGGATTTTTTACTCTATCACTTGTAACAGGCATAGAGTTAAAAATGTTCTGAAAAAGCACCTGGCTCTTTGATATGATGGACTTATTTAGCAAGTCATGGTAGATCAAGAGAGATGGTGTGGTTTAATGGTATTTTTAAGATTTAAGGGTTCAGATTTATCAAAGTGAGGAGTATAAGTCCTCATTTCCAGCAACAGGGAAATGAATTTAACTGTTTCATGTAAGAGTAACTGCTGAATCTTCAGTATGCTATTTGTGTGTTTGAATACATAAGTTGCTCAAAACAGCAACATACCTAAGGTTAGTCTGTGCTCCTGTTCGTCTTACTTCTAGCCTATGAGCAAAGGAGAGCACACCTCCCCTTGGACAGCATTGCCATTTGTGGAGTATTAGCAAATTTTTAACATGTGGACTATTGAGAAATACCAGATATATTAATGTCTCCATAGAGTTACCATATATCTAGATATTTTCCAAAGCACATTGCCTTTTTCTTCCAGGAATTTTTCTAAAGTGGACAGAAAGAATTATTTAGTAATTTGTCTGGGATTTCCAGTGTCTTGGCAATCTGCTTAGAGCAATAGTTGTAGATGGCTAAAAAATCCCAGAAGAATGTCCACTGATCAGGCACAGATCAGCTGCATCTTTTTTTCAGCCTGCAAATCAAAACTTAAAAGCAACAGAAAGAAAGGCTTAATAGCTCCCTAGGAAACAAAATTTCAAAGGTATGCAAGTTCTCTAGTATTTTCAATTAGCCTTTCTCTTTCTTATGAGCCTCATAAATTTTTCTGTCCCATTAACTGAAACTCTCCTTATATAAGAAAACTATTTAAGATCTATATAGATCTACTGGCATTTTTAAAATTAAATTCTATTTTCTTGCCCATGCTTTCCATCATATACCTAGAATACTATGAGAATATCCTTTCCATCTTCCCCTTCAGTTCCAGTTCAGTGCTGTCTTTTTTCTTTTCTTCTTATACCTGGATTGCTGTTAGGTTCTACAGAGTATGCAGCTTTCTTGTTTTTCAAGGTAGTTCTGTTGTTGTACAGGCAGAGTCATAAATAATAATACAAATATGTTAAACTATTTAACATGTACAAAAATAAGGAATGTTCATTCTTTCTTTTGGTTTGGGGACCATTCTTGGTCCCCAAACACTGTAAATGTAAAAGCTACTTTGATACTGTTTTCATGAGGAGACATCATATCTATTTCCACAGTATAGAGGAACATTCAAACTTACTTTGGTTAACAATGGAGAAATATCCCACTGAAATTAGAGATGGAGTTGAAATAGCAATTCAGGCTGGAGTTTGTCCAGTGCAGCACCTCTGCAGAAGTACTGTAAGGCACAGTGAAATATAGAAGTTTTAAGTATCACTGAAAAGATGGCATTTGTAGCAGGACAAGGTTGGGTATGGTAACCAAATTTCAAGCAGGACAGGGTTGGGTATGATAACCAAATTTAATTTAGGTCTGATACTCAGTTATGTATCCTGATGTTATCCCTCACATCCAATCTTTAGGAAAGATCATAGTAAAAGGCCAGACTAAACCATCCCTCAAAAAAACCCCAAACCCAATAACAACAACAAAAACCACACCAAAAACCCCAAACAAAACCGAAAAAAATGTTCCCTTTCTTATGGTTTGCTTTATCTCTGATGCTTGATGGCAAAAGAATTTGATGATGGAAGAGAGAAAGTATTGCTGTCTGTTACTGATTTCAAGTTTGAAAGAAAATTGACATGTAATAGCAGCTCTAAGTTCTATGCATAACATTTGGCTTGTTCGATGGAGGTTACTATGAAAGATAAAAAGGATTTGATAAAGCCAAAAGGATTTGAGTTGCTGTGCCAGTTATAGCAATGGTTTCTTAGAATATCAGGATCTAGAGCAGTCCCCTTTTATTTTTATGTGTTATTCTTATATATGTATTATTTTTAACTTTGCTTACTAAATCTCTGTGTGAACCAATGTTCTCTTGTGCATTCTCTTATGTAGGGGCAGTTGGCATCCTGCTTTGCAGAACAGCGTTGCAAGAATATAAGTATTAGTTTCCCCTTTATTTTTTTTTCTTCAGTGTGTACAAACCTGAAAAGAAATGTTCTAATTGGAAGTGACTAAAGCCAGGAACAATGCAAACAATTGTAATTCTATCATCACTGATAGTGTGATGACTCCAATATAGCATTCTGTGCTGGCAGATTTTGTCCTGTGAAGAAACAGAGGATAGGACAACACCACTTACAGAAATAATACAAAATGTTTCAGCCACATGCATTTAACAAAGGAAGTATCATCTCTGAACTTGTCCTTTTGTGGTCACTTTAATCTGAGTAAACACCACATGTTGATCTGTTTAAACTGCAGCTTTCTGTATTGCTGTGAATCAGGGGTCTATTTAGACCAGTTTTACTGCTGTTTGGTCCAGAATTACTTTTGTATCAGAAGAAATAGTTCTGTAGGCAATCCTTACTGCGTAGAGATATTTTGTTGGCTTACCAGCTGCCTTCCCAGGCTGCTTTTATCTGGTATAGGCAAACCTTTCTATGTAATTTCTATCAAACATGGTTGTAGAGAACAGATATTGGCTTCTTATTCTGCATGCTGTCTAGAAGCAGTGTTCTTTGGCTTTGCTCTCAAATCTTCCAAGAGTCAGCATCATCTTTTCCTGATAACTCTGTGTGTGCCTAATCATTATGTTTGCAGTTATACCCATACAGAGATCTTAAATACTTTCTTCCTGTGGGAAAAGACTACAAAGAAAGCTAAGAAGCTTTCATGGTAAGAGGTAAGCTTTTCTTGAGGCCATTGTGAAGATATTGCTATGGGTAATTTATTGGGTACCTACTGAGGTGCCATATCACCTAGAGGTTTCATAGGAGAATATCAAGGATGGAAGTTACATCTCTGATATCCCTGAAATACCAGTCTTCAGTGTAGAGCTGAATAACTTTGCAAAACTTTGTAAAATGTTAGTGATAAGCCTCATTTTTATTGCTATAGCCTGAAGACTTAACCCTAAGGATAGTGGGGCTGAGGATGCCTTGTACAGGAATGTGCCCCACTGCTCAGCTTGAAGGAGTTATGGGGCCTTGATGCTCTCTCACTTCTTCTCTAAGCTGTGCTGCCTTCCCTGGCAACACTGATAGGCAGGAGCTAAGGCTTGTTTGTGTCTTGCATTGGCATTAGCTGTATACTGAGATTTAGAGCTGACACTTGCTTTCGGTCCTGGCATAGACACTACTGTGTTAGAAGGAGGTGAACTGGCACTGTGTGCAATTTCTGCTTCCTTCCAGCCCCCAAATTCTATACTGTCATTATAGCTGCATATAAAGTAGAAGCTAATTTTGATAATGAGGTATTAACACTGAAAATTTCCCTCTAAATTTTGGTTGGCCTTTTCTATCAGCATAGTCAGAAAATGATTTCTATATCAATATTTCCAGAAATGCTTTAATAAAAATATAACTTTGAAATGCTCTTAACCATAAAACTCTGTCAGTGCAGCTGCTAATACCCAGGATGCAGCTCAGTAGACTTATTCTATACACAAACAAGAAAAATTTAAAAGCACAAATTACAGTCATAGTTTCATACCTGCCTTAAGCTCAATGTATGCAAAATCACTTTCGTGGTGTGGCAAAAGTTGAGAATGTCCATATGGACACAGTAAGATTCTGGAGAAGGAGAAATTGGGGGGGGGGCTCTAATGTACCCCTCATCCTTGCAGATTGCCATAGAGCAGTGCATGGTGTGCAACCTCCTAGATAGCCATCAGAATGCACCATATCAAGCCATGGAATTTAAATACTTCAGAAGACCACTCACAATGGGAGGAAATCCAGGAAAAAATCTCATTATCTAGATTTTTTTCTTAAGCTTGTAGAGCAACTCTTTAATTGTAGAACCCTGAAAACAGTCAAGACACAGTAATTGCTTACAACTCCTTCTCCCTGTCCTTGCTTCCCAACCAGTCTGGGACATCCAGACTATAAAAATGTTTGTGTTAACTTCAACCAAATATTTAGTGACCTTTCCACTTATGGGAAAAGAATAGTAATGAAAAATATGGAAGTGGCATTCAGAGATCTTGAGGATGTTAGTTGTTCCCTGAAAATCCTGTAAGTGTAAACTTTTCAAGAACAGTGTAAACTTGGGTTTTTTTGGTGTAAAGGTAATATAGAAAGGATAGTACCAGAATTCTCAGAATATAATCTGGGATTGTTCTCCACTAGTCTATGAATAACCTGTAGCTCAGAGTGAAGGAAAACAAAAAGTTCTTTTTAGGCACATTTCACCTGAGTTAAGCCCACATGAATTTAGGGATAAAATAGAGGTACCTAAACCAGAAGCTTAATCACCCTGAATGCCTTCCATAGTGCATCTCTGGAGAAGAAAGTCACTAACCCCGAGCCAGAAATACTTGTGCAAAATATTTTCCTCCTTATCTTGTTTAACAAGACACCTTAAGGATTCTCTTAGCTTGGATAGATTGCTAGCTTCCTTCAGGCCTGTGTTTGCAGTACTAAATGCTTAATCTGCCAGACTACTTTATTACAAATATCTGTAAATGATTAGAGAATATTGAGTGACTGTTATGTGTCAGTTAAGGGACTAAAATTGGAAAAAAAAGCCTCTAATCATCTTGCCCGTTTGTAGATAACGCAGCAAGATCTATGTTATTTAGTGCATGATCATTGGGATTTCTAGGATTCTGTGAATATTTTATTCTGAGTGTATGTTCAATATCAGTGTAAAATGGTGAAAAATAAATGGGGTGCCACTTTAAAAAGAAAAAAAATTGTCAGCCAAGAGCCTTTAATTACAGCTGTTTATGTTGAAAAGGCTGAAGATCATGGAACAGTGTGCTGAATGGAATGAGCAAGAATTGCCACCCTGTGCTTTGCATGTTAAAAGTAATGAGGGCAGTCCAAACAAAATTATTTGCATTCTGTCCAACTTTGGCTTGAAAAACACCACACACTTCCACAGAATAGCTTAATTGCCTAGTATATAATTGCCATGAATGGAAAGTAATATAATTTACATGTCTGACCATGAAATGAACCAGGGAAGCTGCTGGGTTTTAACAGCTTGGTTTTGACTTAGCTGAGCTTTAGGATTGCTGTGTAAATTCAGATGTTGATCACTGCAGTGGTACCACATATTTCATCTTCCTCCATCCTGGCATTATGGAGTTGTGGATTTTTTGGAGCCTGGAAACTGTCAAATGGAGAGAATCACAGGTTGCACTTGTGAAGCCGTAGGTAGGGATTTCTCCTGAGAGTGATGTCTGGCTGTGTCCTGTTGCACCATAGCCTTGGTGGAAATAGGGCGAGAAAACCTGTATGTGCTTGGGAAGGTTATAGCATACTAAGTTATGGAAGTTTTTACCAGTGCAGTTTTAATGACTACCTTCTATTTTCTGGGCAGCTAACATGCATTACAGTCTTGTTATTTATTTCACTGACTTCCTCAGGATGCTCTAAATAATGAATAGAAAGATGATCTCCAAGCATTTGAGTCTATTTTGGTGAGTGCATTTGTAATATAATGCTTACCTGTGTTGTTTGCAGGAGGAGGTGATTTTCAAATGTTAGAATAGCAAACAAAATTGTTTAGATGCTTAGGTGAGACCTACCAGGCTAAAGATGTGTTTGGGAAACAAGTTTTTGCATTTTGCATTCTCTCATGTAGTAGCTTCATGTACAACTGTTTATATTCATATGATTTCACAAGGCAAATGCATCTTCTGTTTGCTTCCAGTTAATTCTGGAACAAATGTCCTTTTTGCAGGATTTGTCCTTTGTTGATATTGTGTTCAAATGTTTGTGAAGATAAATATGAAGAAGAAAAAGGTGCCTCATAGTGTAGTTGAGAATAACTACAATTTTATTCCTTTTTGGAACACTATTTGATCTGAAGGAAAAACTGTATCTTGAATGATAGCATCCTGTCAATGGTTCTTTGTATCAATATTGACCCCTTGAATTTGTCTCACTGTTGGGTTTATCTAAGCCTTGTGGAATCCACCAACCTGTTTATGAGGAAAAGCTGAGGGAGCTGGGTCTCTTTTACTTGGAGAAAAGGAGACTAAGGGGTGACCTCGTCTATGCTTTTAAGTATGTGAAGGGTGCGTGTCGGGAGGATGGGGTCAGGATCTTCTTGGTGAAACCCAGTGACAAGACAAGGGGCAATGGCTGTAAGCTGAAGCACCGGAGATTCCGTGTGAATACACGAAGAAATTTTTTCCCAGTGAGGGTGCCAGATCACTGGAACAGACTGCCCAGAGAGGTTGTGGAGTCTCCTTCTATAGAGGTATTCAAAACCTGTCTGGACACACTTCTGTGTGACCTGGTTTAGGGAATCCTGCTGTGGCAGTGGGGTTAGGCTAGATGATCTTTCGAGGTCCTTTTCAACTCCTAACTTTCTGTGATTCTGTAGCAGCTTGAGTCTTTCTCCTCTTTCTAACTGGATCACAAAAAGAAAGCTTACTATATTAGTGGTGGGACTAGGCATTCATGAATTTGTGGTTTGTTGCTTGGTTGATTTGGGGGTTTTTTGGTGGTTTGGTTGGGGGCTTTTTTTGGTGGTGTGTTTTTTGCTGTTGTTGGTTTTAATTCAGTGTTATCAAAAAAAGACAACATTTTAAACATGAGAATACCCAGAGAAATCCAAGATACCATCAACAACCAAGCCAAAACCAAAACTGTATTAGTTCTTTGGCATGGCACGACCCTAGTTGCATCCCCTTTTAAAAAAGATTGGCTTCCTTTGCAAATACAGGAGGTTAGTTCAGCTTCTCCTGGAAGCAGCTGTCAAACCTGATTGTCAGTTCCCAGTCTTTCTGGACATCAGGTTTAGGTATCTAAGAGGAAGACAAAAATAAACAACAACAAAAACACCACAAAAAACTAACACCAAAACAAAAAAATCCCTAAAACCAACCAAACAAAAAATTTCATCTATCAGTTTTACATTTTTTGGCCCAAATATATATCAGTTTCTGAAGAGTAACACTTGTACCTTAAGTGTGATTAAAAGAGAGTTTAAGCTGACAGTAATATTGATAATGACTCCAGTGAATTTTAGATTTATTTTGCCAAGAGAAAATAACCTTTTCAATGTCATATTATTAGAGACAGACTGCATGACCTAGTATAGAATCATTCAGCATTCTATCTAGACATATTTCTTATTCCATATGCATTAATGAAGGCATGTTGTGAACATTATGCATTTAAAATGAATTGAAATAGCATTCAAATTATTTTTAATGTAGGCTTCATCTACTCAGCTAATTTTGTTCAAACACAATTGACTTTCAATTGCACTGAAGACATGAATATTCTATGATTTTATTGTCAAAAATGACAAGAGAGACATCAGCTCTTTCTCTTACTGTTAGCAGAACTTTAACTTTCTGGCAAACAAATTTTGTTTGCAGGTTTTTTGGTTTGTTTTGTTCCCCATACCATTTGCAACCTTCAAGAGAACTTCTGCAGGGAGGTGTTAAGTTGTCATTTGTCTAGGACTTTGTGTTCTGACTACAGACCTTGTCAGTGTTACACTGACTGTTACCTTTTGAAGGCACTGAGGGCAAATATATGATGATGGTGAGACATTTTCATGTATGCTGCCTTTATTCAAGACTATTCAAATAGTCTTTGCTCTTCTCTTTCCTTTAGGTTTTTTTTCTTCGGTATATGTAGCTGGAACTCACTAGCTGTTCTCTGTGTGTCCACTGCGATGTAGAGGGGGATGAGTAAGATAATGCCAAGGTCCATCCTGCCAAGTATCAAATCAAAAGCCAGTATTCACTACCTAAAAAATAGATAAATTCAAGAAAAATAAACCACCTAGACAAATAAAAAACTATGCCCACACCTGAGGAAGACAGATAATCAGCCACAAACAGTGACAGCAAATTACAAATCAATCAATCAATCTTGATTGTTTGTTTTTTTTTTCTCAACAGGTTCACAGTCACAATGTAACCTTCTGTAAAATGGAAACCTGTGGAGAAAGATACAGATAGCAGTTGGAGTTAAAAGTAGTGAATGAATATTTCTCTTCTGAAGTGTCAGCCTTTTAAAACGCTATGGTGATTTGGAAAGTCACAAGAGTGAACTGCAACGTCTTCATCTCAATTGATGGATTTCTTACTCATTTCTCCAAGTCATTGATGCTCAGAGATGGTGTGTGATGGAAAAAACACCATGCCTCTGTGTTTGTAGCCCCTTTTTCTTGGATTAATTTGCGGTATTGCTGAACCAATTTAGTTTCGAAGGGCAACGAGTGAATGTAATGGATTTATCTTCAGAGATGAACAAACATGGAAGGAATCCAGTAAGTCATAAACTAGAAGATCAAAAGAAGGTAAGATTATTTTTTAATTATACTATTTGAACCACTTGCAAACACTGATGTTTAGTAAACTGGAAACTAATGTTCTTTTGAGGAAAAGTAGTCTACTATGCTCACACACTATTGCAGTATGGTGAATTGCTCTTATGTGACTTAATTTCTTCATCATCTAGTGATCTTTCTAATACTGCCTGGTTGCCTGGTAATTTTGTATCAAAAGCTCCCTGAATTTGTCTGGCAAATTGTATGGAAAAAACTTTACTCACTATCAATGCTGAATTCATAGCAGAGACCTGCAGATATGAAGTAAGTATCTGACATCAGTCTGAGACTCTGAGATTTTTGTCTTTTACAATGGATGTGTGGATAGACCTTTCCCATTATACCTACCAGTAGCTCTGTACAATTTGGTGTTCTGATAATTTGCTGTTAATGAAGTTTTACCCTTCAGTACCTAAGGCATTTTAAGCATGCAAATTTGTTTTTCCACAATTTGGGGAAATACTTTTGGAAATCCCACTTCTGCAACAGACTGTCCCAAAAGGCTCACCTTCCCAGTTCACCTCCTTTACTTACTCATACTGTGGTCTGGAAATTTTCCAAAGCTTATTTTATAAACCTGAATTTGACACTTCTAATATCTTTGTGCCCTCCTTCTGTTTCCCCATGCTTTATTGGTCTTTCGATATGACATTCATAGATTTTTCCTGAAAAACGTTTTAATTTTATAGGGGTTTTGGGTGATTGTTGTTTGTTTGGTTTTAGTCTTTGCTTTTAATCTCCACTTTATTAAAAGTTCAAAACTCTTAACACTTTTTGTGCCTGGGCTCTAGCATGAGATATCAGGATATCTGGATATCAGAAAAAAGTTCTTTACAGAGCGAGTAATCAGGCATTGGAATGGCCTGCCCAGAGAGGTGGTGGATTCACCATCCCTGGAGGTTTTTAAAATAAGACTGGATGTGGCACTTAGTGCCATGATCTAGTAATCATGATAGTGTTGGATTAAGGGTTGGACTTGATGATCTTGGAGGTCTCTTCCAACCCAGATAATTCTATGATCTGTACTGATTCTCAGCCAGGGGTGAGAGCGCATTCTGCTGTAGTGTTCTGTGGCTGTGATGTACTTCGTGCTAGGCTTTAAAATGAGATTTACTGGTCTCTTTGAATGGCTGCATAATTTCAGTGGGGTTGTTGATGTCCAAATCATGTATTAGAGTACAGGTTATGTACTTTATTATTACACAGGTTTATAAAAATGCTGCTGGATTGAGCCTTTTGAATTTTGATATCAAACCTTTTGGTTAATATTCTAAATAATTTTGATTGAGTTCGACAAAAATACAAATTGGGGGAACTTACAGGCAGCACAAATGAAATAGTGGTTAAGACTTAAAACAACCAAATACTTGGTTTTAGTGCCTGTGAGATCTGTATATGTTAATCTAAGTCACTCAGACACTGTCAATAGCCCTTTAAAGTGCAGAGAATTGCAGGAAGTATCTCATGATAATACATGTGATGATATTATTGCGAGAATATATTCAGCCTTTGAATGGACTTTTTGTAATGGAAAAGATGTAGAGGTGTGTGATAGGAGACAGCTGATTTGAGCATGGGACTTTCTCAAGTCCTAATTCCCACCCTTCTGTGGCACAAAAGAAAAGCTGAGAAATGTTAGCATTAATCTTACCATCCAGTGAATTGTATTGAGAACCATTATTACCTGATCTAAAATTGAGTATGCTCGAATTCCCTCTTCCACTAACCCCCCTTTTATTTCAGAAGGGGTTTTGTTTCCCTTCATGTCTAATACCTGCAGTCAGTCTAGAGACTGACTCTTCAGATTGCTTAGGAGGAGAAATTTTTTTTCAAAGAGGATCTGTTGTACCTCAAGGTCAAATGTTTTCTTTGAGCCAGTCTGTGGATATTTTATCCAGCTGTAGAACTATACAACCACCAAAGCCTCTGCAGCTGCTAAAAGACTGCTGCTGTGATGTGGTTGATGCTGAAGAAGTAAATGTGATGATGATAAACAGAAGTCTGGGTAGTTTTCATTACCTTCAGGGATCCTATCTAGTAATTTAATATCATTGATAAGCTAGTATTGAGGGCATTATAGAAAGCTAATATTTTTAATAAAATAAGACATTAAAAGCTATGGAGAAACACAAGAAGCAGTAGTAATTTGGCTATGTTTTTAAGCTGAATTTTTTTAGAAGCAAATTTCAAAATATGTTAGATAGAAATGAGTATGAAAAAATGGACCACTTATGAAATATTAGCTGATTTGCTGGCTGATGTGGATGCCATAATGGTGCTCTACCTGGATCAGAACAGGCAGAAGTCAAGATGAATCTCTTGGATAGCTCGTGTTCTACAAATTAATGAAAAATACCGTGTTCTAGGAGGATTCAACTTTTTTGTTGTTGCATTGTATTGTGACTGTACTGTTTTCTGCATGAGGATTTTAGGAAATAAATCAAATGGGGAAAAAAGCTCCATGTTAGTCAAGAATATAAAACTACTCAGGTTGTTTTAAAAATGGAGACTGTGCTTTGAAAAGCAGCTTTTCTAGTAATTTCATAGCTATGCTATATGCGTGCTATATAGTTACTTTCCTATGATAGGAATTTGGGTTTGTACAGCTGCCTTTATGTATTTTTTTTAATGTTGTTAACATATGAACTATCATATCTGTAGGACAATCAGATATGCTCATCTTAAAGCTCATCAAATGCTATCACCTGCATTTTAAATAGACGCATACTCCTTTTATGGCTGCAGAACTCTCAAGCTCCTTGGCCCTTCAGTACCTGCAGGATGCAATGACAGTTTTTATTGATTTCTGGCAATAGTCTATTTATATTTGTGGGACTGGGATGATACTCAGATGTTTTACCCTCTTGAGTAAAAAATGAGGCTAAAGCATAAAGTGAGAGCTTTTGGTAGCTATGTGGAAGCAAGTCTGATTTCTGTGGCTGAAGTGTTGGAGAGAGGAGGGAGGAAAGCTAACAGAAGGCAGTAGAGAGAGGAAAAAGATTTTAGAAATATCATTGTAGTCAATTAATTTCACCTCCTAAAGAAAACAGCCATAGGATTTCCCTCTACAAATTCTTCTAGCTGGGTTCAAAGCCTCAGGAAATTGGTAATGAGCTGGAATGGGTAGTTCTGGGATGTTCATCAGCTTTATCTGCTTGAGGGTTGTGTGTCCATGGTATCGCTGCCCAAAACATGTCCTTCCTTCCTCCACACTGGATGTGCTAGGCATACAGCTCCAGTCCTATAGAGAGCTCGGGTTAAATGCTGTGCTTCTGCATCCATTTGCCACTCCAACAGTGTACTGCATTTTTTTTTTTTAAAGTGTGATAATATGCAATGCTAATAAGTAAAAAACGTGTATTTTTGTTCACACTATAGTGCAGGTTCATGATTTTAAGCACACGGTAAACTGTAGAGAGAGCTATGAGCTAGCAGTTTGAATAGCATGTTTCCATAGGCAACTTGCTGCAAATAAGAGTTTTAAAACCCAGAAAAGATTGCCGTATCTAGCTGTATTTCATCATTCAGCAGAACTCTTCTGTTTTCAAAATCAATGATTTGAAATTTGCTGCTGCAGGCATGGTTTATGCTAGTCAAATCTGTACAATACATATCCAAAATTTCCTAACTTCTCCAGTCATTTAATTTCTGTTTTCCCTCACAAGAAAGTCCCAATGTGGCCATTTCTCTTACAGACTATCCAGGTTACTTGGTATCTTCGAAAAACACCTGCTTGCTGCTGCCAGGCAAAGCCAAGCCTTTGAATGATGCTGCAGCTGTGGCCTTGTTAAAATCTGGAGACTGAGGGTGGGAACTTGAGAGTGTGTTTCACAGTGGGAGTATGGATGCATGTGAGGCAGCACGCAGGCAAATAACACAGGTTGCAATGCCCTCAAGTATCATTTAATGTACTCTGTGTAAACCTATCAAATTGTTTTGGAACTCAAGTAATGTAGAAAACACTTCCCACTAACAATAGTAACCTGTACCTTAGAGGTCTGGCATATCTGCTTTGTCTGCTAACTGCTTTCTGTTCCACAATGTCTAGGGTGTTTCAGACAAGCCTGCTGATTCCCTATACTGATTCACACCAAAAGATGCGAGCCTAGATTTGAAATCCATTGTGAAGTATATGGTAATAATTATATTCTTGGAGAATTGCTAGTTTCCAAAAGGGGACCCTCTGCACCTCTGCTGCCACCTTCACACGCAGCTTGGACTTCTGCACATCCAGAATTCTTACTGTGGTCACAGGGATAGTTTTTCATCACATTTTCTTCTAAAGTCTTTCTCAGCCAAAGGCCTTGGTCCTTCTGTTTACAGGCTGATCCAAACCAAATGAAAATGAGTGAGTGTTAATACTTCACCACCAATCCAAGTATATGTTTTAAAGTTAAATGTGAGGAAATGCAAGGATCTCAGTTGCTTTCAGAACAAATTATATTATTTCCTTCAGTCTTTCTTTTTGTAGGCAGATGAGCCACTGAACTCAGAGGGATTTTTTTAATGAACACCAAGACTGTATTACTGGGCAATAATTAAATATAATTAATAAGTAGGAATACCAAACAAGTCTTGTCTACTATTGGATGTTTTGCTGGTCTCCCTGGTAGCCATTTGGATCTCAACTGAATGTCCAACAATCAGTCAGATTTTGCCTGATAGGGTAAAATAATAGTTTGCTATCAAAAGCATCATGCAGTCTTGACATGCAGTCCTTTAAAAGTCAAATCAAAAGAGAAGGTTCAGAAGGGACAGATGTAATGGGCTAATCATGATGTACATCACACTTTCCTCCATTCCTGCCTGCTTCATTTTAGTCTATTCAGTGCATGGAACAACATTTCAGGAAAATGAGATGTTGGCACCATGAGGCAGTTAGGCCAGGAGCACAATTTATGCTTGTGAGCGTGCTTATACTGCTGTGTTTGTACTCCCCATTTTCATGTCTTGGTTCTCATTTTTATGACTAATGCTGTAGTCAGCCAATGACTGTTTTTAAAAATAATGGTCTTAAACATTGGGTAGGTTAGGGCTGTTGCTATTCTGATATAACAGCTCATTTTCATTTGGGGAACTCGTATCTGGATAATGTTGCTTATTACCTCAACAAAAAAGTTTTTTTTTTTCTCCCATCCTGTTTTTATTTCTCCCTCTGAGGCAGCTCTTAGCATTCTCTCCCTGTCTTCACCCCAGTCCCTCCTGTACATACATATATATATATATACACATACTTATACATATATCTATACGTGTGTGTGTGTTCTGTGCAGTTTTGGCCATCTGCTCATATGTATCTCTGTCAGGGGATGCTGTGAAAACAGCTGGAGGTCTTAAGATCTGGTGGTATCAGACTCTTTAAGCTCAATGTTCGCTATTATTGCTTATCTCACAACAGCTGGCAGGGTTGATTTGTTTTGTTTGTTTTTTTCCAGGATTTTTATTCAGTGTGTTAACCAAAAATAGCAAGGAGAAGGGATAGGGAGAGGTCCTCAAGGCTGAGGGGAGAGGTTTGTTCTCTTTTTGTTTTGCTGTTGTTTTTTTCTGTGGTAATTTTGACATAGAGGGAGATAGAATAAGCCCGCTGAGCTGATAAGAAGAAATGGGCTGTGGGAACAAAACTACAGTAGCTTTCCAAATTCTTTGCTATGTCAGCCTATCCTCTATTTCCTCTGTCTTTTTCTTAAGCTGCCTGCCTTCATACTCCATGAGTTTTCTGTTTCAAAATTTATGCTAGAAAGACTTGAATTATTTCTCCCTCTGACAAAGGTCCCTGGGGCCTCACCACCTGACTTCTCTCGCTCACTGAAATTGTTTTGTGCGCTCTGCTAGTGCAGTTGTTCCAATTTAAAAAAACTCAGTCTTTACAGGCTCAATAAATGGTGTTAAATATCATTTTATGAAATATGAAGCCCATATTTAATAATTCATAAACTACATTCATGTCCTCTGCTGCATATTTACAGGGTTTGTTTTCCTCCTGTGAGAGAAATATGATGTAAATAAAGTAGTACATGTCTTTTTTGTACTTTTTACTTTTTTGTTGCTTTCCCAAAACCACTATCTAGAACAAAGCCTCAATTACAGCAGCAGTTTGACCCAGTGCTGCACAAAACAGCTGAGAAATTAAATGCCAATTAATTGTTTTCATAACAAGATACTGTCTGTCTGTATCTTATATTTAAGTAGTATGCCTTGGTTTCTTAGTTGATTTATTTTCATCCCATTCAATGTTACCTTTGAGCTGTTGCTGTTAATGTCTGCCTGATAACTGAATAAAACTTGTTTAAGAATGCCAGGTAAATTTGAACAGGGATGCCAGTGCTGCCTGGCTGGAAGGAGCTCAGCTGCTTTGCAGTTGCTTGTGCTGGCAGATTTTTGTGTAATCAGATAGCTGAAATGAATACAGTTTTGTATGTACCCATACAATGTGATTTTGGATGTTCACTAAAGACTAGAGTGGGAGGAAGAAGGTGGCTTTTCAATTGGATGGGTTACTCTTTCCCCTCCCTGTAGAAAAAAAATGTAATACTATTACTTACTGCCCTTGGTCTTCACTTACTACTAAAAGCACACTTTCCTCTTTCTCCCAATTACATGACTATTAGTACATAAGCAAAGGTAGATTTAAGCATCTTGTCTCAGATGTTCTTGTCTAATTTGGAATAAATACAATGGCTAAGAAGCAGAAACAGTGAAATTTGTGGAGGTAATATCTCATGATTATGTAGTTTTCTCTAGGACACCTAGATGGTTACAAACAATCTGTAAGGTTTTCATCTGTCAAGTATAAAGGAAATAAAGGCTAGAGGCTTTCTACCATAAATCCTGGATTTTGATTGCTGTTGCTTGTAGCTGTTGCAAAGAAAGCTCTTTTTAGCTTGAGGACAAAGAACAGTTTAAGAGATAATAAATAACTAAGCTAGTAAATAAAATCACATGCCTTTCTTGTTTCTCCTCAGTGGTATTGCAAAATAAGGAAACCACTGTAATTTTTATCTAGTATGTTCCTGCTCTTACTCTTAGTAATTTTTTAAAAGTGTTACAGACTAATATTTGTTTATTTGCTTTTGTCTTCAACTCATCACCTGAGAAAATTTCTTGTACTCAGGAAAATGCAGATTAGGACAGGGCTGGGCTCCTGAAATAGCATGCAACCATGGCCTGTCTTTTCCCTTCCAAGAATGAGAAATAACTAGAGAAGCAGTTGCACAGAACACTGTACAGTGGAGAATCTGAACAGAGGCTTCTAGGTGATCTTTGCACTGTGATGTTATTTAGGGATATTTATATCCCAACTTCATGAAGATCAATACCTTTTGAGAGTTTTGCAGTTTGAAATCTGACCTTTGAAATAATGCATTTGGAGTCAGCTATCCAGCTTGCTGAATTTTCTTATTTCGCTAAATCCTATGGATGATCCTGTATCAGAATCTGCATTCAAGGTAAAAACTTGTTTTCATGTCTCACTTCCTTTGAAATTTGGACTTTCTGTGGGACTTTTTTGGACTTGGAGTAGGCTGTATACAACAAAGTCTAAAAAAATGTATAGCCAGAATTCCTTTCAAAATGTTGCAAAGGGTAACCTGCTTACTCCAGTTCTGGACTAAAGTTGATTGTCTGAAAGATATGAATAGACCACTTTTTTTACCAATGTAACTATTTTTCTATTTGGTAATTGCACTTTTCTTCTAAGTGAAAGGCACTGCTGTGCTTATGAAGTAGTTGGGAATATTTTTTTATTGATGTTTTTACCGCATTTACCTTGGTCTAGTTTCTCTAAATCATTTTGTATTATTATGTTGAGGTTTTAACTGGATCCTCAAGTGAAGGACTTTGCATCTTTCTGGTTCTCTCTGTGTTCCTGGAGTACAATTAAAGCATTTCAAGTACTATTGTTGAATCCATGTGTTGTGGATGGAAGTTTTACCTATATGCTTCTCTAATTCCCTTGAGACTCTTAATAGTTGAATTTGTAAGGAAACACTGCTGCCACTCTATCAGAAGAAATAAACTGGTAAGGACTGTAGTGCAGTGTGTCTTTATGAGAGGGATTTAAAGACCTTTCTAAGACTGCATTTTGTATATGCTAAAGCAAGAAATCTCTTGTGAGACTGTGTTGCATGCCTGTTTATAAAGCAGAATTAATAACCTTTTAAACTCATTCTAGATAGGCTTAGATTTAAGCAATGTATGAGGGAACAACCCTGTATGGTATTGTGTTTTTTAGCTTCAGAATAGAAACATCTGGTGGAATCATTGATAGTCCCAAACTATAACAGAACTTGTTTTCCTAGATACAGTATGTAAATATGCACAGAAAAGTTTTAAAGCCTTGCTGCTACAACTGAGTTTTCTAGGGTTGTTTGCATCTTTGCTAAAGGAATTGCATGTGAAAACAAAACAAAACAACAGCAAAAAGGGGCAAAACCTGCAGAATTAGTGTCAAGGTGTACGGTTGAGATCGCATTAGGTTGTCACATTAGTTTCATAATGCAGGCAGTCCTTAAATGTGAGTCTCTTTGAGTCTGAGTGTTATGCCAGAATGGAAGACTATGCTTTGTTACACCTTAAACTGAAGTGTCAGGGTGCAGTCACACTGTGCCTTAGTAAAAGAATACTGCTGAGAGATTCTTCTTTTTTTTTTAAATGCCTGGGAACTAGTACTAGCTTTTCTCCAGTACTAAGGTACAAAAGAATGTAAAGGCAGGGAAGAACTCTGGAAATGTTTGATTTTCTTTTTAGTGCAAACTTCCTTTCTTTCACAGTTTGTTACTGGCAAGCACATGCATACCAATTCAGATTTGAATACAAGTGTGTGTATATATGCAAACTACCATAGTTACACTGTAAGGTTTTTGCAGGTAAATGAGCAAGGCTTCTCTACAAGAAAAAATTGGTAGAGCTGAGTTTAATACCATTATATTCCCTTGACTCCTTTTCTGTGGGGTTTTTTTGAATTTATTTTGTTGTGAGTGGTGTGGGTTTTGTTGTGTGTGTTTGTTTGGTTTTTTTTTTGGTTGGGTTGGGTTTGTTTGGTTTTTGTTGTTTGTTTTTTTAAATTTCAGAATACTTAAACCAATGATGTGACTTATAATTTATTCATGGGTGGGTTTTTAAAGTATGTTTATATTTAGTAACATTGTATCTCAGATACTGCTGTGTTCAAAACCCATGCATTTTTTAATATTAAAGTTCTTTGTCTTCCAGAATTGTTAGTATCAGGCACAACTATATCCCTTAATGGCACTTTTACCTGAGTGATCAAATGTACTTTTTGCCAGGGAAAGGGATAGCTCATGGCATCCAGTGTTCCATCTGAAGCTATGTAGCAAAGCAGCTCTTTGTTCTAGTTGAGTGGTTTTTATTCCTGAAGAAAAATATACCTATAGTTGAAATGCAAGTCAGCAGGCTGTCTTCATTAATTTGGCTCTTGATATTATTTTTTTTTATTATTCCCTGCTCCTCCTTTGTTTTTGTTTTTGTGGCTGTTGTTTTCTCCTTTCTCTGTCAGGTGTATTCTCCTTACCTGTCATGTTCCCTCTATCCTTACTGCATGTTTCTTGCCCTCTGTATGTTTGTTTTCATTTTCCTTCTCCCTTGCTCAAATTAACTGAGCTTATCATTTCTTTTTTAGTGTACATGCATATACAAACATGCAGATAATTGTGAATATGCATATCTACATATACATTTGTGTGTACAGGTATTTTGACTGAGTACTTGCATATAGACATGTAATATGGACAACGATGCATGGGATAATCTCTGGAGCAGTCACATGTTAAAATGCTCTGCATTCTACATATTCTATTTGTTTGTTGATCTTTCTGGAAGACAGTATCCTTAGCCAAGGGTCTTTTTCACCCTGTGCATGTGTAGGCACATCTGTGTGTTGCTTAGACAGGAGTCACCTGTCTGTAAGTAGGACCCCTAAGTCTTTTAAAACAATAGTAACTGTAATTATATGATTTAAAAGTTTTATTTTTGTTTAAATCGGGAATTTTTTAATCATTTTAAAACCAGCTTTTACCTGTGGTTACAACAAAATATGGTCTGGTACCTTGAAGATATTTTCTACTTACTTGAAGGTATATGTTTGCTTATTGGTGGTGATCTCTCTCTTTTTTAATGTTTTGTTTTGTAAATATGTCATCTTCTTAAAAAGAAATTGCCTTAGACACCTGCCATCTTTAATGCTATTGAGGTTAGCAGGTCAATATTAACACCAAAATTCTGGAAGGTGGCTTTTTAGTTTGCCTGAACCTACTCTGTATTCGGAGTGTCACAGTTACTGCTTTGTGAAACACTGTCTGTGTCTGTGAGTGTTATGCAATAGCTGATTAATAATATAAATATGCCTATTACTGTGTTACAGTTGCTGCTGCATCAGTTTTGGGAAGGATGATGTATGTAAAGATTGAGGCAGAAAGGCTGAAGGTCTATTTCTCTTCTAGCTCTGTCAGTTTTCTGGGTACCCTCAGGGAAGTTGCTTAAACTCAACTTTATCCATCTGTAAAATTAAAAGATCTTCTGAATCATTGAGCATTGATTTCTCTCAGACCATTAACAGTCTCAGATTGAAGGTCAAATAGATTCACCTGGTGTTTAAAATAAATGCATTGCATTCATGGCTGTTCATTTCCATTTTGGTAGAGGACACGAGTCCCAGTCACGAATCAGGATACAGTTGTGGTGCTGCTGTAGGAACACAGTAAAAAAGACTGTCTGGCTTAAAGACCTTGTAGTCTGCTTGTCATTTCCCTTGATTCCACTTTTGTATTCTGTCTCTAAGAATGAAATATGCCTTTTTTCTTGGTAGAATGTGATCTCCTATGCAAACCACCCATCACTTAGGATCTAAGTTGCACTGTGTGAGACACTAAGGAGAGGAGGATGGAACAGAGATTTTTTTTCTTTCTGTTGTGCTCTCCAAAAACTTATAATGCCTTACGTAATACTGCATTGTATCTATATTTTCTCCTAATTTCCATTTTTTTTTCTCCATCATAGTAATCTAAACATGCTCTCATGACTACAGCAGCCCATTAGACAGGGGAACATGTTCTTAATTCATTCTCTTTAGGTGGTAGCTAAAGTAGATGGCATTTTCTTGCTATTGTTACTTGTCACGTGACTACTTCTTACAATGCCACTTACTCTTTGTATATCTTTCCAAATGGTCATTCAAAGGAATCATTGCAAGTGGAGCAAATGGATCAGTCAGAGAGATGGAAAAGAGAGATAATAGAAGAAAATTACAGAATTTCCTATGGTAGTTTAGATAACTGGGATTTTGGTCTTTTTCTGAAAGCAGATGGAGCTTGTTACAATGTGTTCTAGAATAGCATCAGTCCTGGCATAAAATGAGCTTTCTTGCTCAAAATCCAAAGAAGCAACCTCCTTAAAAAATATACCAGTAATGCAAGCTGATTTGTAGATTTGCCATACATACAAAAGTAATAAAATGAATCAAAGCTGTCTGTTAGGAGATAACATTACATCAAGAATTAGTTTACATCTCCTGCAGAAAGAGAGTTCTATAGTCCATGCTATCCCATGCTCAACAACAATGAGCTAAAATGGTATGTAAACACTGTTAAAACAAATGATCCCAAAAGCCCAAGTGGATCTGTAATTCGAAATTGCCAAAGAGTGATTATGGAGACCTCAGGTTTTATTTTAGTCCATCATAAGCAGAAAGAGTGCATGTAATCTCCTTTTCTCTGCCTTCCTCTCCCTTAGTGTTTTTCTTCACTTTTGGTTAATATTGCTGTAAAGAAACTCTTAAGCATAAAGAGATGCAAAACACCTTTAAATGGTAGTTAGCCTTTTTCTTGCCCTTTACTTATCTGTGTGTGTTGATCAAACTATTAAAGCAAACAAAGTCACTCCTCCACAATATGTGACTAATAATTGTGGCCAATGCAAATTTGATCTGTCAAAAATCTTGTGTTATCTCAATATGTCAGTTCATGACACAGCCAGAAAGAAAGGCAGAGTTGTCATTTGGTAGCAGAACAGCTGGCATAACAGACTGAAGTTGTGTTCTCCAAGAATTAATTTTTTATCAAGGTAAGTTCAGTCACAGACTTTAAACTGTTAAAATTTGCAGCTCAGGCTGTGCTGCTTGCCTGCAGAACAATAGAATTTCAGAGATAAAAGGGCAACTGTGGAACATATGTTGGGGGGGAGGGATGTGCTGGTCTTAATTTTTCTTTTCCTTCCCTGGAAAGGAGGTTTCTTTGACTGAGGTTGATTGCTCTGACAGCTGCCCAGGGAAACCAGAGACACTCCTGTGTGGGAGTCAGAACATGTATACTCTATCATTGTTTATTTTTTTATCTTTTTTTTGTTCTTAGCAGGATTTTTTTCTTAATAAAACAACTGAAACTTCTGTAAGGGGAAAGAAATGAACCCATTACTACAATCTGATATTTGTTTAAAAAGTACTTGTTTCTTCCTATCATGAGATACTGGTTAAGATACTGTATTTTGACTATGTTGAACTCCATTTTTTCCTTCTTTCTTTACTGCAGCATATATTCAGGAATATGACAGACACAACATTCCTGAAAGTATACCACTTGAATCAGGGGGTCTAATAAAGCAAAAGAATGAAGGTTTGTCCATGGCAAAAAAAATCCCCCCAAACCAAACAAAACAACTGTTTAGACTTGAGTATTCATATAGATGTATATTTTGAATATTTAAAATTTTTAGCCTTTAATAATATACATGAAGATGAAGGGGCAGGGAAGCACTTGTTATATTTGCAAGATGTTCTGTGGCTGTCTTGGTGCTGTATCTGCAAATACAAACACTTATGGCATATGCCTGGAGCACTTACCAGGATGTAACATTGTGTTTCTTCTGGTAAATTATGCTATAAACCAGTTCTCAAAATCAAATCAGTGGCTACACATGAATTTTTTAAAGAGGTGTGGTATTGGTGGCAATCTTATAGTTAACATTGTGTTTAGATTTACACTAAAATACTTCACAGTTATACTCTAACCATGTAATTACCCAGACCTCTTGGATAACAATGGGAATCTTTCCAGTGATTTTTGGCAGGCTTTCTGTAGAGCCCTTCAATTTTTGATATGTTACATCTTTTTGCAAGAAGTCCTTACTGAAATTTTAAAGGAAAAGCAAGTAATACTGATCAGGGGTTGTTGTTGGATTTTTTTGTTTTGTTTTGCTTTGTTTTAAGGAAGGAAAAAAGTCAAACCCCATAAAGCTGAACCCCAAATTTGGCTGCTCACATCAGGTGAGAATAATAATCACTATCAGCTGCCAATATATCTGTGTGCATGCAGATTGTGACAAAACTTGGGCATTGGGATCACATTCAAGAGGTTAAAATTAAAGCTATCTGTAGCTGTTGACCTTGCTGAAAACAATCTAAAGTCAGTTTGTCAAAGACACGTCAATTTGCCAAAACCACTGCAGGCTCATTAAAGTTTGCACTCATATGTGTCACTTCATGGAAAGCATTATGTCAACTTGGGTGTGTGTGTGTAAGTTACACTAATCAATCAGAAAATTCAACCATCCAAAAACTACAAAGGGGGTTCATTCATGGCTTTGTTTTTAAGGCAGCATTGTGGAGTGATTTTTAAGTACGGAAACTCTTTCAAATCATGTTTTATCTGACTCTTCAGACAAGGATTGAATTGGTTGAATTGCCTGTTAATATTGTTGGATCAGACACTTATTTTTTCAGAGGAAAAATTTTAAATGTCCCTTAAAATTCTTCATTGAATGTATCTTGCTTTAGACTTGTTTAACAGATGGACCTAAAACCAGAAGCTGAGCTGGTACCTAAGGCACAAGATGATATGCATTTCATGTCTTTACCTGCAGTCTGGAATTTTCAAATGAGCTTTCTACCCTTTTTAGTATTCTTGGCAAAAAAACCCCAAACATATTATTATCCGACTTTAGTAAACAGTAAAAGACTAGGTTGTTAAAAGAAAATGTGTTTTATTAAGAGGCAATGAATACTTGCCTTTCGTGCAGTTTACTACTTTGTTTTTAATAATAGAAGCCTATAAATAGACTTGTAGTACTAATTTTTATCATTAATGCTAATATTGTCTTACATTATTTATGTGGTATCCAGTGTCCCCGTTATTCGGTATTTTGATGATTTGACAAATAAAACAGCTACTCTTTGTACATGATAGGAAGAGATATATAATGGGGGGGGAGAGAGAGAAGAGAGAGAGAGAGATTTTAGGAGATCAGACAGTGATAGAACCAGGAGAAATGGGTGTAATCTAGAGGAGGGTAGATTTAGGTTGGATATTAGGAGGAAGTTCTTCACTATAAGGGTTGTTAGACAGTGGAAGAGGTTGCCCAAAGAGGTTGTGGAAGCCTCGTCCCTGGAAGATTTTAAGACAAGGCTTAATGGGGCCCTGGGTAACCTAATTTAGTGGATGTTGTTCCTGCCAGGCAGGGGGGTTGGAACTGGATGATCTTTAAGGTCCCTTCCAACTCTGGCAATTCTGTGATTGTTTACTCATGGAATCAAGGAATGGATGAATGAAAACTAAGAATAATAGGGATAAACGTAGCACCTCTCGGTTTGTGTAGTGCAGTACCTTAAGTGGCTGAGGACACTGACAAAGTGAAAACCAGCAATGCTTGAATGCTCTCACCATAGCACAAAATCTTGGAACTTGCTATAATTGTGGTAACTGTTGTGGCATAAGCTTGTAAAATGTTCAGCTGACTATTTCTCATCTCAGGAGTATGTCTCTTTTTGATACTGCATTCTTTTTTTTATTATCTTTTTTCTTCTTTTTCCTCTTAGCCCCCCTCTCTTGTCATATTTTATCACAAAATAAAGGTGCAACCTCTTTTGTTCAGTGACTTCCTTTTTGTAGCATGTGTATGTAGTGCTTGGTTAAACTAAGCCTTACACCTAATGTTTCATTTATAGGTTAGTTATCTCAAAGTTTAGAAAACATGTTTTTTAATGCTGTTAAGAGAATATAGATGGATCCAGTTCATTCTTTGTTATAACACAAGGTGGAGATCCATCTATTTTACTGCTGTAATTTTGCAGGTGGGCACCCACTGTATGTTTGAGTGCCACATGCAAATACTTATCTTTGGCTTGGCCTTGACAGCAGCTGCCCTAGGGAAGAACAAGTAATTGCTAGCACTATTTTTTCATAGTAATTTGTATACAGGAAACTCTTTGGAGTTATAGTTAGGATCAGGAAGTCCCATGATGGTGAGTACTCCTTGCTGTACAAACAAATCATAGCTTGCATAGAAAAATTGGCAGTATGAAAAAAGGTAAGCAACATAATTTGAGCAGCTAGTCTACTTTAAGAGCTTTCCAATACCAGACACCTTCTTTATACTTGAAATTACACATAGCCCGCTATACCCAAACAAATGCTTATAAATGTCCTGAACAAAATGTAGTATTTGAAGGCTATAAATCTAACCATAAACTGGATATGTTCTAGCATATTTTTTGCATAGAACAATTTGATAAATAAAATAATCAGTAATTTAGAATGCTACAAAATGGCATAATTTGTTGGTGTTCATTAGTGCACGTGTAGCTGTATTTTCATTGAGAGACATGGTCAAAGTGATGTCATAGAAATGTGAACTTTTTCTAAGAAACTTAGGAAGCCATGTGCAAGACTTGCACTTACCAGATTAACTTTCACTGATATGGCTGTTCTAAAGGCTTGCCTCAATGTTTTTAACATTTTCTCTACTTTGGTTTAGAAAACAAAGCTAGTAGCTTAACAAAAGTCTCAATTATTTTTTTTCTTTTTAAAACCTCCTTAGCCTCTGGTTTTCCTTTTTGGTTTGTGTTGCACAAATATTTGATAGCATTTCATGTGAGTATTCAGTCCTAACACTTTAAATCAAAGAGTCCATTTTTTCTTTGTTGTTGTTTTCAAATAAATAAATATACGTAGAGGATATTTATTTAAACGAGATGTGGTGTCTTTCATGCTAACTGTAGTGCTGTTAACTAATGCTGACACCATGAAAATATTTTTTCCTCTTCTCTTTTCCTTGATTTAAGTTGAGGGTAGATGGTGATGATAATTAGACAGGAATAGGCTTTTTGAAGTAGAAAATTGTAATACACAGACATCTGACTTTTAGGGGTTTTGCATTACTCCAGCAGTGTTTGTTACAGTAGTATCTAGCAGCCCAAATCTGAAGGCAGACCACATTGTGCTTGTCACCATGCAAAGCTGCGTGGAGAAATGATTCTGTACTGAAATCAGTCTACTAGCCCAAAATCTATGTAAGCAGATTGGAAAGTTAGAATTAATGTCTATGATGCCTCAGTATCTTTGCATTTTTATCAATGGATGGGTTGTCTCAGTCATGATACAAAGGAGTGGTTGTAGTTGGAGTCTGAGAAATGAAAATGGAGAGGACTTTAGGCATTACCAGCTTTGAAACTAGTAACTATGAGATGCTAGGTCTAGCAGGGAGGGAAGAACTGAAGGAAAAGTTTCAGATATTGTGAAATACAGATACTTGCATCTACTGCAAAGGACCCTTTCATTTATCTGCAGTAATACAGGATTTGTTTTGATGGCTGTCCTGTATTCTCATGACATTTTCCCACGCCTAAAGTGACATCTGCTAGAATTTCAACAGGTTTGATGAACTTCTTCCTGTACAAATAGGCATCTGTTGTGTTTGAAAAGAGATAATCCCTGAATTAAAAGCACATATAGAACTTTCTTAAGACATTTGAGTGAAGCAGAGATTTTCATAATTAGTAAGAAAATGTAGCATGTTGTTATGTGTTCTCAGTTAACATAAAGCAAGAGAGACATCTTGACATCAGTCATATTATTACCTTGTAGGCATCTCTACTGAGGGTTTCTTGCTCCTCTTACGATTAGTTTGTGGAACTTGTTGTCTCAAAAGTCTTACTTCAATTTCCTTTCCTTTAAGGAAATATTTTGATGGGTTGGGACTTTTGTAGCAGATGCTGTCAATAAGTGCTTCTTACATCATTCCTACCATGTTTTCTTTGTAGTGTACTGAAGGGTAGGGATAAAGTCGTAATGTTGAATAACAAATCATGTGAAGTTGAATTTGGAAAAGGTCAGTACTGATAAGAATGAAAAAAAGCTTCTGTAGATTAGATGACAGGACAGTTTAGATGGTCAACTGCTTGTAAGAGAATTTGCCCTGAAAACAGAAGACAGAGGCACGATTGTTACCCTTGTTTGCAAGTCTCTGTCTTTGCCACTCTACAGTTTTTGTCATTATCTAAGGTTGTACAAATACAAATGAAACCATTTTTTTAATGTTTTGGCTTAAGTGTTATTATAGAGTGGGTCCTGAACCAATGTACTCTGTGGAATTGTTGGTACTGCTTTGAGAAAACTTTGCCTTCAGCTAAATCTGTTATTGCATTGGAAGATAAAAGCCTGTTGTCTGAGAACAGCTGAAGTCAAAATGTAAAGACCTTTAAGTCATGCATGTGCCACTGAGTTAAATTTGATCTGCAGTAGTTATTTTCTGCAGTTGGTGTTACACAAGCTGAAAACAAAAAATGATTCATTTTTAGTTTCATAGTGGGGTGTAAAACTTCCCCAACCCAAGTACATTTGATGTGGATATCATGAGAGAAGTACTAAATGTTTTACAGTTTGCTTTCAAAAGTGTGAGTAGGCACTGTCATTGAATGCAGCAATAGAAAGATGTGGAATTTATTATTTCTAGCCATTCCAGAGCATATGGTCAGTCACATCTTCACAGGGCTTAGTAGAGGGGCGGGGACCAATCTTCTTAATCTGATGGATAGTGATTGGACTAGGGGAAACAGGATGAAGTTGAGTCAGGGGAGGTTGAGGCTGGAGATTAGGAAAAGGCTCTTCACTCAAAGTGTGATTGGGGTCTGGAACAGCCTCCCTAGGGAAGTTGTCTCAGCACCATGCCTGACAGAGTTTAAGAAGCATTGCTTTCAGGCACACGGTGTGATTCTTGGGCTGTCCTCCATGGGTTTAAGAGCTGGACTCAGTGATCCTATTCAATCACTTCTAGCTCAGACAGTACTATGATACTTTGTGCTGCTACCATAACTGAACATATCAACATTATTAATTACAGAGCCTGTCCACATACCATCTACAAATTCAAAGGGAAGGTATTTTTGAAGGGCCTCTTTGGTGGGTCTACATTTTTCATGTTGTCTTCCCCATTTCCTCTTCCCCAGTCAAGAAGGTATACACACAGTATATATAGATTGCTTATTATCATTTATCTAAATGTCTGGTGAATGAAAATACATACTTTTTATAGTTCCCCTGACTCCCATCTCAAGAAAGGGGAGAATAAAAAGGAAATGAAAGCTTTAAACACCCTTCTAGTTTAGGCTTCTATCATTTAGAATAGTGTTTTTGACCATTGAGCAAAGGAACCAGGGTATTGGTAGGTATGCACACTCAACTATTTTAAAAATAGTTGCTTCCGCTCTTCTGATCCAACTGAATTTGTGAAAGAGCAGGAAGAGAGTGGGTTTTATGCATTTGAAGTAAATGTTGACTTGGTATTTTTAAGCCAGAGATATTTTCCTTTTTTCCCCAAAATTCGGTCTCTTGATATAGAAGAGTTTTATGTTCTCGGTTTATTTTTTTTCCCTGGGGCTTGATAGCTACAGTCAAAATTGGCCTTTATTAAATGAATTTAACTATCAATTTTCAATTTTCCATGTTTTACACTATGTTTGAACTCATCTGTGTTTTCAATGATCATTAATCTGGAATATTTCCTTCTATCCAGGGTATGATGTTAACAATCTCTTTGTCATCTATTTAAGTGTGACTGGAGTACCAATGAAAAAGAAAGATTTTAATTTTCTGATTTTGGTTTTTGTTGATAGTCTTTTTGATTTAATATTTTAAACCTTACTGTTAGCTTAACAATGAGATAAACATGGAAGTAGAGATTAAAGTTTCATCTATATAACTATTAATTTCCTCTTTCTGGAAAATTCATTTATAGATTTAAAAAATCTTCTGCTAATGCAGTAATTAACTATAGTACTGACCAAATAATTCATCAAAGTTATAATACAGAAACCAACTGAACATTATCAAGTTTGTGGTAACCATTTGTTGTGTTATTCTGTTAGCAGTGTACATATATATTATGTATACATACATTTAGATTTTTGTATATATAGGTACATATACATGCTGACGTGTGAATATATAAATCAGTGTAATAGTTCTTTCTTTAATACTGCAGTAAGATATAGAAGTTAAAGTCTTTTGGCATAACTTGTATTTCCACTGGTGGTGGTGTGGGTGCATAATACCGTACAGGAATTTTGGTTTAATGTAACTGTACTCTTTGGAAACAACTCTATAATCAGACCTGAACAGTAAGTCAATTAATATAAAGAACAAGAATTGACAGGGACAAAGACATTTGAAAGGTACTGGAGGAGGAGCAGTCAATTTGTTTATGCATTACAGCTATTCTGCTCTTGGGGTTTTTTAATGACTTTCAAGCAGGTAGCTAATATAGTCAGAAATTCATACAGGCATATCACATTAGCCCTACTCACAACGTAGTTATAAAATTCATAAATATGATAAAACTCCAGAATTATTCCATTCAGACAGTATACTGTATTTTAATAGACATACAAATAAGATCAGAGATGTTCAGGATCATTACCGTTTAACATCCATGAGCCACTTTAAATAGTGGCAGTGTCCTTGGCTGTTAGGAGATTGTCATGCTGTCTCCTACTGCCTCAAGTCATTTGGAGAAAGGCCGTACTGGCATGAATCATAACATTGTCTGTAATGGTCCTCTGGCTGGCTCTGTGATGGAATGAAGATGGGTGATCCCGTGTACTGAAAAACCTGTATGTTATCTTACTCTCTTACTAGAAGTAACAAGACAGTTTCTTCTGCCCAACAGAATTCTGTCTCCAAAATATTTATGGCTGTGCTCTTCTATGAGTAGAAATAAGACCAGGAGGAGGACACCCTGCAGGTTTTATCACCTTTCACAGTGAACAAAATGGATAGCATTGGCTAAGATGATTCTGAGAAAGTTATAACAATTGTGTACTTACTTATAACTGTTGAACTACCATGTTCTGGTTTTGAGCCCATGTCCTGCAGGTGCTTGTGGCCAGACATGCAATTCAAATTCAGTGGCTTTCTTTCCTTGGTAAAAAAACCAAAAGTGCAACAAAAAAAAAAATGTATAAATGGGTCCACTCTACAATGCAGATGCAAGACATCAGTTGTGCCCTCTCTCCACAAGGTCTCTACTAAAAAGAAATTAATCTGACAATCTGTCCTGAAAAGCAACAAATCAAATTTAAGCCACTGAATTCAGTAAAGGGATAGATTATAGAACTGTTGGGTTCACAAAGGGAAAATTCTTCGCATACTTTCTGTTGATTTTTAGCTGAGAGATGTTCAGTTTTGGCAGTACAGGTTGGGAAGAGTATTTGAGAGGGGCAGAGAAGCCACTATGCTGCTTTGTATCTACTCCTTATGCCTTTAAACTCAGGATATGAATCCTCAAGTAAATGGGTTATTTTGTTCCAGCCTTGTATTTCAAGTAATTGCAAATGCTGTAGGAAATGGATTGTGTTAGTGTAGTGTGTATTCTGGATCATGGTGACTTTTCTCTGGAAAAAAGGTTGCAATGAAGGAGCAAGGAGAACTAGAAATCAGAACTCTTTTTAACTAGACACTAACTGCCTGAGGAAGATCTAATGAAACCCATGTGGAAGTGCAATGCTTTCTAGAAGAGCTGATATGGTACTCTGATGTGCTAACCCTCTTCTTGAGCTGGGACAAAAAATTAAAAATCTCTGGTTTAAGTTGCTTTATGTAAGTTTTTGGTTTTTTAACATTTTTGTTGCATTTATTTTCAGAAGTGAATGAGCCTTCATATAAATGCGTTCTAAACTGGGGTTTATATGTGCTCTGAACTGGGATTTGGCAGACTTTTGTCCTGGAAAGGATATTTGACCCAAGAGAATTCTTTGAGTCAGAAGTTGATTTGGACAGTATAATAGTTTGCTGCTTAAATATTAAAATAATTTTTCATGTGACAAATACACATGCAAGCATATGAAGTGATGTGAAATGAATCCCTTGCCTGCAAATGCATATGACTTTATATATGTTACTTTCAGCACAATCAGCTTAAATGAGTGGAGTTTACACACTAGGATTCAGCACTTTCAGTTACTTTTCAACTTTCTAATGTTTCTAAAAGTTTACCTTTGATTGCTTTGTTCTTTTGGTTGATCTTGTCTCATATGTGTTCCTCTTACTTAGACAGAAGTTCTCACATTCTTCATTCCATTGCCCTTTCTTCCTGCATCTGCGCCACTGTATTTCACTGCTTGCACCACAAGAAGGTCATCAGTTGGGCCTGAGCAAGTAACACTGGGCCAGACCCTTTGTTATTGTTGCTACTGTAGCAAGACATTATAGTTCTCAGTGCTGTGCACCTGAGCAAGACCAAGAACTTTTCACCTCCAGATTTCAAGATCTTCAGCTGTTAAGTACAGTGTCACATACTGATGCTATAGCAGCTCGTTGATATTTACAGTCAAGCACATAATTGTGCTGTGGTCAGTGGCACAGCTTCCCTGTGGTTTTGCAGCCAGCTTTCTGAAGGTATAGCTACGTATTTATTTTTTTGTTGTTTATGCTTTGTTCTGGCAAGATACAGCTCTGGATTAGTATGGCACTGTGCCTGCGTGATTATATCCTGCAGGTATGACTGTGATCCTAAATGCCATCTGGCAGTACTAAGGGGACAAATTGTATCAGTTTCCAGACAGTGAAATGGAAAAGGTTTCACAGTAAACTTGCTTCACCTGGTTTTGTGTGCCTTGTATTCAAACACTAAATAGATGTCTAGCATAAATATAAGCATTACAAATAAGGGCATGGTGAACTGCTTAGCCAGCTGTTGTAACCTTTAGTTTAAGATTTTCTCTTTTTTGGTGATACTCACAATTTAATATTGCAGTTACACAGATTTCTGTGTTTAATTCCTAATTAATTTTTTTAAAGTACTGCCTGCCTGAAGACCTAAAACTTCCAGTCTCTGCTGAAGCTGGTATGTTAAGATTCATCTAAAACCTGAGCCATGACATGTGCTTTTTGAAGTCTTTGAACTGAATGTAGCTTTAGTTTGAGCTCTGTCTACTTCAGAGGGAAAGGAAACACTTTTCTATTCTGCTCACAGACAGCCTGTGCTGGAGGGCTGCTGCCTTTCTTGTCACAATGTCTGCAGCAGCTAATCATGTGTAATCCCTGTGTTGCTGCTCACAAAGAAAATCTGTGAGCATTGGAAAACCATGAATCAGTGGATATACACAGTTTACAGGGTAGGCGCTTATAAAATAAAATATAAGCCATATCCTTTTGGATCTGCCACTATTCTGCTTTTTGTGTGGCAGATGTATGATTTCACTTGTAATTCTCTGTTGTTGTGGGTTCCTAAAACATGTAACTTGTTAATGTTTGAGGAGATAAAATACTTTTTCTTTCTTTTTGATAAGATGCAAATATTTTGGATGAGTTTTCATTTTCATTCTTTAGGATAAAATGAAGAGCTATTCAATGGTAGAGATGATGTATTTCTGAGTCTTCCAGACATGTCTTTTTTTTGTTCCTTATGCAAATACTGTTCCTAGATATATCTTTGCTGGGCTACCAGACATCTGAAAACCTTAGACGAACAGCCACTGCAAATGGATTGAATCTTTTTTCTATTGCAGTGAGTCCAACATATGAGGGTTTGTCACAGTTGCTGTGTATGAGTTATGCAATGCATGTTTCCACCTTAATACTCAGCATTTGGCCAGGTAGAATTGTGAGTCCTATTGAGTGTGACGGATTTCACTTTTATTTTATAATATCAAGGAGTTGGATGAGTTTATGCTTCTAAGCAAATGTGGGTGTAAATTTTCAACCTTTTCAGATGGTGATTCAGATGAGATTGCCTGTTTCCATAATTGTATTCCAAACTGGGTAGAGCACTTTTTTTTTTCTTGATTGCCTGATAATTTAACTCACTGATGATATCAAAGCAGTAGCTACCAGTTGGCATTTACACATATAACCCAGCTCCCTGCAGAAAACTATGAAACAGTTTTTCTCACAGAGATGCAGACAATTTATTTGCTGAAGTGTTTTGGAGGTTTTTTATTATTTTTTTTTTTTACTGATTCATTCTGGCATTGAGTTTTAGTCTGTCCTTTTACTGTTGCATAAAGACAGGCTTATCAAGAGTGTCCTGTGAATTCCAAGTTACTGAGGGATTCAGATCTCTGAGGCATAGATATTCATAGAAAGTTCCTGCTTAGAACCTGTACAAAAACATTGGAGACTATATGCATTCAGAATAAATATTATAGTTCATTATTGTGGACATCAGCAATAAAGGCCTGCCTGGGCATGCAGGCATGTACATGAGCTGTTCTCCAGGAGCAAGATGGGAGTTCTGCCAACTTGCTTGTAGTTCATTATTACTGCAGTATATGAATACTTCCATAAGGCCAATAAGTGTAGTTTATCTCCTCCATGAAATCTGTCAGTTGCCTTTGTAATCACAGGTATTTTTTAAGTTCAGGTTTTAATTGTGATTTTTGAATTTTAACAAGGGGTAACAGAATGGTGATTAAATCTTTCTATCCTCTTCTCTTTGAAGGATTTAAAAGTTGATGGCTCTTCTGTTCTACAAGCACTCTTAATACCAGTTCAGGATTTGAATATTCACCTCTTCTAACAACTATATTAGGTCAAGCATATTTCAACCCTATAATTACATCTGTACAATACTTCTTGGAAGGATTTGGGGTACAGCTGAGAGTCTGAGTCTGAAGTTACTTTTACCGATAGCAGACTTCACTGAATACAGGTTTTCTATTAGCTAAGTGAAACTAAGGCCGAGGTCAAGATTGTTTCAAATTTAGTCTAAATCATGTAGAAGTCACAGGTAAGCAGAGTATTTATAAATTTCAGAAGAATTAGGCTTGTTTGCCTGAAAGATTTTTACCAACCACTTTCAATAAGATAAGCAATTTACAAATCTTGATGAATACTTCCCATTTTTTTTACTAAAATAGATGTTTTTAATATGTCCTTAATTCTACCTCATCTATAAGGGTGACCTTTTCTTCCAGATCAGTCTTTACAATATTTATCTTTGTCACAGTCAGATTGGGTTATGATGATCCAGCCTGATTTTAGCAACATCTAAAGGCCATTCAGAAATTCTGTTAATAAATAATGTCCTCTTTCGTGCTTAGTCATGTCTTATATAGATCTGTACTCTGTAGATAATGTAGCTGATAATTCATTTACAGCCTTTTGAATCTCCTAGTAAAAGAGAAATTGGGCCTGCTGAGATTCATTATAACAGCAAATAAAACCACTGAAAAGAAAATAAGAAATACATTTGGCATGTATTTATTTACAATCGAGTCTACTATTCTGGATAATGAATGAGGTGGGATAAGGAAGATAAAGCAAACCCACAAATGTAAAACATATGTTAAATAGCTGGAAGAGCATAATGTACATAATTTATATTTAAACATGAAATGAAGATATGGATTAGGTTAAGAATGAAAAGGAAAAAGTTTAGGATCTTTGCAGCATGTATTATGGTTAGTCTGAAACCTGGATAGTTTTTCCATGACTAATTGAAAGATGACTACATTTCACATCTGTTTTGGCTTAGCTAAATATGCTGACTACTACTTGCACTTGGCACACAAGTTAGTTTTATTGTGTTCAAAGCTGTACTTTACCTGCGCTGTATTTGTTACATTCTGCAGATTGGAGAGTCTTTCTCCTGCTCTGTAGCTATTATGCATCACCAAAGTGATTGTTTTAACTGCTGTCTTTAATCTCTATTCCTATTTTTGAGTTCTATAGTTCTAAAATCATTATAAGGTACTAAAGGAGTTATTTTTTTCCTCTTAAGGCTATCTTTACAGTACAAACAGACTGTTATCAACACTGGTAAGGAAATCTGATCGTCTTTAGTTTACCAGATGCAAGCTGGTTTTGTTAATTTTCTCCTGTCTTTTAAAAATCACTTGTTGCCTACTTGTTTTTTACATACTGCCAATAATGGAAGGCTGAAACCTGTAAAGATTTAGACTAGGGTGTTTCATGTTATATTCTTAATGTGATCTAATTTGATTTGTGCTTTTTGGATGCTTCAATCATAGTGTCATTGTTTGCTGTTCAGCCGAGATGTACTCACTTGGTAATACAAAATTCAAGCTGTTCTGTACCCTTCAGAGTATACAGAATAAAAATCAGATTAAAAATAAATAGTTTTAGGACTTATTTTAGGGTGAATTTGAGTTCTGTTTTAGAAAGATCTTATGCTTTATCTGAAGATTCAGAATTTGTGGGAAAGGAGCCGTCCACAAGTTCAATTCTTCTGCCTGTTCTTGGGAGAAACTGGCAGTTTTGCAGTTTTTGCAGTGCAGGAAGTGTCAGGGAGGAGGTGGAAGAATTGTTGACTTTTAGGGGATGATATAATGAGTTTCTGCATGCTGAGTTTGATTAAAACTGTAATTGTTCTACTCAGATATTTCTTGCTGAGACAGTTGGTTTTTAGGTGTATTAATCACCTTCAATATTTAACTGTATTCACAACTCTTCTGAACTTTGCTGTTGTTACCTGGTATTCCATCAAGTTGCAGTAGCTTCTTTGCTTATTAAACATCATTTACTAGAAACAGTCCAGTCCCTGCTTGCTAGGGAACATGTTCATGCATGCATATATGTCTATGACTTCAAGCTAAATCTGTGAGGATATGTGAAGGAACTGTCAAATTAATCACCTCTCAGCAACTGTTGTATCTCAGACAGCTAAAATGTTTCTGAAAAGGTATGGAGGAAGGAGGCTGGAAGAGATTCAGACACCAATTGCCTTCACAATAACACCTTATAAAGTGCAAAATCAACATCTGTACTCCAAATCGCCCTCAAAGAATAGAGGACTAGTGTAGTTCACTGATGTTTTCAGCTTAGAAAACAACAGAAACAAGTTTTGAAGCAAAAATTAAGAAGAGGTCTCTTGTTTTGCTCTTCAGTTCTCCTGTACTCTTAGACTGAGAACAACCAGACCCACCATGCCCAGAACGTGTACCTTCCTCTCCAGATCCTCACTATCGCCTGGGCAGGGCACAGTAGCACTTAAGCCTGGGGTGGGGTAGACACCTTTCCAAGGCATCTAAATAGTCTGACTGTATCACAGACTGAAATCAACCGTGGGGCAAGACAGAGGAGAGCTAAAGACCTTATTCTTTCCCACCACCTTTGCAGTGTGATGTGACTCTGTGGGTAGATATAAATGTGCAGTCCTGTACTCCCAGAAATGCCTCAGTGCCCCTCTCATTTTGAGTGCAAAGAGCCTCATGCATGTTTACCTCTCCTCCCATAAGAACCCTGTTCAGCCCCATCCCCTTCTTCTTGTAACTAACTGTGCTATTCTCATCACCACTCAGATCTCTGAAGTAGTCTGTGTATGCTTCCCTCAAAACATACAGTGAAGAAAAGATGAAGATGCAGGAAGGTTTCAGTATTTGTGTGTATAAAATATTAGGAACATTCAGACATGAAGAGCTATGCCAAAGTTTGAGTTTCTACAAAACAGAAATCGTTAATCATCCATCAGGCATGAAATCCATACTAATGTTAAGTCTTCATAGAATCATAGAATAGTCACAGCTGGAAGAAACCTTGAAGATCATTGAGTCCAGCCTTTGTCCTAGCCCTACCAACTCACTAAACGATTCCCTCCAACGCAACACCCACCCGTCTCCTACACACCTCCAGGGATGGTGACTCAACCACCTCCCTGGGTAGCCTGTTCCAATGACTGACATGGATCAGAACAGTGGAAATAAAAATCTTCAGTTCTTCATTTTTAGTCTTGATGCCAGATTGTGGCTTTGATTTCAGTCTGACTTCACTGGAATCATTAATATGCCCGTTATGTTGCATGTAGAGCTTAGGTGATACCTTTTATGAAGGTGACCCTGCCTTTTGTAACAGCAGTTTTTGCAGTATCTTTTAATTCTATCCCAAATAAGCAATACTATAGAGAACTATTAATTTCCTTAGCTAACTACCAGCAAACCACAGTATTGGCATTTGACCTTTCCACTTACAGACATAGTCTTTTTTAATAGAAGCTTAAAATCCATAGACATTATTGTTCTGCATATTGCTTAATCCACTTGATCTTGGGCAGATACTGTGGAGCTGCTATTTTCAGAGTCTAGAATAAAACCTGGACAGTTTAACGTCTCAGAATTTAGGAAGCACTACTTAAATAATTGCCTAGTTTTAGGCTGGAAAGATGATATATTTCAAGAAAAGAATATTATAATTGGGTGATCTCTGAATTCATCAGCATTATCCTACGCTATCGCAGCCACTATTTTGCCCACATGCAGATCTCTTTTGTGAAAAGTTCACTTACAAGGCCAGAGGTGAAAAAGTGTTAAATCTTTAGAATTTTAAAGCAGCTTTTCTGCTTTTATTTTAAAAAAAAACCCTTTCTGTTTATATAACAAAAGTGTCTATACAGTCAGTAGTTATTTCCAAATAAAGCTTTTGTAAAGTTTACATTGGGGGCCTTTCTGATGTTGCCTCAGTGAAGAGAAGCAGAAGTCGCTTTGTGTGGGTGAATGTGTATCTAGCTGTATATCCTACCTAAGCAGAAGAAACATTCTTTGTAAGGAGATACAGTTTCACCAAAGGGACTTTCTTCCATCCAGCAGTAAATTTAGATGGCCAGAGATACAGCTGGAGCTGACTGCTACACTGATAAAGAATTTCACACTGTTTGGAAATTCGGACATCACACCAGTGCAAAAATCAATGCAAATGCATTTTGATTCAGTCAACTCCGTATGCAGTACTGACACTAGCACTACAAATAGGATTTCTTTCTAGTTAAAATTGCCCTGACTGATGAGAATGGAACAATTAACGTATTTTCTTCAGGGATCCTTCCCCAGTGAGGTTAGATGCTCAAAGAAATTGGTTTTGTTTAGTTTTTGTAATAATGCAGGGAACAATGTTGTGCAAAGCCAGGGTTATTCCCAGTCTTGGAACTTGCTAGGAGGAATTCCAGCATGGAAATTGGGCCACAATGTTAGCTGAAATAGCACGAGAGAAAATGCAATTTTGTGAGTGACAGCTGGAAAAAACCAGGATGTAAATTCAAAAACTGTCTTCAGTTGTCCCAGAATTATATTTTGTCACTGGTTCAGAGTGGAACTTGTGATTTTTACCAGTCTCTCTTAGTCTTGGAGAAAATGACTGTTTGTAGGAATGCTGTAGCTGGATGTTTTGGTCCTAGGGAAAATAATAGAGTAGATTTTTGGCAAGGCATTTGATTCTGTCTCACAACATTCTCAGGTGAGGATGTTTGTGGCCTGATGAACAAAAAAGGTGCTTTGGATCATTGGGTTCAGAAAGCATGGTTAATGGGTCATACTTTGCCTAGACTCTAGTTCTAAGTGAATTACTACAGGGGTCTGTTCTGGTTGTGTTCATTGTCTTAATCAATGACTTGGAGGAGGGGATCAAGGGCTTGCTTATAAGGTATGCACCAAATTGGGTATGGTGACTAGTCAATACAATCAAGGGTAGAGCTGCAATCCAGGGGAAGCTTTATGAAATTCAGCAAGGACAAATGCAAAACCTTGCTTCTGGGAAGGAACAATCCCCAGCAAAGACATAAGCTGAGGACTGTGTGTCTGAGGGGCAGCTCTGTGAAAAATACACTGAGGCTGTTGTAGGTAGCAAGGCAAGTATGAGGTATCTCCTTGGCAGCAAAGGTGGACAACAGTCTTCTCAGCTGTTTTAGTAGGCACATAGTTTCAATCAAGTGAAGTGGTTGTCTTCTTTACTCAGTACTCCATATAAACCATCTGAATTACTGCTTATGGTTTTAGGTCCCTCTAAACAGGAACCGTATCAATAAACTGTAGTGAGTTCAGCAGAGTGCTACCATGATGGTCAATATTGGACCACTTGCCCAGTTATGAGAGGCCAAGGAGCTGGAGCTTGTTCATTCTGGAGAAGTAATGGCTTTGTGGGAACTTAACTGTAGTTCCTCAGCACCTAGTAAGAGGTCATCAAGGAAATGGAACCAGACTCTGTCTCTCTTTTCCTACTATATCCAACAGGAGTAAATTGAGAAAAGAGAAGTTGCACTAATGCAAGGAAAAGCTTTTTCCCCACAAGGATAGTACAAGTGCTAGAAGAAGTGGCAACTGCACAATCTGTACAGGCATTCCTTGGAGATTTTCCAGACTCATCTGGGAACAGCCCTGAGCAAAGTGATGTGAGCAGACCCTGCTTGGAAAAGGAGGTTGGACTAAAACTCTCTTGATGTCTATTCCAGCCTGAATTATTCTGTGATGATCCAGAGGGAGCACTTTATAGAACAAATGGAACAGCTGTGTCCTGTTCTCAGCATTTAATAATAATAATAAAAAACCCACCACAAACAACAAAAATGTTGTTCAAAAAAACCCCACAAAAATCCCCTGCAGAAAGGCAAGGGCATGAATAGACCTATACATCCCCAGAACAGAATGAAGAGCCCATTCACCCTCAAGGGTAGTTCTCCATCCTGTTGCCAACTGTGCAAAATGAGAAGCAGATATAGAAAAGCTCTGTTTGCAGTGTCTGAAGAAACTCTTAACAGAGGTTTCTTCCTCACCCAGCTAACTATTCCACAGGCATATCCTTTGCTCTGGATGGAGAGGTTTTTGCCTTTATTTTTGAGTAATTTTTTTTTTAATATCTTTGATCACTACCATTTGATCTGACAAGCTCCTGTAGGGCCTTTTCCAGGACCATGTTACTGTATTAATGTCAGCCCTATAGAAAAAGAAAATTAATGTGTGAGTACCTGTGTAGATGTATTTTCTAACTGGGCCTCTGCAAGTGGGGAATGTAGTTACTTGCAGAGTCCTGAATCTGTGAAGAAAATAGACACAGAGTGCTAGGGAAGTCAGTCACAGGCACTTAAGTATGCATGTTCAGTCTCATCACAAAAGAATATTAAATAAGAGAAGACAAGTGATGCCACAGAAAACAAGATGCAGCTCTTTGTGAAGCATGTTGGGAATGTTGATCTCATATGCAGTCATGTAATTGAACCAGAGTTTCAAGGCAGGCCTCCCTGATCTTCTTGCTACCTCTTGTGCAACTTAAAGCATTGCCTCTGTTGGCAAGGTTGGGGTCCCATCATCTATTTGTGGATTGGTAAATGCAAACCTGGGAGCTTCATTTATTAGTGAATGAGGAAAAGCAATTTGTCTGTCAGAAGCTAGCCACATGTACTGGAGCTGGGGTGGTAAAGGTGATAACAAACTTTCATTACAGGGGCAATTACAGGGCACCAGATAAAGAGAGAGTGATGTGCACGATGGTTTCTGCAATGGGGAACAGTCATTTTTAAGAGTTACACCTTTGTTCTGGTGATGACAGTTAAGAGATATAAGCATCAGTAACGTGGAAGGGGTATGGTCACACTTTCCAAATTAAAAAACAACCAGACCCTAAAAAGAAATGAGTTGCTGAGATTTATTTTTATCCTTGAGTTGAAGCAGTGTCTGACTTCCCTCAGGAAAGCTCTTGGTGTGAAAGCCAAAATGGTCATGTTTTTATAGTACAGTATTAAAACAATCATAGAAGAAATACAGTGTTATCTGTCAGTTACTTCTTTATTCTTTACCCCAGCTACAAATTTTCAGTCTCACAGAGAACAACCTTTGAACCTCCATTATTGTTGTCCTTGCCTTATTCTGGAGACAGATGTACTGACCCTATTCATCTATTGCTACTCTCTGATGTCACTAGCTCCAGTCAGATGAGATCGTCCAACTGGGAATTTTTGCCAGGTTAGGTCGAATGTTATGCCATCAATTCAACAGCATAGATTCTGCTGTAGACAGAGGTTAATTTCCTAGATAAGGTCAATGCATATTTTCTTTTTTGTTAGATATGAGTACTCTTTGTAGCAGTACTGTCAACATCAAAGTGAAAATAACAGGTCTTTTGAATGAGGTCTTACTAACTACTAACTCATTCTTAGACACCTCACATAGATTCATCAGAAGTATCCCTGATACTGACGCACATGCACTGTTTGTAGCAGACACCCTTTCTGTTCCATTTTACTGACATTTTGGGTATCTTGTTTGGACTCTAATTTTGTCTTCCAGTTGGGAAATGCAAAGCTATTAATAGAATCATTATGGTTAGAAAAGACCTCTGAGATCATAAAGTCCAACCGTCTACCCAACAATACCATGTTCACCACTAAATCATGTCCCCAAGCATGACTTGGGATTGTGGTGGTCAAAGGTCAGGACCTGGTAGTCAGCCTTGTTGAGCCTCATCCCATTAACCTTGGCCCATTGATCCAGTCTGTCCAAATCCCTATATAGACCCTTCCTATCCTCAAGCAGATCAACACTTCCACCCAACTTGGTGTCATGTCTATTCAAATCCCATTGTAACAGTTCTCTGAACCATAGCCTGGTGAATAGAACATTGCATCTGAATTTACCTCTTTGAGTATGAATGCCCACTGATATGACCAACCACTGTAACAAAGTCTTTATTAAGAATTGATACTAGAGTAATTAGTTTCATTAAGCAAATTAATTTTGTATTCTACAGCAGGAGAGAATTCTCTGAAATGGATTACTGCGAACTAGAAACATCGCAGTATTTTCCAAACAGTGGAAAAATAAATAATCAAACTGTTGAAGAAGTAAAATTTCTTTCAACTGTTGACTTTTGTATACATCAGGTCATTCTTATTTCCATTGACAGACTAATTACTGTCTGCAAGGCTCAAGGAGACCAATGGGTCCTCTGTAATTTTTGTCTGGAGTTTGTAACTTGAGGAATTCATTTTGAGGTATTCACTTAGAAATATTGCCATTCTGTCTGTAGACCTTAAACCACCCTGGTTTATTGAAACAAACCCAAATACTTGGGTTACTGCTGTCATTTTTATTTTTTTTTAATTATTAATATTTTGTGTTTATCAAAATTGCTGTGCTATTTGCCTTACAAATATATTATTATCCACAAATCCTTAATCAGAACATCAGAGGATCATTTTATCTCCTGCACTACTTTTTGTGCTGTATTTCCTAAGTTTTCAATTGATGTTTTTTTAATGCAAAAGTCTTAAAAGGATTTCATTATAGTTATTGCAAAGCTGTTACCTTTAGTTTGAAGGATTTTAATTATGATTTTTCTTGAATTCTGCATTGAAATTTCTTCTAGTAGTTCATGGTGTTTCTTGTTTTAAATTAATTTTGTGTTCAATAAAATGTTAGAAATTTTTTATCAGACTTTTTTTTAAATATTATTAGGGCTATACTAGGACTGTGTGAAGGTTTCCAAATTGTCAGTTGCTTTTTGATGAAATTTTCAGTTTTCATTGCACTGATTTTTTTCATAATAGCCTTCCACAAACACTTTTGTGAACAAATCTATTGATAATAATAGTAATTAGTAGCCTGAGGTTGAAGCCTATCAGCATATGTCTAACAACACTGGAATGCAGTTTTCAAATTTTTGTTTTTTAAAAAGTATCAATTTTCATAGACTTCTGAGACAACTAGTTATGTCTCTCAGCCACATGGAGAAACATATAGAGCCTGAGTTGGAGGGTGATGTTTTGCAGCTACTAATGTCACTGGGTTTTAATGGTAAAAATACATTTTGAAGTATGGAAAGTTTTAATTGCTCCTGCATAAGGATCACATTTCTTAAACAATTTATGTTCCAGCAACTATAGGATATTCTCATATGAGTGCTCCCCTTTGCCTTTTCAGCAAGGTCTAATGCTCTCAAATTACACCATTGCTCTCCAGAATCCTCTTTGCTGCAGCATAAGAAAGCATGGACTTTGTGTAGGACACCAGAAGTTTTTCTTCTCATGCATCCAAGTAATCTGTCGATGACCCTGTCTAGTATGAAGAGGCTCTCAGTCTTGTAGAGATCCCAGAGAGGATTTTGGTTTTGTCTTTTTTTTTTTACTTCTAATCCTTGATTCTGAAAGTGACATGCAGGTATAGCAGCACAGTCTCAAAACTGTTAGGAAACCTATGGGATGCAGAGCATTAGTGCAGATATTTGCTCCTATATTAGAAAAGCTATAATTTCTCCTTTGTTTATGTTTATCATCTTGTTTGTGCTCTATGAAATATGGTATTTAGTGAAGTTCTTTTTTTCATAAGTTGTGTGCATGTGCCAACATCAGAAACTTACACTTGTGTTGTATCTTGTGTTGCATGTGATGATAATGATACAGAGAGAGTATAACAAGTTCGTTCCTTCTTTTTAGTGGGCTCATTGACTCTAACACAGGTAGAAATTACTTTTCACATCTTTTGCTCTTCAGTCTCTCCACTGATAGGATTTAACTTTTTCTTAGTGGTTAAAGAGGTTCAGTTCTCAGGATATGCACATGCTGGAATACAGGTGTACTGTGGGCATATGCTTGTTCTAAGCACAGTGGTCTACCTGTGGCTCTGATAAGTACCCTTACTTAAACTCATTGGGCCTTTGTCGTGTAAATGCAAGTACACATGGATATATGAAGGTCTTGACTATGAACCTTCCCCCATCCAATGTTGTGACAAGGCATAAATTTGTTTTCAGGGACCCTCTTCTCCTCTCCTGTAAATTAAGTTCTGACCACTGTGTATCATTCTTTATTCTTTCACAGTGCAATTCCTATTCAAAGAAATAAAATTGTACTCAAACTTTTACCTGAGACACTGACAGTAAATTTGGTCAGAATACTCTCAGGTAGCAATTGATTAATAGTTTTTATTCATAGCTATATCATCATTTCTAGCCAACTGTGCTCTTTAAATAGAATTTTTTTAAAAATAAGATCTTTAATGAAGATTTATGAAGAAAGTAAATTCTTAAATTGTTTGCTTACAATTTATAAGCAGAAGAAAATGCAGTAAAAACCTCTTTTCTTGTGTTAATGAATATATATCTCTGTGTTTAGCAAGAAGATTGCTATCAGTGATTTTTCTCTTAAAGGAAGTGTTTAGATAATTTATTTTATGCAGGCTGTCTGGATTTGATAGATAGCAGCTGTATCATAATTTCTCAAAACTGTAATAGAAGGTCTCTCCCAGCGGGGGTCTTTGCTTTGGGAATAAGGTTTGAGAGGGCACTATGAAGAGGGATTTTATAAATCATGTGTGAGTAACTGTGTTTTTGATGAAACTTTGGTAAATATTTGGACTGACTCTGTGACTTAGTAAAATAATTTCTGTGAGAAAAACATATATTTGTGCAATTAGAGGGGAGAAAAAAACTGAACCAACCAAACAAAACAACCCCTAAAAACCCTCCACATCGTTATGCTCTGCCCCGGTCATATTTTGGGGTTAGAAAAGCATGAAGACAATACAAACTGGTAGCTAATTTAAGACTAGTGGTTTCAGAGTTGTAAATCAGAATGCTATCTCTCTGAAAGGTCAGAGTATAATAATTTTTCTATTCTTAATAGAAGTACTGAGGTAAAGCTTATCTTCAATTTTAAATAGCGTAGAATATAGAAGTGTAGAACTAGAATATAGTGAGAGATCATTGTTTTAATTTATTTCTTGTTTGTTTACCAGATGTTGCTTATGTTCTACATTAGAATTCAGCTTGTATCATCTGCCTTTCAGAGTGGCTGTGGTGTAACCATTAAATACACAGAACAACAATCAACTATTGTAATTTACCTGGAGAAGCAGTCTGCAATGGAGAGCCAAAAACTGTCTCCACTGATACCATGAGAATTGGAGTCTAGGCTAGAAAATTCTACAGATCAAAAGGTCATGTAGCAGAGATTACTTATCTGGCATGTCCTTAAATCTCCTTAACTCCCTAGCCAGCTTAAGAACTGCAAATTACGTTATTTTGCTTTAAATCTGAAAAAAGGATATTTCTTGCAAGCCTGCAGATAAAAACGAGCATCTGCAGCTAAGCTCTACTCAAACCCACTAAGTCCTGGTTAGATGGAAGGTCATCTTTGGATATACATACATATATATGCAGAACTCAACTTGATAGGAGCATTCAGTAAACTGCATATTGTTTGTAGTTTGCTGTTTTGTTTGTTTGTTTTCCCCACAGCATGTAAAGATACAACTAATAAAACTAATTTATTCTCTCACATCCCAGACTTAGCCAACAGCCACACCTTACACTATCTAGAAGCTTATTATTTCATGGCAATATAAAAAAGAGAATAGCAGTGTATTAAAATCAAGCTGTTCTTCATCATCTTTCTAATTGTTACTGTTTTACAGTGCTGGATGTAGCAGGTGATGGTTGCATTCATTCAGTCTTACTAATTTTTGGGGTAGTTCCTTGCTCTCTTATTCCTTTCAGTATTGCTTATGACTCAAGCAGTTTTCTTGGTTTTTTTCAGACTCTCCTGAGCTTTATCTACATCTTCTAGAATGCTGGTGTTACTATGAGACAGGAATTCTCAATTCAGCTTCTTGAGGCTGTTTTAAGAATAGGAGCCTGTAAAGGTAGAAAAGCAATTCCTTGCACACTTTGTTTAATCACACCTGTGAGAGTCAGATCTGATTGCTGGTGTAGCAGCAGTTGTAAAGTTAGGTCAGGACTGTACTCCCTTTAACTGTCTGTCTTTGAATTTGTGTCTGTTATCATCCCTAAGCTTCTGTTAAGGAAATTTAGGATATAAACATGCAGATTCATAATTTTAAAGTTGTGCTATATGTTCAAGTTTTGAGTACGCTGATGATAAGCCCTCCAAAAATTATTTAAATTATCACACCTTAATTTTCTGTTGAAATAAAAGGCTTATGCTTATTTAGCTATAAGATATACCATATGTGGCAGTTTCAGTGGACAGTAGTCTGTTCTTTCAGGCTATTTTAGATAACAATATGAGCTGCTGTACTTAGCATTCATGAAAATAGTGACAGTTTCAAATTATCTGCTGACATGTTGAAAGCAGTTAAAAAAGCAGGTCTCCTGGCACCTGGAGGTTAAAGAGCAATCAAATCAACAGTGGAAGGTAGAGATTTTAAATATTTTTTCTTAACACATTAACCTAAACCAAATATTTCAGATTTTAAATTATGCAAGGAATAAATAAGATGAAAAATAGCAGATATCATAAGGTCATGAGTTTCTTAATTTTTGGCATCAGTCCAGCTGTATTCTGCTTGTGTCTGTCCCTTTAAATAAAAGAGATGTTATTAGGGCAGCCTGACCTTCTAAGAAAGGAAAGGAAGTGCACAAAGGGTTTTGGCAATAAGACTGACAGTGCATTTTGCTGCAATACAGAATATTATCTGCTGCAACCCTAATAACAAAGGTAGATGTTGTATGTTCTTTATTGCTATTTGGCTTCATGATGTTGAAAACGATCTTAATTTCAGATCGAAAGCGGAATTGAGACACATGTTGTTTTTGCTGTATGAACTCAGAACTGTAGTTTCCTAGTGTCATCATCCTGTCAGTGTTGTTTGCAAATACATAACACCTATGGGCTCTGCTCAGTGACGTATTCTGACTCAATTTTAGTATGAGATCACGTAATACTCATTTTAGTTAGCTTTTATTTCACCTTTGTAGAAAGTCACAAAACCTCTCATTAGCTAAACTAACCATTGAAAAGACACTGTATACAGAAGGGAAAAAGTACCATTTGCTTGGTGATAATTACTAGTGTTCATTTTCTCACTTAAGTGATAGGGCACATCACACTGTTGCCATAGCAACCCTGATTCTGTCCCATTAACTGCCTAATGTGAATTTATGAATGCAAGTTTCAACGTGTGGAAAGCAGCTTAAAATAGGGAGTGATTCATCATGTACAGCACAGACAGCTGAGATGCAGGCTAAGTCAGGGCTGTCTGATTTGGTTTTCATTGTTAGAAGTAGTGTGCTCTGATGTAGGTATCCAGTTAAAGATGAACCATTTTGATATCTAGTGAGATTTAGAATGGTAGTTGAATAGCTGTTTTAATTTTGAAATGTTTTGTGCTGCTTTACAGCATTAGGAAAATGATTTATTTTTTAATGAATATTATGGGAGATACTGGTGCTTTAACAATGATTTGATTGAAATTTGAGACATTTAGAAGGTGAAACTCATTTCAAATTAGGATGCTAATGCTGAGTATAGATGTAATAGGTTTACTCCCATACTTTAGTGTTCCACCTTGTTTACACCTCAAGAAAACAAGTGAGTAAAGAACTGGAAAGAGCTCTGGGATCAAAGCTTGTCTGTCTGACTTCTTGCATGATTTTGGAGTAAATATTTAAGTCTGTTTCTGTGCATGTTTTTCTCCTGTAAAATAGGGGGGGAAAACCCCCAAACCCAGAAAAAAAACCCCTCATCCTAGTCATTCTCCTGTGTGTTATAACTATTTAGAGTTGATCCCTGTGCTTACTTGCAGTTTTCACACTTCTGATGTCTTAATAAATGTATTGGCAGTTGTAGGAGTAGTCTTCTGTCTAAAATAGAAAATATGTCTCTACTTACAGTCTGTCTGCTCAGCGCCCAGCATCCTGGGGCCATACCATTTGTTAGCTGGGTTCAGTTTGAAGGGCTGTTGTGAAATGGATAGTAATAAATGCATAAAAATTGCATGAAGGAAATGGTTTCATGAATATGATGGCAGTCATTGAGAGATGGAGTTAAGGTAGCTCATGCTATTTTATTTTGCATCTGTGCATCTGCACAATGGTACAGTTTTTTATTACTGGATTATATACTATTTTAGCAGGTTTTTTGAAGTTAAAGATGTTCTATCTTTACCTGAAAACCATATTAGACTATTCATTGGCAAGTATAAAGAATAAATGTTTAAGTTTATTGTGAATAAAAGAAATACACTTCCTTTTACAAGGCTGCCTTTCAGAATTAAATTCATACTACAGAAACATATACTCAATTTTGTTTGCGTAGTAGAGAAGTGGAGTCAAACTCCAGACTTCATTTTCATGTTTTACTTTTCTGTGTCTTATTACATAAAACTGAATCGTTAGTTCCAGGGGAAGATTTCTGCTTTATTGTCATCAAGAAGTTTGCTTTTCAGGGTTGTTCAGTATGGAAGCGAAAGACATTGTCTCTGCTGTCATGTCACTAATGTATTTAGTCAAACACAAGGTGTTCCCTTTCTCTTGCTGTTTTTCATGGCAAATTTGGATTGTTGTTGTGCTGCTCCTGTATGTACCTAGTCAGCTCTTCCAACCACCACTGGCTATTTATAACACCATCTAGCAAGGAAGATCCCCTCCAACATTACTAGTCCTCCAACCAGAAAGGCCAATTTTGCTTATAAATCCTTAATCACAGACATTATTTTGAAGTTATAATATCTATATCAGGAATAAAGAGTTAAAGACACTTTTGGAGGTGATGATGACCTGTGGTTTCATAAATATGCAGTGTCCCCATTAAGGAAAAATAAAAGAAAACCAAAAACCAAGCTAACCCTTTTAAATAAATCACAAATGTTTACATGACCATTATAATCATTAAGTCTGGTATGAAACATACTTGTAAATTACTAAGATCCTAGCAGTAGATTTTTATTAGAACCAGTATCCATCCTATAAATCTTTCTTAACAAATGTAAGAGAGGTAATTGCAGCTACAGAACTTAATCTGCTTATGTAAAAATAAACAAGAGTAAGGTATGCCAGGGACAACAGTTGACTGATGTCCAGCTCCATCCAGAAAGGAATCTGGACAGGATGAAAATCCACCTTTCTAGGGTTAACCTCTTCTACTGAAACTTGAGTATGTGCACTTGGTGTATTAAAAAAAATAAAACCCCCACAAAACAAACACAAACTAACCAAAAAACCCCAACAAAACAAACCCCCCAAACCACTCAGATCTCCAGCTGATAGCGTAATTATTTTTCTGTTGTGAAAAATAATAAGACTATTAAGAGAATGAATTTGTTCCATGCCATCCTAGAAGTAGACTCCCTGAGTTTTGGGCTTTTCCATTTTGCAGCAAAATAAGCACGGATACATACCAGTTTTGAAGAAACTCCAACTGAAATCAGTTTGACAGATCCATTTTTAATCTCTTATTTACTGGTTCAACCACTGAATGAAAACGGGATTTATATTTTGCTTTGCCCTTTATGTCAATGTCCTGAATCATCCAAAGCTTTGATGTAGATGTTCCTAGACCTTCTACTGTGAATGCCTAAAGGATGGGGATTAAAAAAAAAGATGAGTTTCAATAGAATATAATTTTTTTTAAGTTGCTTTTAGAATATTGTTCAAAGTGAGTATGTCATAGAATTTAAATGGGAAAAAAACCCTGACAATCTTGATCATTCTGTTGTTCTAGGGTTTAACTTCCAAACTTGTTTTCCATTTACTTTGTGCCTTTTTGAGATTTAGCAAACTCAGTCCAGTTTTCTCTGTGTGCAAGAACTTTCTTCCCCATCTCTGAAGCCCATTTGGCTGTTTGTGGCAGCTCTTACTCTTGCAGCTTCTCACTTTGGCTGTGATATTTTACTGTATTTACACCTACTTCTCCAAGAAATACATACATTGGGATATATCACAAGTAAACATTTTTCACAAGCCACCAATAAACTATTATCTCAAACATACAGTTTACAAATGCACAAATATACAATCTCCATCTGTCATGTCACCTTATACCTTCTCAATCGGCATTTGGGAGTGGGCAGCATTGACAGAAAGGATTCCTGATTTGCTCCTTGGTGATACAAGGAGTGGGAAGACTGCTTGAGAGGAGAGTAATTACAGCAAGTTCAGCTTATTTCAGTAATGGTGTCTTGGGAAGCTTTTTTTCTGTTATGTAGGAAAGGTCTCGTTTTCTTTAACTCATGAACTAGGAACTGCAGAAAGTGCTTTGAAACCTCGGCTGTCAGAATATAGAGTGAAAATGTGTCACTGGTTAAAGGTTTAGAAAGGAACACAGTCTTAGGTGGCTGTTCAGATTTCCAGAGGATAATTAGGAAGAGATATTTATACCTCTAGTGTCTTGTTGCGCTAAAGCCATGATATGGCTGGAACGCAAACATGTTTAGGCATATGCATTTACATGTGTAGTCATATATGTATGTGATTGTTGATAGAGGAGATCTATGCTCATCACTTTTTAACAAAGAAAAACTAATGAATTAATGTCAAATTATTGGCTTCTTTGGATTGTGAAATGTTGAAGTTTAATTGCAGAACACATATGGATATTCAAAATATCTCAAAGGTTAACAAACACATTAAAGGGAATCTCATTATTTATACAAAGAAAGTGTAGCCCTTTGCTGCTAACTGGGTGGCCTTCTGCAATGTGTTGACCTCATAGCTAACATCTTGACTGCAGACAGTTCACAGTATGGCAATGCAAGGAGTTGTTGAAAGTATATTGGAGTTGAACAGCTGAGAGGGGAAGGAAGTAGGGCCTGTTTCAAGAAATGCCAGAGAATTTCCTGCATTTCAGTTACTGGAAATTTGTAGAATTGAGTAACAAGAATATCTGTTAAGGATATATGCTTAATGTGGCATTTATTTTAAGTTACTGGAATTGACATCAGGAAACAAAAGGTTTAAAAATGAATTTGTAAGTTTTAAAGAGTGCATTTTTGACTAAATGCTGATGTATATGTATATGCAATGTGAAAGCTCATGAAAGGTATTCCAGTTGACTAACAAACATTTAGGAAATAATTTATGGCATATGGAAAACTTAGCAGGAGGTTTTCTATATGACTTGCATGATTAAGTATTTCAAGTGTGATGTTTGGGGCCCAGAATTAGTAATAACCTAAGTATACTTAAGCCTTAATTACTTAATGCAGCCTGAAAGAATTTTAAGACTTAAAGATATATTAAATACTATCTGAGTATCTAAATGTTCTGGTTATCAAAATTGTAATAATTTTTCACTAATTATGATCAAATTTATCTGAAAGACACACTAGTTAAAAGAAAAAAGTATTCCTTTTATCATGTGGAAAAACACATCTGTTCAAAACTGCTTATACTTTTAAAATTGCTAAGGATACTAACTGATAAGGGACTTGCCAGTTACAAATTCATAGGATAAGTAGGATTTTACACTTAATTTGGATTCTATTCAGCATATCTTTTACAGACAGACAATGTTGCATGTGCTTGCTCTTTGACAAATAATGATAAATTGTAAGTATTTCTCTTTAATGCTGTGATTTAAAATAAATATTTGTCTTTAAAGAAAAAAAGTACACATGGACAAAGTTTATTCCAAATACTTTAGTGGTAGTGACATATATCACTATATTCCCATTACATTCTCTTACTGAAATCTAACAAATTCCTTACAGTTAAAGAATTTTTATGATGATTGGTTTTTTGCCCATTCTTCTTCATAACATAAACATTTTTGTCAGTAGGAGCTAAACAAGACTCTTTCACAAACAAGCACAATAAAAACTGTGACGACTTTTGAGGACTGTACTCATCAGTTAGTTTGTTCAGTGGACTTAGGTCATCTTCAGGAAATAGTGCTTTTCAAAATTGCAGCTATTTTTTATGAACATTATTCCAGATTGACTTAATGTCCATCAAAAACCCTTGCAATTTTCAGCAATTTTAAATGGAGTGTTCCATTTATTTTTCAGCTGCTATTTAGCAAGGTACTTTCTGTTATTCATAAAAATGACTGAAGATACCCTACAATTAATTCTAAGCATTTCGAAACTATCTGTTGTAAATGGTCCACTTGCTGGTACGCAGTGCAATGAGGAGAGCAGGTGAGTGGAAGCAAGACAGTAAATTACAGAGGTTGAGATGGGGAGATGGGATAAGGCAGGAAGTAACTGGATGTTTGGTCTTTTTGAAAGGTATAGAAAGCACTTTTTGCTTAATTCAGTAAATTACATACCCAAAATTGTATTTAAGGTCTAGTTCTGAAGGCTTTTGTGTGAACTTGCAATAATGACACCCCAACTAATACCTTCTCTGAGGAATGTTAAATCTGAAGTCTAAGACTTGGTGAACATGCAGCTGCAAAGGAGGAAAGTGCCAAGTGATTATTAGCACTGAAGCTATGAAACTGTATGAACACCTTCTCCATCAACCAGCTCTCACAGTTCTTCCCTGGCTGCCTTTTCCACTTACATCTGGGTTTAGAGCTGCCTAGTTAAAGGGAATACTTGATTTTAAAATGAAGTTATTTCTGAGCACAGTTGACACTGAAAATATTTAGAAGTCATGGGATTGCTTGGGAGGTTATGCTAAAATACTTACATGGATCTCAGTGCTTGCAGAGGCTAGAAACATAGTTCATCATTAGACTTGCTCTGCACAGAGGGTGAGTTGGAGTTACACCCAGGCCATATGCTCTTGAAAGCAAGCGTATGTATGGTTCATCTACATATTCAGTGCTTCCTATAGGGCTCTACAGAGCACGTCCACAGCTGTTCAGTTGTGTTCATCTCTTCCAATGCATCTTCTGTAAGCCTTTGGTGGCAATGTGATGCTGTTGTGAGAGATTTGTATGGCAACAGAAGTCCTTTATTTTCAGGTTCAAACTGATACTTTGGAGGGCCCTGTACTTTCCAAAAAAATCAATGTACTGGGAAGTAGCCATGTGTTCTACAGATAATTATCTTTACTGAAAAGATAGTACAGCAATTTAAAATCACAATTAGTAAATGAAAGTTTCCACAGATAATGGGTTTCCTTTGATAAACCAAGGAGAACCTTTGTCTTTCTGCTTTTTCAGCTTTTGCCAAGTTTATTTGTGTAGTATAGTGTAATATATACTACGTTCTCCTTAGGGGTTTATACAGCAAGTGACTGTTAATTGAAAAACTCATTTCAGATAATCCCTGTGAGTGGAATTAATCTCTTGGTTTCAATGAAGCCATACATTACTGGTTTAATTAAGAAAATATATTTTACATTTATTTTTAATTGACAGCTTTGGGTGCTTATTTTTTATTAGCTGTTGTGACATTGCATTCTTGATACTTTGATAATAGTAAATACTTCATAATTGTAAAGAATACTATTATTGCTTCTTTAAAATAAAAGCAGAACATAATTCTTCATGCTCTTACTTCATCACAAGCTTTGCAAAGACTATAGCTGCCCTTGCTTATTTTCTATCCCAGCAAAACTGTTCCTAAACCTGACTGATATAGTTCTCAATGTTTTAATCTCAATGTAAATTACATTTTTCCACTAATAAATATATAGAATGAAATCTAGAATAGGTATCGTTAATGATTCCAGCATTGGATAGAATACTAAAGAGGATCCCTCTAAAATCTCTAGGGGGAGTTGCTGTCCTGAAGCAGTTCACTGGCATGTAATTATTTTGTAAAAATGAGCAGCAGTGCTTTCTTCTCCTGCAGTGTATTAAAAAAAGTGTTAAAAGCTGTACTGTATGCTTACTCTAGTACAATATGCATGGACTCAGTGTGGTGTTAGATGAATGCTCTTTGGTGCCTTGTGGGTGAGGCACAAAATTTGCTCTTTTGGGACTATGTGTTATATATAAGCCAGCAACATTCTAGTTGCATATAATTTTTTATAAAATCATATATTCACACATACATTGTCATGTTAAAAGGCCATTGTCAAACTAGCATTATTAAATAATCATATGTTAGCAAAGGTAACTGTTAAATCTGCTTGATTCCTCAGAAATTCATTGCCTAGACTTCCATGATGTGTTCTCTGAGAACCTGGTTACACACCCTTTTTCCCAGTGTCTTGTATCACCCAAGGCACAGAATGAAATTACTGCTCTTCTGGTGACTTATTGTCTGATATTTATCATTACAGCATCTGAATATTTTCCCTTGTGATCTACCTCCACAATAGTCCAGTGGGAGGATGGGATTTTTTATTTCTTATTTTTTAATGTTTTATTAGTACCTGAGGGGCTTTCTAAGGTCAATGTTTGCTAATTTTAGAAGTCCAGCTGGAGATGTTTGAACCCTAATTTTTCATAATATTTAGAGTTATGTAGGACTTGTTACATTGAGAGCATAAACCTTGTTGTCTTCCACTGCATCTGTGCCAGCCCAGTGCTTCTGCAGACCAGACCTTAAAGTATGCATCCAGAAATTGGGGAACATGCAATTAGTTTTGTTTTATATTCTGTGACTACCAACATATAAGGAATATTGGGGCACAGAGAGTAATAAAAGCTGTTTCTCTGGACAACCCTGAACTCCTGTAAGCATGACACTATTTTCTCTTCCTACAACTCCTTGCTTTATTCTTCCCTAGCTTCCAATTCAGTCATCAGATGATGCTAAGAAACGTGAAAAACAGTTAACCTTGGAGCACGTGTGCCGTGTACTTCATACTTGACCTAAATTTAGCAGTTTGCTTCTTGTCTTGGTAATCGCTTTTCTTGAAGCTGCTGCACACTGCCATCACCATTAGTTAGTTTGTATGTAGGAGCTTATTAAGATATGAAAGTACAACCCTTTTTCTCTCAAGTTCTTCACCATGCATCTAAGCACTGTTTTCAATGGACAGTCCTCTAAACTCCTTGTACAAAGCATGCCTTTTTAGAAGGCAGTGTGCCTTTCCCCTGTGGTGGTGTTATGAGGAAGTAGATCTCAGTAGGACTGATACAGTCCAAAAATGATGATTGCTCAGGAGAAGTTTTGTAAGTATTTGAATGTCTCAAGTCATGAAGCTTCTCAGTGACAGTGGGTTCCTGGAGAGTGTATTCCAGTATGCAATATCTGGTTTACCCCATTGACTTTGAAAACCAACAAGTGCCAGCTTTTATGTTCATGCTCAAAATTATGAATACTGTGGAGATCTTTCATTAAATGAGATTTTTTTTTTTTTTAATAAATAAGACTTTATTCTAACTGGGGAAAACAACCTTATGATTTAATGCAGGAAATGGAAATTTTCAAGACAAACAGATGAATTTTGGCAAAAGTACAAACTACTCAAAACCAGATTTTCTAACAAAATTCAGGCAAAATTAATACTTTCTGCCACCTTCTCCATGGCTTGTATCAAGCTCAATATCAATCACAAACTCATGTCAGCAAGATTATATTAGAATAAAGAATTTATTAAGCCAGTTTGGGTCATTTTAACCAGGTGTTATATTGGGATAAGTGTCGTGCTGTGGCTATTGAATCAGAACGGAAGGATAAATCCACAATCAGGTCTTTAAATGGCGGGTGTTGCCACCTGCACAGAAGCATCTGGATATCAAAATTTCCACCTGAGTTCAAGTATTAGTGTTCATCAGTGTGGTCACAGGATGTAGGGATGATACGATTTGACAATGTAAACTGTCAGCATGATTTGTAGATAAAATTGTATAGAAAATGTCCTTTTAATTTTATTATGCTCTTGAAGAGAAGAGGCCAAAATAGAAGTGAACACTATGGTCTCTCAGGAAATATTTTGTCTGCATGTATGTTGCAATAACATGTAGTTTTGTGTTTGTATAAACACATTATGACCCCCTAGGAAGGAGATCTGGGCAAGGGACAAGAGGAAAATTTAAGAAAATATTATCAAGTAGATTACTTGTGTCAGTGATATAAATCTGACTTACCTAAGGTTTACCTTCAGGGATTTCAAATCTTGTAAAAATTTTGAATTGAAGTAACTATCTTTCAAAAATGAATGGATAAAGTGACTGAGATGCTCCTGACTCATAATTGATTTGGTTATGCTGAAAGGAGGGAAAACCTCTCATTTCCTTTCACTGCAGCAGATTGTGGCATTCCCAACTTGCTAGTGCTGAGAAGACAATATAGGCCCCTAGTCTGTAAACATAATTAGAGAGCTATTCTCCTCCCCTATCAAATATGCAACTGCGAGAGGCAATCTCATTAGTGTGTGTCCTGCTGAACGCAGACAATGTTTGTGCCTTTTCAAGCTGTAATGCATTTCTGCTGATAACATACTCCTAGCAATTATCCTTTTTTTCCATCAATTTTGTGGGTGTCTAGGGCTTTGGAATATTAGTTCTTCTTTGTGTCTGTCACTTTTAAAAACATTTTAAAGAAATATAGCATGCCAGCCTTTGGCTCATATGCAGCTGATGGCAAGTTCACTGTCACTATCTACTCTTTCTGTGTAGGTGGTACAAATGCTCCTACATTGATAAATACAATGCAGGTGTGTGTAAAAGTTTTTCAGTGTTGAGGATCAAATTCAAATGTGACCTCCCTCCTACAGTTTGGTTTTGGACACCTGAGGTAGAAGTACAGTCTTAGAACCACGGCCTCTTGTGACTGCTATTGAAAATTGTGACATTTATTTATAAGTTTGACTTCAGAAATAATAGGTAACATTCACTAAAAGCACCTGATTTCTTAGAAACGCACACCCCCAAGAACAAATACACATACTCAAAATCCCAAAACCTACTAGAAAAATATTGATTTTATACACTTTTTGACTTTCCTTTAGCAATAACTGAGCTATTTATTTAAAAATAAGTACAGAGTTATTGAGACAGCAAGAATGCATGCTTGTAAAGAAAAAAAAAGAGAAAATACAAATTCTTCTCCTACTATTAGCTATTGTATGCTGCTTTTGGTGTGAATATTACAAATAAGGTTTTTTGCCAGTGAGAAGATAAATAGTTTTGTTTCTATTGTTTGATTCAGTGTGTTCTTTACTGAAGTGACAGAAAGTGGTATTTACAGAGCTAATTCAATTAAATAATAAGTCCTTAGTGGATTAGAGAAATACAGAAATTTGAGGATTTCAGAGGAAAAAAAAAATAATGTTATTAGTGTCATAAGTAATGCATAAACTAAAGGCAATATTGTAACAAAATTTTATATAATTATAAAAGCCATACATAAATTTTGCTACAAGCAGCAAAAATCAGCTCATTTTCTGAAGACTGTTTTCATAGTAGCAATAGTCTATTTCTCTGAGCTAACGGAGCACCCGTTTTGGTAATAAGCTGCTCCCAGAAATTCCTCCCTTTTAGTGTACAAGACTGCAGGTAAGCTATATCCGCTCTGTTTTGTCTCATATGGTAGAAACTTATTAGTAGCTAAAAATAGTGACACACTAAAAAGTAACAGTAGTAATGGGATATTTCAGAATGTTATCAATAGCAGTTCTGATGACTTTAATTAAAACAGATTCTTTTATAAAATTAATTTTTATAGATACATCAGGTTCAGCAGTGGGCTTTTAGTTGTATGGTGGAGAACAGTCCTATTAAACCTTGAATTTGTTCGGGTTTGGTATATTACTGTTGTACTTAAGTAGAGACATAGCATACCTAAGCTCAGCTGTGTAAAAGTTAGCTTTGTATTCTGTTTTTGTTGTCCAGCATCTCTGGCAAACAAAAGAAAGAAAAAAACAAAGATGGGGAGCCTCAGTGGGTGAGTCACTCCTCCTCCCTCTTTTCAGTAAGTGTAAGAAAAGCTTAAGTACAGATGCTAACTTTTTAGGTGGTAGAAATGTGATAAAATGATGCTGTCATTAGTGCTGAACTCTCCATACTGATGTTTTCTGCTTTTCCTACTCAGACAGAATAAACACTGAGTAGAGGTAACATAGGTTGCTTTATCTTTCCAGAACAGGCTGCTTACCATGATGATTTCAGGACAGTCTAACAAAGCAGCTCCTGAGTTCAGTTTTCAAACTTTCTTGTGATGCTGAGGCGCCTTTTGAGTTTTGCCTGGTTGCTTTTGGTTTGTGTAGGGGAGCTGATGACATACACTGCCATGGTTTACAGGCTGCAGTTTTCCTCTTTCTGTATTTGGAATCAATGTGAACACCAATTTAAAAAGAAAAACAAAACAAAATCTGCTGCAAGCTATTAAAGTAATTTTAAACAACACTGTTGACTCAAAAAGAGCAAAAAGATAGTGCCTGAGGATTCTGACTTTTTCACTGAATTTTTGATGGAAAAATAATACTTAGGTTCTGGCAGATTTGCTTGAGAGTGTTTATGAAGACTAAGCTTGCTGCTTTGCTGTTGAATCTCATGGTGGATCATAAAGCTGTTTTTATACTGCTTTTACCCATTGAGAAGCTTGTTAGCAAGATAACCACGCATTTTTCTAAGGATGTGATGACTATATTAAAATACAAGACTGAGGTTATTTTTAAGAAAATGTGATTTACTTTTATTTTTCCCTCCTTCTTGATTCAGAATGTTACCCAGCAAGGTATGGCTTGCTGAATAGAGGATATGTTCCACACTAGGGTTACTTAAATCCCAAAAGAGGGAAGCTTTATGGTGGCATAAAAATTAGTTTGAGAAGTTTCCTAACAAGCATATCTTCAGAAAAATCATTAGTGAGAGCTAAGTTCTTTCTGAGAAAATATTCTTCTTGCTCTATAGGAGGTTGAGGTCAACTCCTTGAAAAGGCACATTTGTCTCAAGCAGTTAGTGGGAGTTTGCTGAGTACTTACTGTCTGGTACTTCTGCCTCCTTTCCGAAATACGGAGAGCAATCCCTGAAGGTAACACTGCCACCTTGGGCTCCAGCACCGTAAAAGCACAAGTGGGAAGTTCTGTTTTCCGACAATGAAGAGCTTGTTACCTTAAGGCAAGGAGACACAAACACTGATGTTTCTTCTCAAGCTCAGAGATGTATTCCTTCTCAAAGGCAGTTAAACTATGACTCATTACAATGAGATTTTCTTGCTCCTACTTAAGTGGTTTCTTCTGGATGCTTTGTGGTGCCTTTATGTAATTGCTCCTCAGTGGTTGCCGACAAAGACGTTCGAATAGCTGTTTCATTTCCAGTATATCCGCACTTTAGTTGAGTCTTATTTTTCCTGTATCTTCTCTAATCTCCTGATTATCCATTTCACTGATTAAAACCATTTATTTCTTTTTTTTCATCTTGTAACACATAGCTTGTTTGCATGGCTTGATGTTACAACAAATGGTATATGTATAGGCAGAGGTTATGTTTTCTAAAATTTTCACTGTAGGAAAAGAAAATCTCTTTTTGAGGTGATTTGTTCAATGTATAAATTGGGTGATACATTTATGTGTTAATTCCACAGAGTATAAAGAAAGAAAAAAGCAAGCTAGCACATCAAGATTACAGAATTATGTTAGGGATTTTTTTAATAGACACTGAATTATGTCTCATGAAACTACTCCAATAACTAAGGGTGCATCTACTAAATCTCTAATTATTAAGATGACATGGGGAAAAGTAAGAATAAGCACCTCCCTCTTACCTGCTGAAAAAAAATTACATGTATGACTAGGGTAGAAAGGGATGCAGCACCTCAGCTCCATGTTGAAGGTGTTGAAGCATCCAATCAATGTCAGTAGCCGAATTCCTCTAAATTTGTGCGCATATTATCTTACCACTTGCTGCTTGCACTGCTCTAGTTGTGAATGCCTTCTTTGTCTCTGTCTATACTCTTAGAGACTGTGCTCAGGAGCCTCAGACCCCTGAGTCCCCACATGATATTAGGATACTGGAGGAGTTTTCCTTAGTTGAGGAGGACTGGGTTAGGGAACAGCTAAGCCATCTGGACATCCATAAATCCATGGGTCCTGATGGGATGCACCCACGGGTGCTGAGGGAGCTGGCAGAAGTCATTGCCAGGCCCCTCTCCATCATCTTTAATAAGTCCTGGGGAACAGGAGAGGTGCCTGGGGATTGGAGGAAGGCAAATGTCACTCCAGTCTTCAAAAAGGGCAAGAAGGAGGAGCCGGGTAACTATAGGCTGGTCAGCCTCACCTCCATCCCAGGAAAGGTGATGGAACACTTTATCCTTGACTCTGTCTCTAGGCATTTCAAGGATAAGGGGGTCATTGGGAGCAGTCAGCATTGGTTTACCAAGGGGAAGTCATGTTTGACCAACCTGATAGCCTT
>VWZX01003430.1:314983-326506 GCA_013399015.1 Galbula dea
TTCTGGGGTGTGTTAGAAGGGGTGTGGTTAGTAGGTCAAGAGAGGTTCTTCTTCCTCTTTACTCTACCCTGGTGAGGCCACATCTGGAATATTGTGTCCAGTTCTGGGCCCCTCAGTTTAAGAAGGATAGGGAACTGCTGGAAAGAGTCCAGCGCAGAGCCACAAAGATGGTGAACGGGGTGGAACATCTTCCTTATGAGGAAAGGCTGAGGGAGCTGGGTCTCTTTAGCTTGGAGAAAAGGAGGCTAAGGGGTGACCTCATCTATGCTTTTAAATATGTGAAGGGTGTGTGTCGGGAGGATGGGGTCAGGCTCTTCTCAGTGAAGCCCAGTGACAGGACAAGGGGCAATGGCTGTAAGCTGAAGCATAGGAGATTCCATGTGAATACATGTAGAAATTTTTTCCCAGTGAGGGTGCCAGATCACTGGAACAGACTGCCCAGAGAGGTTGTGGAGTCTCCTTCTCTGGAGATATTCAAAACCCGTCTGGATGTGATTCTGTGTGACCTGGTCTAGGGAATCCTGCTGTGGCAGAGGGGTTGGACTAGATGATCTTTCGAGGTCCCTTCCAACTCCTAATATTCTGTGATTCCATGATTTGTAGCTGTGGATGGTCAAAGAAAAAGATGAGCTGTCTGCAGGAGAAACTAATTATGGGGAGGTAGGTTGGGAGTGAGGGGCACATCTTAAGCAGCTGGGGAAAAGAAAGAAAATTTAAAAAAGTCAGCTATCAAATAAAAGATACTAATTGCCTCTTAAAATAGGGGAAAAAACATCCTTCCTCTGCATAGTAAAGCATTCTTTGCAACTGCTCTGGGTAAAAAAGAACATAAATTAATTCCTTCCATAAAATAAGCACAGTTTTCATACATTGCATATAAATGATCTTTGGAAATTGCCTTATTTTAAAGGGTACGTGCATGGCTTCTATATTTAGTTAAATAATAGTCATAATCTATATTCAAGTTCTACAGAAATAAATAATACCATATAAATAGTATGAAGAACTTACTGCACAAATCTTATTAAATCTGTTTGAGGAGTTGATTATGCATGCTTGTAAAGAAAGGTGAACTTCATCATCATAGCTACTGTGATACAGTAAGAATATGTATCAGAAACAAGAGATTTAAAATCTGTTTTAAAGAAATAGTATTAACAATTAAATAAGGTAAAGATAAACATTTTCTCTATATTTTCAGATAACTACAAGAAACATTCTGAATTAGTAATGGGAAGTTTTGTCTGATGGCTTAGAAAGCGTGCACAGGGGAGTTAATAAACCATTAACGTGACGTTCATTTTTCTTATCCTGGTCATCTTTTCACTTGAGTGCCTGAGACAGTCTGTCCCTTTGTCACTTAAATAAGCTGTATGTTTTATTCATTCTCTTAAAGACCAGACATCATGGTTACTCTCATATAGAAGAATAATGGTGGAGTGGTGACATTTAAACAGTTTTTTACAGTGATGGAGATGTTTAGTCGCTTTTATATGATTAGGCAGATACTACAAGACATCCATTCTAGAGCTTGAGACGAGTTAGGTTCATGTGTGGAATAGCAAGTTGCAGCTGTCATTTTAATTGGCTTCACTTACCATATTTATGGGAGATCATTGCAGAATTCTTAATTATTTTTACTGTTTTAGAGGGGATTGATCTATAGTTATGGCAGTTGCTTTTGTTTAGCAAGCAGAAGAATTATTTCATCATCTCATATATAGTGCCTGCATGATATCTTAAATTTAATCTTGCACTCACTGCTTCAAAAAATGAATAACTATATTATAAATACAAGAACTAATCCTGTTGCCCTTGAAAAGCTGCTGTAAACTGGCTTTAAGCATGACTTTGCTTTGTGGATAAAGGTAAAAGAGCACCTTTCAACATGGTCTGCAGCAAGGAAATCTGCTGTATGGTTGCTATTATGCTCCAGGAGCATCTGCACCCCTTGCTGTGGCCTCAGGCCAGCCAGGAGTGCTTATATCTAGTTTCAATAAGGCATTTAATTTTGTGCTTAACATTAAATTCAGGAAGACTTATACATGTATTTAACTGCTACGCTTGCTTTCCATTATCAGGAAGAGTGGTTTGCTCAATTGGGATTAAAGGAAGGAAAGACTGGTTATCCTGGTGAGGTAGATATCCATGGATGCCTGCATCTATAGCAACATCAAAGATCTTTTTTATTTCTCAGAAGCAGTAAGATCAAAACCACAATGCTTTCTTTCCAATGATGTGGTTACTGGAGGAAAGAAAATAAGCTCTTGCCTCTCTCTAAACCCAGCCCTTATCGCTCCACATCCTGCTTGTTCTGTCAGGACAAGGGAGGGCACTTTGGAATTGCTTTTCTCCCCTCACTTGTTTCCCTCCATAGGGTGAATGGCATTGAGAATTGATCTTTCCTGTATTGCTACATTTCTTCTTCTCCATGGTGTTACCAAAGACAAGAGGGGATGGAAGGTTTACAACTGTGGAAGGAAGGCTGGATGAATTGTTGTATTTGTGTTATTCTCTCAGAAAATATGAGGTCTCAACACAGTACCTGGCTCTTCACTACAGTATCACAACTTTCCAGATGCTTACTCATTGCCTGTCTGTTTCTGTGCTTGCAGTTTGTGGGATAGAGCCTACTGCTTCATGTATTAATGCAAAATTCAAAGTAACAACAGCCAACCTGCATTGACATATAGCCTAGTGCTGCTCCAGCTCATCTGCCACATTTTCCCTTGAGATCCACCTGAGATACTGCTTTAGTCTGCTCCCTTCATAGCATGGGAGTCCATAAGCATATAGATTTCTGACAAGGTAGTTCATTAAAGACTTCAAAAGAAGATGAGGTATAAGGCATACAGGACAGATTAACAATTGATATGGAAGCATATGGTAATTTTTTTGTGATACACACTGGCCTCTGGCTGAGTCCATTAGGGATCTGTATTGATCATGTGTAAGTTAGGCCTGTAAAATGGAATTAACACTCACTTGGCAGAAGTCTCTGTGATACAGCATTATATACTGTGAGCCATTGCTGTTAATGTATTTTCTTCTTTATATTTACCATTGGTGTAAGTGGAATGTTTGAATGCATCAAGTGCATGTTTTGATGGTCAGTTGTTCAGAAATGATACCCAGTCTGATATCTTTCCTGCTGTATCGCACTGTATTACTACCCACAGATCTCAGGAGCAAATTGTCCTTTCATTTTGCAGTGCTGGAAGGAATAGTTTTGAATCCTGGACAAGCTGGCTTCAGAAATTTGGAAGGAATTCAGAGAAATCCATCAATGATGATTAAAGATTCAGATTTCATGAAGACATATTAAAGCCTAATTATATAGAATTTGTTTAAATGCTGGAATAACAAAAGAGAAGGCAGAAATATTCTCACAGGAGAAAGCTAAGAATCACTAATGAAGAAAAGAGGATCAATTTCTATTCCTCAAAAAAACCCAAACCAACCAACCAACCAAAAACCCAAACAACCCAGACCCTGTGTATTAGACTGTTGCTTTGCTAGTCTACAGAAATTGCTTGCTAGAGAGAGCAGTATGATTTGTAGCAGGCAATGTCATTGTCTACATTATTTTTTATAATCAAGTTACTATTACTTAATTTATAGTTCTAATTTCATGCCAACTGCTATTTCACACTTCTTTCACAAATTGTAAGAGTGAAGTTCATGGTAGGTTAGCCAGTCAGTCAGTGTGCACTGTGATTGCCCACTGAATACTTCAGAAACATCAAAAGACTAGACACTCAATTTATTAGAGTTTTAAGCAATCAGCTGGAAAGTGGAAGCTGGAGTCCCTCAAACCTTTCAACTCTTGATCAGGATTTCAAAAAAAAAAAGAAAGAAAGAAAGAGAATTACTCTGTGCAATTGTTAAACACCTCCAGCATAAATAAGGCTTGATTCTGATTGGGTGCCTGAGCTCTTGGAAGTGTTGAGTGTTTGTGCTGGTTTTATGGTGGATTAGCCCAATTGCATAGGAGGTTGAAAGTCATAGTATAGATTAGTTTTATCAAGATTAGTTTTGATAGAGCCTACAGAGAATAGATTGAATGTCCTATAGGTTTTGCTTTTAGAAACTAGGCTCCTCAGTGACATCCTGTGCTCTTAGTCTAAGACTCTTCCAACCTGAAAATGGAGTGTGTGATGGAGGGGTTCTCCATCAGTATTTCAAGATATACCTGTGGCTCCAAACAGCACATAAGTATTTTTTTTTTCTACCCTACTTAATTAAAACTGAAGTTCTTGAGTTTATTTGAATTTCTAAGAAGTTTGTTTTGTTTTCAGCAGGGACCGGTTGCATTGTAGTATCTCAAAACTGTGGAAAAACTTGCATAGCTCTGTCTGTGTGAAAGCTCTTTCCATTTTCATCCATATATATGATATCCACTTCCCAAGGGATAACTACTTTTAGTATTTGTATTAGTGCTGATCATGAGACCCAGTCAGGATCAGGGGCCTGTGTGGGTTTTGTTGTTTTATGTTGGTGGGGTTTATTGTGGTTTGTTTTTTTTTCTTTTCTTTTTAAGAAGGTGGTCTCTGGGAATGCAGCAAATGACAGATGGGTGATGAAAATGGATAACTAGCCGAGATGTCTATTGCTGATGTAAGATTTGACAAAAATGAAGTCTTAGGTTTGGAAAAGCAGTGTCTTACACTGTTGATAACAGCTGCCATTGAAAATGAAGACAGTACATCTTTGTGTGCTGTAAGAAATATTTACAAGTTTCCTTTCTATGTTGTATTACATCTAGGTATCTTCTTCCAGTCATATTAGGAACATGTATCTTCATTTCTTCTTCTAAGACTTTAAGTGTGAAGCATATTCTGCAAGAAACTGATATTTGAACATCATGAGGAAGTGAAAAATATAAACATTGAACTTGATGATAGAACAAAAAAATTGTTTAGGGAAAAATTAAATGAGGAAAGAACACAGTAATATGCTTCCTAGCTGTTTTATAGGCATTGTCAGAAGCATGTTAGGACCAGCCTAACTCCTGCATTCACGTACCAAATTCCCTCTTGAGCACTGTGTAGATGCCCATGAAAACAGGCATGACTGAAAAACAAAAGCTAGCAAAGAGCTACAAAGAGGGCATGGAACAATCCAGTTTTTGCTAGTTAAGTGAGTTAAAGCATAAAAAAGGGAGCTGAAACTATAACAAGGTGAAAGATGTGCATAAAAAAGCAAATAATATTTTAGAAGTCTAAAAGTGATGAGTGGGCTAAATGGTTGAATAGTTCAAACAATAAAAGAAATAATCTTTAAAAATCTTCCTGTTTAACACAGTTTCCTGTAATTTTTTAATGTGACCAAGATAATCCACTCAGCAAGTGCTCACCAAATTAACTTAAAATAATATCTAAGAACATTTAAATTTAAAAAAATGAATCTTGATGCTTCTGACACTCTTTGCAATAAAAATGGAGTGAGAATTTCAGTTTTTCTGGCTGTCATAGTAGTCACTCATGCCACCAGCTCTGGGAAATTTTTTTTTTTTTTTTTACTCAAATTTTATAGCGCTTCAGAAAGAGGGTTTCTTGCAAGCTCTGGAAAATTATTTTGGCAATATGTAGTTATACCAAACTGGCATCCAGTGATTTGAAGTAGCATTATTCAAGAAAGATGAATCAAAAATCATAAATCACACTTAAAAAACTTGCTTCCTCTTAGTCTCTTATAATTTTCCAAAGACAAAGAAGCACACTCTGCCAAAACAAGCAACACAGTTGCATTGACTAAACACCTGATTAAAACCTTAATTTCTAATTCACTTTGTGAGATAGGGAGAAACTAGCAAATGAGACTGTTTTCTAAGTCTTTAGATCTCCAGAACAGTGCTTAGCTGTCAGTGTGAGCTGCATCTTAAATAGAGAGGGAGAACTTCATACATTTGCAGCATCTGCTTTGTGTGATAAAAGAGATCATTTGACCTAGCTAGAATGTTTTCCTGAATCACAGAAGATGAATTTTGTTTTAATAGTCTTCAGATTTAAAAATTAAATACAAGTGATGTGAAAAATATTATAGTCTTTGCTGTAAATAAGTTCTTCTTTTTGTTACATTATCTGGCTTTACGTAAGAAGAGAATACTGGAAAGCTGAGGTCACAACAGCAGCAGGCGAATTTACAAGTACAACATCTAATTGTGGAGATCATAACTACAACATTTGAAGATTTAGTTGGCAGAACAGGCTGATGAAAGGGCTGTTCTTCAGAGACTTAAAACATTAAATAGTAAGAATGCCGAGTGGAAGTTTTGTGCAGTGCCTCTTGTGTCCTCTGGAAAAGTCACTGTGGAGTTTAGGGTAAAATAATTTGGCTTTATATGTGATATATTTTTAGAACTTGGAGATTTCCCATCTCTATAGATAATAATCTCTCTTGTGTGGGAAAATGGGCACAGAGGTGTTCCTGACTTTTCCTCTATACCATGTTTTTACTGCCTTGTTCTTCTAGGGAGAGGCCTTCTCACCCTCCTTTCAGGACTAACAGTAGAGTCTTCAAAGAAATGTACGCAGAGTTGTTGTGCCTTTCAGCCACTTTCAACCCTGACAGACCTTTAAGTATACCATCCTTGGGTCAGTCTTTCTCCTCTTGGCTCAAATTCATTTACCAGTGGTAATTACAAAATAGTTTCATGCGTTCAAGTTGGTATAGGTAGTGACATGTGAGATGTCTTTATACTTGTGCTTCTTAATCGATGTCTTACCTTAGCTGATTCAGAATTGTTTGTATTACACTTCAATACACAAGACATGGTCCTCTCATATGGCTTGGTTGTTAAAGAATTTAGGTGTTAGCATGTGCCTGACAGACTTGGAAGTAATGCTTAGATCTATTCAACTCATGGTTGACTTTAAATGCCTATCCTCTTTGAAGAATTTGCTTTTTTTATCATGTACCTACTGTATTTCACTCTTAGAGTTGTTCCTTTTTTCCACCTCTGCAATATATTGTTAACTCCATGTTTATGTTTTCCTGCCCTTTATGTTCCCTCTTTGCTCATTCTGTCCCCTTATATTTAAAGAAGAAAACAATTTCAACAGCTCAGAACATAATTCTGCAGGCACTGTATTTGACTGTTTTAAAATTTGACAGATCTTCCTGGAAGTGGCTTAGTTTTAGATCCCTCCTCCATTCATTAGTTTATATTAGAAAACTCAATTTGGTAGTATTGTCCTTTCCCTTTCTTCGATTTCTTATATCTTGTCCCAGTATCTGCCACAGTTTGCCATAAAAGTGGCAAACCTCCTTTTGCTCTTCAGACATGAACTGATGACCAGTGATCCCCAAGTTCACTTTCTTCCACTGAAAAAGTTTAAGCAGTCTCTTATTGTTGCCTAGTGCCTTAATGTGAAAGATAGGAGATTATCTGTGTGATATTTTTATCAATATTGTTGACTATGCCTGGTCTCAGATTACAAGCCAACAATGTTGGATGTTGTAACAGCAGAAAACAGTATGGGATTTTTTTGGTGGTTAGGTGTTTATATATCTTCAGCTGTAATATAGAAAGTAAATACTGGATAGTTCTCTTCAGCTGTAGCTTTAGATTATATAGGTGTGGCTTTGGAGAAACTGTCCCTCCAAAACATGAGTAATTGGGATAAAATGCTCTCCCCCTCCGAGGCCATTATTCTAACATAAAAAATCTTATTGAAACAGCATTGCTGTAATGTCTTTCCTTTTATGAAAAGTCCATTGATTAATTGATAAATATATAACTTAATTTTCAGGGTGTGAGCTGTACATGTCTGCCTAGATTTAGTTCTCTTTGAGTGATAATTTACACCTTAAGAGGTTGAGACATGTTTATTGAATTAAACTCATCTAAAACATTAAGGGGATGTAACATTCACATACAAACCTCTGGGAAGAGAGGTTCTCTGGTTTGTTTTGCCAGTGTCTGCCTTTTTGTGTCCTACAGTAAGTGCTCAGCCTGGCTGCTCACTTCCCATTTCCTAACAACTAATTTAGTGTTTGTATTGCACAAAATATTTTTGGCATCTCAGCTGTAGTCACTGTCAACTGATCTGAAAGAAACAAGGCTGGAATAAAAAACATGTGCCTGATCAGTCCTTGCAAGTGCTGGAAGTGTAGTGGCTGGTATGACCTTTCCATACACGCCAAAGGTCCTGTGCAGGTACACACTTAAGAACACAAGTAGGTGGCCAGATACTGAAATGATGACAAAGCAGAGGTGAGAAAGAACTTTGTAGGCCAGAAATATTTAATTTTCTCTGGCAACAATTTTTTTTCATTGAAGGTGTTAAGACTGGTGAATCTCATTCTCCTAACAGTTCACTGGAGACTGAAGGAGATTACTTGGGGTTATGGCAGAAAGCATTTTTGCTGTACCCGTGAAGTCAGCTGAAGTGAGCTTTTGTTATCTGCAATTTTCATTCTAGTCTGCAGAATAATACTTGGATGAGTGCAGAACTACATAAAGTCTTGAAAACTGTAAACAAATAACAGAAGAAGAAAATTAGCTGCTACAGTTTTAATGAACAGACAATGGTCTAGTAAATATCACTTAGAAGTCCTGGGGGTTTTCTTGACTAAAACCAAATAAATGCCTGAGTTATATCATATTTTAAATTATTTCTCATGAAAATATATGGTCATGTCCTGAATCAAAGTAGATAGATATATGCATATGAATAAATTAGTTTATACATACATACTTTGTGCCTTCCCAGTTACTAAGTTGAGTATGGCCAAAGCTAAAATACTGATTCACAGTGAAAAATGTTACCTTAGGTAGTGTGATGATAACATCTCTTTCTACAGTTGTTCACAAATTTGCATTCCAAGTTAGAGTCAAATTATGATTTGCAGGAGAGTCCAATCAGAAGGCAGAAATTGAATCTGAAAATGAGAGAGTTATGGGTTACTTTGGAAGACCCAGGATCAAAAGAAATAGGTGGCAAGGCTCAAGACAAGCAAAGACAAGACCAGGAAGTCTATTCTAACCAATAGATACTGTTTAGGGCTTCTAGACAGAAGAAGGACTTAGAACCATAGCACCAAAAATTGAAAATAATGTCATTTCCAAGGCTGCTTCCTTCTTACAATCAACGTAGTCTGAATCTGATTGAGACTGAACATAAATCAACTGGCTTCTCTTCCAGCCTCTAATTTAGCTAACAAATCACTGTCCCACACTTGTCATAGCTTTTTTAATTCTTGTTTTGTGTGCCCTACTCTGTCACTGCGTGAATTTACCAAGTAATTATTTACCCTTTCTGCAGGGCATCAAAAATGAAAATGCAGGTTGAAAATATCAAGGCTAGAAATGGCTTTTAAGCCATTGTGTTCACTGATTTTTGTCTTTATTTTTGAATGGAATGTTTACGATATATCTTCAAGTTAGGTAAGAACAGGTTACAAGGAACCAAAAATGGCTTTTGCCTTCTGTGTAAGTTATGCTTTGCTAGTGTTATTCTTCTCTAGCCTATTATTGTTCTTCATATTTTGTTCCTGTAGTTCTTTGAGTACTTTAACATACAGTGATACACATTTTAATTCTAAAATATTTGGCAGTGGTACAAATGTGTCATTCACTGTGTACCAGTTGCTAACCAGTAGTATTGATTGAACTGGGGGAATCATCGCTTAATTTGTAGATGCAAATGCTGCAGTTTGACCTGATGACTATAAAATTCTGAGTCAAGTGTCAAATAGATTACTAATGAGATAAAATACCCCACAGGAAGACTTTGATAATCACAATTTAATATACTCTTGGAAACGAATTCTTAGTCTGTGGAGTAATTAACTTGTCAATATATAAGCCTTTACATTTACTGCTTAGAGTGTTATCTGGAATTATGAAATAAAATCCTGTTATTGTATGGCAGGTTTTCTGTATGTTGGAGGTAGTGCCTAGATGGAATCTTCATCTTATGTCTTTGAAGTACTGCACTGTAAGGCCACAAACAAAATCAACATGTCAAGAATAACCTGAGTTTTTAAAAAAAGGAGTAGAATGTTAAAGCTAAGAAAAATTTAGTAGCATATAACTTCCTTTCTTCTTACTGTCATTTAATGTCTCTTAACAAGTCAGATATGAACAACTTAGAACCTGTGCTGATTATTTTTTTTTCTGTTTTCTGGGATATAGCCATTAAATAATGCTAATTTACCTGCATATTAAATATGCTATAATATGCAGTACTTTATTACATACTAAGATTAAAAAAAAAAATCTAAACAGTTGGTAATAAATTAAATATACATGTTCTGTGTAATGATCTCTGTAACATAACACGTATGTTTCCCTTACACAAATTTAAAAACCTCAATTTCTACTTGAAAGTGTCTTCATATTCAAATGAAATGCAGCGTATTTTTCCATACACAAGTGGATTTCATTCTGTAAGCAATATTCAGTTATGAAAACATGTTCACCAGCTTACTAGTGTCCAAATTTTCTCTAGCCCTCTTGGTTTGTTTTCCTCCCTCCCACCCCTCCTCCCTCAAATTGTAAAAATAAATAAAGGATGAGCTTCTGGTGTTTTCTAGTGTTTCCTATAGAAAGTTAAGCTTCACTGACATTGAGTAATTTCTTTTACCACTCACATGCACTTTGAATTTAAAATTTAATCTGTTCAAATCAGTTTGTATTACCAGGGAATTGTGCTTAGCATGTTCCATGAATGATTCAGTAGGTCTTAATAGCTACCTTAGTAATTTCTTATGAATCATTGAAAGAGATCACATTAGTAAACATTAGTGGTAGGTAGTAAGCACATTTTTCATTAAATTGTATTTCTCAAGCATTGTTGATTCCAAAATCTGTTGTATAGGTGTCATATGAAGTGTTGTATGTTGTATCCAAGATCTGTTGTGTTTGAAGAAAAGGGTACTTGATTTATTTATATTTTTAAAAAAAAACTCTCTGCAACTGGTATGAACAGTGTGTCAGCACAACCACCATAACCCAATCTAGTGTGGTTACCAGATCACACAGTGTGTCCTTCATGGACCAACCATAGAAGTGGTATAAATGTACCTCTGGCTTCCACATAAAGCTATTCTGATATTATACTTGCTCTAAATTTCTAGGAAGGCAGGTATTGTTATTAGCCATTGGAGGAATAAAAATAGCTCATGGAAGTAATAATTATTAAGAGAGACAGTTGCTTCATGGACTTTATATCCCAAGGACTTCAAAGTAGCTCTTAATCAGCAGTAAGAACGTGGAGTGCTTTTTCTTAATTATGTTTCCCTTGAATATTTACATTATGAAGGAAAAATATCATTGTTCCTTGAAAGATGGTAATATTTATTAAATTCAGTTCATAGAATCATAGAATCATCATGGTTGGAAAGGACGTTCAAGGTCATCAATTCCAACCGAAAGCCCTACACTGTTATCCCTAAACCATCCTCCTAAGTGCCACATCTATCTGCTTTTTGAAAACCTCCAGGGATGGTGACTCCGCCACCTCCCTGGGAAGCCTATTCCAATATCTCACCACTCTTTTGGTGAAGAAATTTTTC